>SKCR01025205.1:0-278521 GCA_019454045.1 Zanthoxylum bungeanum
GACCAAGCCATGCAATCAGCTACAACGTTAAGTTAACTTGGCCCAACAAACAGAGCTTATTCTGGATCACATCAATGAATGTTGTTAATGCATGTACATGATGTATGCATGTTGACATGGCTAACCCAATAATTTAATATGTTTACCTAACATCCGAATCTATGCTAACGTGCTATGTAACTTGACTATATTGCTATTACTACATGATGTGCTCATGATGTGACATGTTGGGCTTGTAACATGACGTGTTCGTGAAATACCAGTGGGATATCTCAACGTAACCGATTTAGCTAATTGAAATGACCAAATGCAACTAATGGTAAAAACCCCAACTTCGGCCAACCCTGCGGCATACTCTAATTTGCCTCCAATGTCAACTATAACTACAATGGCACATTCCTAGCCATTTTTAATTCCATAATATGCATTTCTAACTACGCTAATTATTAAAAAAGCCAAATTACACAAACCCTATGTCTAAGCCACTCATTCTCGTGGTGGTTATGACTAATTTCATGTGTTAATCATGCCTCTAACAACCTATATAACATGATGAGTATGCAAATTGTGCAAAGTAATTCCTAAAAATAAAATGCCAAAAAATGAGGGTTTCAATGAAATAAAAAAATATGCAAAATTAATAATGGATATAGAGTTTAGAGACTTACATTAGCTCAATGGGACATGAGATGGATGGAAAACATGAGTTTTTGGCTGAAAATTGGCAAAAATATGAGCCCTATGAGAGAGAAGCATCGTTTGAAAATCAAGAAGGCTATCATGTTTTTATAAATTCATTAGGATCGGTATCTTGGTCCTATAGATCAATATGTCGGTCTTCACGAGAAAAAATGAAGGTTCTCGACATATATGACCAGATTAATTACCAGTAAGCCTGACGTGTCACTGGCAGTATGATCTATGCCAGTTCTAGTAATGGTGCAAAAATGCAGAGGACCATCGGTACACTGGTTTACCGATCGGTATACGAGTCTTAGAACTGAAACATGACCTAAATGAATGTGAAATGCTTCCGAATGCCCGTGAACTTAGACCGTCATCACGGTCAACATGTGTACACATTATGTGAGCGACAAGTATCGCATATATTACCTACAAGACCATGATCACCATGAAGTGCATTAGTGTACTTGCTAAAACCTGGGGTGTTACAGTCACGACATATTCTTGATACTCTACATAAATACTTAAAACTAATTTATGCAATATATCTCGGCCAAGGATTTAAAGGATCACCAAGTGGATACTTGAATCCCGAACATGGGACTGATAGATCATTTGTCGACACATCATAAGATATCCTAAGGATCTGTCCATACCCAACGAATATAAGGAGATTTGATCTAGAAATACCAGTGACGTGATCGTTATTAAAGTTTTGAGGATCACTCAAACATCCACATTGGTATCTCAAGTCAAAGGACTTGATATGTAACGTGACTCAAGAAGATCATATTAATGTTGGTGTGTCGTTTATTAGGAAATTTTTTAGTGAGTGGTTCAGTACTTATCAAATAAAAATCTACATATCTATACGAGTCTCCCAAGACTCATGGTTTCTTGGGATAAACCAGCGAATCAAATTCTGATATACGGCATATGCTATCTTAACAGACTTTCTAATCGACTTGTATCAGTAAATATTGATCAGGAACTTTATTTGAGAATATACTTCTAATAGTGACACTTCTCATTGTCAATTATAAATCTCGTTGTAACTGTGTACTACAATATTTATTCTTGGATCTTTTTTCTTATATATATATATATAATTAAAACCTCTTTTAATTTCAACCTAATCCAAATTAGATTCAATATGTATATAAAAGACAGGAGATGTTATCAAATTAGTAATATTATTGAAAAGGTAATTGTTCATATTCATGAATCGGTCATAAATACCATCCCAATATTTCTAGCTGTCTCATAGTCATTCATTATGCTATTATTATTTTTATCTACGCGTGATGTTTATTATGCTTCTGTTTATGCATATCCGGCCAGACTTCATGTAAGTCTGACCGGATACTGATGGTATGAATAAAGTCCAACCAGGTCGGCAAGGCATGTATCTATTTCATTCATTTGTGGTCTTATTATTATTGTCTTTCTCTTTTTTATAGTCATTTTTTAATATTATGTCGTTAGTCCTAAGTCCATGTTGTTACCATTACTCTAGCTATTGAATTTCTTGCTTACTGTTTACGCAGTATTTATTTGTTCTATTTTTTAATCGCTTTACTACTACTATAACATCTCTCTGTTTGTTATTATTGTCATGTGTGTGACCTCGCAATCCCAGCCTTTCTGGTTTACGCTGCATGTCCGACCAGACTTTATGTAAGTCTGGCCAAACATTTATTTTATATCTAGCAGATCGTATTTATTTTATATCTAGCAGATTGTAACTATGTCCGATTAGGCTTCTAAGAAGCCAGGCCAACAGAACATGTGTTACGTCTTGCTTAATTGCCATTTTATTTTATTACCTGTATTCTTTTATCAATTCCTTTTTTTTTACTTTCACTGCCTTATTATTGGTTGCGCCACCATATGCTATATAAGCTGTGACTATCTGACTCTGTACAATAAGACATGATTTTACCTCTTTTAAACCTAAATATTATACTAGCATCATTAAGGGACCATTTTAAACCGAAACGGGTTTGAGGACCTTGTAAGGACTGTAGTGTGGCCTTAAATCATTCACAGTGTCTTATATTAGGTGGTGATTCCTTTATTCTTCGGTTAGTCCCCCATGGGCTATCTGTACTCTCTCTGGACTGCGAGCCCAACAGTTTCATGATCACCGATGTCATAGGTATAGTGGTAAATCCCGTTTTGCTCCTACAACGACATATACTCTTGTACTTTGTGATGCTTACTAGCAATTAAAATATGCACTCCCCTTATTTTTTCCAAACACAAAAAACTCAAAGCAGATGAACCTCCCTCTCCAAATCATCCTTACACAACAAAGTCACCTAAATCACATAACCAATATCTCCAACTCTGATTCTACTCATCTCACACTCCACATGTGCATCTTCCATATTGAGCGTGCCTCCTTCACAGTTCAGGATCAAATTCACTCCCACTCATTTTTCTATGTTTTGTGATTTGATTGTGTGTGATTGTGAGCATAAGTGAAGTTTGGGGGCGTAGAGGAGCCTATTTGGGTATATTGAAGTGCTTAAATAGTTAATTATAGGGCGAAAATTGGAAAAATCCTCAAAATACAAAGGAGACTCTATCCGATTTTTTTAAATGCCCCAACAAAACATCTCTAATGGTTTCCAAAATATCTCGTGGTGAATCCGTTTCTACTCATTCCTATGACATCGCCAAATTTATTTTGGAATTTTATGCAAATGCTTATGACATATAGGGTATCAAGTAATGATGCCAGGCATGCTGGTGCCCTTCGATAGAGCCACTATCAATCATCTCTACAACCTTCTCGATATTGACCATGATGAGTATACAAACACCATTGAGGTATAAGCCCTAAACCACATCACTACTATGCTCTATATCCCAAGTGTTGCTTAAGAGGTTAATAGTAACAGTGAGGCAATTAAGATTAGCTTCAAGTTTCAATTAACTGCATGTTTTGGTTCTATTTCTTGGCCCGAACAATCCTTCGGGGATCTTATATGATAAATGTAATGAATGATTGGATGCTCGTGCTTTACAGTTTACTCTATCCTCGAAGATGACTCTATTGAAGTTGGTGGCCTTATCTCGTCCAATATTATTTGGGCCACCAACTCTGCTCTTATAGATCTTCTCTATTCAGGGCTTATCACCAGCCTATGTGACAAGACTAGGGTGCCCATGGACTCTAAAGAGGAGATCTGGACACCCACCACTGCCTTGACGAACATTGTTATCCATAAGCTCCATACTAAGAGGGCTTTTGCGACTAGCTCTTCATCTGCGCACCCTCAGCTATCAACTCGACAATCCTCTAAACCACCTACTATCACCTAGTGCCTGGACCACTTGTAGGCTTATGTCGTTTAACAGGTTCAATACAATCAATCTATGAAGCAGATTCTTTGATTAACGGTAGGATAGCTCAACGTTAGCGCTAATCAGTTCCCAATCTTTCCATATTATCCCGATATCGTAGCTGCTATGGAGACTATTAACCCTGATGCCAAGAAGGATGAGTAACCCTCACTCACGGTATTATTGTTCCCTACTTAATCTTCTTTGTTTACTTTGTTACATTGGGGACAATACACCATTCAAGTTTGGGGGTGTGTGCTTGTTTTTTTTATTTCTTACTATTTTTTTTTTTGTTTTCCTAATATTGTTTATTTTTCTTTATGTCATTTCTTATTTGTATTCAAAGAAAAGAATTAAGAAAAATAAAAATAAAAATAAAAATAAAAAGTCGTGGGAAGTGGATCATAAGCCTGATGACGAGGTTGATTGCGTTAGTATAAAAGCTTAGAAAATGATAAGTGTCTAATTTATTTTTATCTGATGTCTTGAGTAGGTGATCTAGGTTATACCCATATATACTTATTAGAAGGTTTCTAGCAATAAGAACCTGGGTAGTCGATAAAGTGACTAGTTTAGAAAATTATTTGAAGCTGAATGACCGTTTGTCTAGATATGTCTCTATTTGCATTTATTTATGATTTATGGTATGGCTAAAAAGGGGGAAATCGAAAAAAAATGAAAGAAAAAGATGAAAAAGAAAATGCTGGGAAAAAAATGATGAAAAATGAGAAAAAATAAACCACCTATAACCTTTAAGCATGAAGTTACCTATGGATGAGTGTTAGGACTATCATCAGGAGAAATGCTACCTTAAAGGATAACTGAGTCAAAAAAAAAAATGTTATACAATATAGAGCCATATTTGAGATATCTAGGTTAGTTTGACCCATCGAATCCAAATTTTTGAGATGAACTCACCGAGTTGACTCACTTAGGAGTCGAGTTGTGACCGGAACTTTACACACACTGTGAGTCTAAATTAGATGACTTATTTAAGAGATTGGATTTAAGATGCGTTGAATACTTTGATGGTTTCGTTAGATTCATTGTTGGGCATTATCTGAGGGCAATATTATGTATGACTTCTAAGACTGTTTTATATGTTAGTTTTCTCTTTCATTTGTGCGTGATTGCATGTATGTGTTAAAAGACAGTTGTGGGTGTCATCACTGTAAGCGCTCACGAGACTATAACTCGTCCACTAGGACCGCCTAGTAATTTAAAAGCTTATTACATACGCTAAATGCAATCATGATCCCTACGAAAGTGGCTTAGGTTAATTTGTTTGAGTTTATTTTGTTTTATTTCTTTTTATTTTTTGCGCAAAGACTAGCAAAATGTTATGTTTTGAGGTATGATAAGCGATTAATATATCCATATTTACTGTCTCATTATCTTGTATTTTGTGTATTATCTCGAGTCTTATGGGTATTTTGATATGTTTTAGGTATGTTTTCCATGTCTAGATGAAATTACGGCTAAAGCGGACTTATCAATTGAAGAATCAATAAAATCGGAGAGAAATCAGGTCATATTCCAATACTCAGCGTGCACGTCGCGACTCAACTACACATGTCACGATGCAACCCAGTGTAATTTTGAGGTATAATATGATTTTTATATCGCATCGCAATGAAACTCAATGCATATCGTGACGCGTCAATGATTTCTGGCTCGTGATGAACTTATGTTATTTAAGAAGGAAAGCTCTCAACAACTCCTAGATAAGAGTAAGTCTGTACAAACCCTAAGAGATAATACTTTTGGAGATCACAAGGCAAAGAACAACACATTGAGTAAGGCAAGAACTGAAGTTTCACCTGGAACCGAAGATTGAAGAAGAAGATCCCAATACAAGTTCTTTCTCTTCTTTTATTTATTTTAGTTATATTTATGAATTCTTACATTGTAATAATGATTTATTTGCATGTATTAAATACCATGTGTAGCTAAATCATTAATTTAGAGTCGTAATAGATCCCAAGCACAAGTTTTTAATCTAGACTTGTATTTTTTTATTCTTTTGGGTTTGTTATTGGATTATTTATTATTTTTTGTGTTTAATATGTTTTATTATCTATCCAATAATAGAATATGTGTGGTAAACTTTTAGGAACTTGGAAAAGGGAATCTAGGTTTAACCTTTGGAATAATAGTGTGTGATCTTTTTCTGTTGAATCGATTTTCGTATAGGATAGAAAAATACATGTAGGACATGCGTAGCCAATATTAAAACTTGTTCTTACTGAGTTTGACTTAAATTAATTATCATGAATATGTAGGTAATTGAATTAAGTTAAGTATTTCTACTTGACCATCGAAAGAAGCTTGTAATTAATTAAGTGTTCAAGTTAATAATTTGTAATAATAACCCAATTGGATAAAAAGTACAATAATCTATTGTTTACATGCTTAGTTGGAGTTACAATCATAGGTTCTTCTCTCGCATCAGACTTTCCAAAGTTGTTCAATTTTTATTTACTTAAATTTCCAGTTAATTAGCTTAATTAAATCTCTCATCTTCAATTGTTTAGTTTTAGTTAAATAGGTTTAGTTTTAGTGTTAATAAGTTTAATAATAAATTTTCGTGTAATCGATATTTTTTATACTACTTGAATGATATGTGCGTTTCCGTAACATGTAAAAACTTCGATCAGACAACGACTCTATTTAGACTTGGCTTGCTAGATCGATCTTGTTATATTTGAAAGTAATTTTCATGTTCTTACACAATGAATATAGATGAAATACAGAATTAAACTGAGCAAAAGCTGAAACGTATCCTTCATAAATCTGAAAATCTGATTGGGAAAAGAAATCAAATGATAGCGAGCTTGACTAGTACATTTATTAAATTTTCATACTCTAAATATACAAACACACACAAGGCCAAAAAACCTTAAGCTGACATATTTAAGTCACAAAGGCTCTGGAGAAGCTAGCTTTCCCAATGAATCTCTGCCACTTGTGCTTTCATGATTCTCATGTTGAAAATTAAAAGAAACCATCCACTGAATGCATTACAAGACTACAAATTACATTGACAGATTTGCAGCAAAGAAGAGAGCTAACAGTTCCCTTGCTGCAAAGTTATTATTTAGATTGCGAATGATTTATTTATTTATTTATAAAAACACCAATTTATATACTGGACAACACCAAGCTAGTTTCATCTTCTTCCTTTTTTTTTTGGCCTTATTGTTTATTCAAATAATTAATAGCTAGGGTTTCATTTTTGGGGTGAATAATAATTAGGTAGCTTGCTAGCGTCTTCTCGCAGCAGTTTCTCTTTGAGCGTTGAAATAAACGGCAGCAACAGGAAGATCCAAATCGTTTTCAGCAGCAAATGCTCTGGTGCTGAAATGATCCTTTGATGAAGGAGGGTTCACTGTCTGTCTCCGTTTCTGCTTAAATAAAACAAACACAAACCTATGGATTCCTATATTTGGCCTTGGGGACTCGTAGCTCACCAATTCCCTTCCTATTTATATTCCATAGTAAAAAAAAAAAAATATATTATTAGTATACTGTCTCTTCTTCCTTTCTGCCTAAAAAAGTTTCAAGTTTCAGCTGATAGAAAAATATTTGACCTACCAAATGTGGCGTCTGTTGTTCCTGGAATGTCTGTCACAATCCTGTAATTAAAAATGATTAATTCATCAGACCATTTTGTTACTTCCACTAATATATATATATATATATATATTTCTTAAAGATTTGGATATTAGGTTTTGTTTTAATTTAGGCGTTTTGATTTGGATCGAATGCTGATCCAAGTTGTTCTGTGTTTTTATAGATCATAGGTTTTTTATGATGAGAAAATAATCAAAATGATGCATTTGCTGAAAACTAGCTGCATGGGTCCGTATGTTTGCAAATGCATATTTTTTGGGTACGAACAACATATGTTCGTGTGTTAAATCTGGCTTAGAAATAAGGTTCAATTTTATGTAGATGGATAGTGCATGATTATTTTTAATAAACTCTGAACTAGGGTTACAACAACCTATGTAGAAGATATTTTAGAAACATTTTTTCCCTGGAAATGCATTAGGCATAACATTCTTGACAGATGCATAGCTTACCAGTGGAGATGCTCCCTTAAATAAGGATCACTAGGGCCAGGAACATCAGGGTCTGTCATAACCTGCAAGTTAAAGCATTTGGTTGATAATAGATCAAGCAAGTTCATCAGTCAAAAACTTGAAACAATATAAATAAAAAAGAAGACATTTATGTTAAATAAATCTTGAAATTAAGAGAAAAATATTACCAGTGTAAAGAATGATCTCATATCACCTCCTTGAATCTCAACCCTAGGTTTTGAAACAACCGTGGAAGGAAAGAACTCATGTCCATTACAAACTTGCTTGTTGTTGTAAGTTACAGACATTTTTATGCTTGCAGTGAAAGATTCAATCACATCTCCAATGACTCTTCCAACAACAAGAGGTTCTAACATTCTCGCCATTAATTACTTGTATATGTAGAGAAACGAAAATGAAGAGATGATTTAAGAGAAAGCTCTAAAAGTACTCTTGCAAGAGAAAAATACTTGAAGGGAAGGTGAAGCAAAGTCCCAAATTTATAGGGTTTCAAAAAAAATGCAATTTATATGTATTCTAGATCTAGCTAGCCTAACTAAGGCTTTGAGATTATGGAAAATCAAGAAAAAGAGAGTACTCCAAAATCATATTAAGTTTGTTAGGCAAAGCTTCTCTTCTTTCACAACTCACATGTCCAATTGGGTCCCTTGGAATTGGTTCTTGATTGTTTATTTTCCTAAGCTAATTATTAGCATTATTCAATTTTTAAGGTCAGAAAATGAATCATATATGAGTCTCCATGTGGGGTCCTTATTATGCAAATAGTCATTTTAAAAACATTAAAGCAAAAACAGAAAACTTTCCTATGAATTGAAAACATTCACACACACTTAAAAAGGGAAACTCAACTTTTGCATTTAAGGAAATGAAAAGGAGAAATTGTTGAATGCATAAGACTTTTTTATTAACTTAATTTATAATTCTCTACCTAGCTTATTAGATTCTTAGTGGATGGGCTCAAAGGCATAAAGGTAACTCCACCACAAATGGCTAGCAGGGAATTAGTTGCCTCAGTGCAGAGAGGTCACTTCAAAGTAATAAAGAGATTCACTAAGTACCAAGATTGGAAATATGAAGATGGTGGATTTTCTATATCTAGAATCCAAATTACTTTTTTCTGTTTATCCCACGATGATACTCGTGTGATAATCAGACGCTACCACGCCCTATGTTTTATGCTTTTTATTTTTTGCCCATTTTTTTAACTGTCTTCCTTTTAACTCATCAACCACTTATTCGTTTTTCTATATTAATTTTTTTTAAAGCATATAAGTTTCACATATTTAATTGGCTTCCAGATTATGAGAAAATCTAAAATACAACATTGATATCGCATCATCCGTGTAACAATTTAATAATTCATCGTCACGTGTGTTAAAATATTAAAAAAACAACTTTAAAATGGGTATTAAATCATACATGTTATTTACTAATTTGTTGGCGATACCACGTCACCCATACCTCCATTGAATTAAGGAATTACTCACAAATTAGTTAACTTATTGTCACGACCCGAAACCGGGGCCAATGACATCAAGATAAGTAAATAAAGTAATAACAAAACCAGTCAAATGGTCAAAACATGACTTGGTCAAAATGGACCAAAATATAAAATTTCAAAACATGGCATGGGGATTTTATAATAGGGTGAGCACCTGGAACCGGTTGTAACCGTTCCGATTCCGATTCCAAATTGAAGGAACCGATTTTAACCGATCTGATTCCGATTTCAAAATGATCGGAATCGGAACCGGACCATAGAACCAGATTATGGAACCGAATGTAGAATCAATTTATGGAACCGAATTTCATAACCAATTTGTGGATGGTCAATTTGGTCTTAGTTGTTCTCTTGTCTTCTTGTTGCTAAATAATCTTTTCCAATGACATTATATTACTCTGTGATCTTGTTCATGTTTCTTGCTGATTTGTATCTTGTATGTATTTTTTGATTTTAAAAAAAAAAATGTCTCTTTTTTGCCATATTATTTGTTTAGGATGTAGCTGTTGGACAATTATGACCCATAACATCACTATTTGTACAGAATATGGTGTTGTTGTACAAATTAACTCTGTGACAAAGGAAATTGCTCTTTTATCATTTGTGATTAGATCACCAAGATGTATAAATGATAGAAGGTCCTTATGATTAGTTTCAGATTGAGATGATATGGGACAATATCAATCCACGAAGGTTTAATCATTAAATATCCCTAGTCGTAGTATTATCGAGATTGGACATCGATAATGCGAAATAGACTAGTATTACACTTGTGCGTGTTGTGGGAGCATAACGGCATAGTTCTTATGGATGCTCATGCAAGTGTAATAGGAGGTTGTGTTTTACCGATGGTACGGAAAACAGCTTCGCTCTGGATAGACCATCCAATATTCAAACAACGATTTGATTTTGCGCGAGTCAAACTCGTTTTGCGAATAAGTACTCAAAATACGAATTCTTGAATTATATTAACCTACAACATTAAATCCAATTCAATTTGTATTTAATACAAATTCAATATTTAATTCCAAATTAAATATTACACTTTATTAACGAATCTTTGCGACGTAGATTCTAAATTTAATCGTTACGGGTCTCAAAGCCCAATAAACATCAAATGTCGTTTAATTAAAGTCCAATTAAACTTTAAAGGTCCATTAAGTCATAATTGGACTTTATGGATATGGTTTTGGGCCCAATTGGATCCAACCAATTTAGCCTAAACCAATCTTGGTACAACCAAGCCCATTAAGCCCAATTACAACTTTTCAAGCCCAATCTCCAAAATTGAGCCTTTTAATTAAATTATCAAATTCCAAATTTTATAACTTAATTAACCAAAGTGTATGCCATAATTAATTACCCAAATTAACATTTCCAAAACACAAATTTGTACAATTAATTATGCTCATTAACATCAAAACATGTCCAACACATTTTAATCAAAAATCAACATCATTTCATGATTCCTTAGTCACGGCCATTTATGGTTTTAGTAGTCTGATTCCGATTCTAATCCAATTGAATCCACAATCAACATTACCCAAATGATTTCAACTCATCCAATGATCAAAATCAAAAATTTACCATGACATTTAGGGTACCTCTATATTCGGCCAAGCCTAGAATATTGGGGAAAATTGTTCCAAATCAATTTTCATAAAATTGATCACTTCCAACTTCAATTAAACATCATTCAAGCATACTCAATCAAAAAATTTCATCAAATCATGCTCAAATCGAATTTACCCAATTTTAACCCTAAGTTCATTTCATTCTCAAAATGGCTCAAGATACCATTGTTGGGTTTCTCTAAGGTCCCAAGGGTCGCATATAAATTTTCTAATCACATGAGTCTAATTATGTAGCCTATATTTAGCTTATGACTTTGAATACACTGGTATGTTTATCATGGCCCAGTTTTGTGCCCATACTGCCATACATGGCTTCTCAATTTCCAGATCCACTGGCCAGCTTGGATAAAGAAGAGGTTTTCTATTTCTCTTTCTATTTTCTGCCTTTGCTATTTGTTGTTGTATTTATATAATATTTCTGTAATATATTAATATTTATTTAAGTGTGGGAAATAATTGCACTTTCAAAGTTTGACAATATTATATAAATATGGTAATTCAGAACCGGACTGGAAGCGAACCAAAATCGAATTGGAACTGATTAATAGGATACCCTATTTAATTGGGTAGGTTCCAGATCCTCTTAGCTAGGAACCGATATTTTCCAAGTAGGTTCCGGTTGTGCTCACCCCTACTTTAAAACAAAATAAAATATGAAATCATACAGAAAATATTAAAAATACTCCCACAGTTTAAATGTGAACACCTGTTAAGAAATAAATAACCAAAATTCAAATAATGGTCCTATTATATAATGCATCTCCTAAACAATTATATAGTTTGATAATCTCAAATGCAAGTCAATTACCTCTAGGAATACTTCAGCAATAATGAAGATAAGGAAGGTACTCAACACAATATAAACACTCTCGAGGAATCAAACCCGCTCCTCGCTCTCCGAGGCTCCAAAAATCAGAATGCACCCTCAAGCTCCGATGCTCTAAGGTCTAACATGAAATGTTAAATTCAAGGGTGAGAGAAACCACGTGCACATTAGGTATTAATATACTCACCTTAATTGGTTTTATCAAAACCCTATATGGTTAGTAAGATATAAGATATATATGTCCGATAAAATAATGTCGAGGATGCGAGTTAAGAAATAACTATAATTTATACATTTTATCAAAATAAATAAATATACATCCTCGACAACATTAATATAACGTGATTGAAATGCCACACAGGGCCACAAAACCAGACTCTCAAAACCGGAGCGGTAAATAAACAATGTGCCATATGGGGCCGCATAATCGGTCACCTTAAACAGAAGCCATGAATAATCATTATGCCATAACACGCCACATAAAAAATATGATCATAAAGAACGAAGGGGTCGTCATGATCAAATGCCACAACGGGGCAATCCCTAATGTGCACATGATTTCTCTCACCCTTGAATTTAACATTTTATATGGTTAGTAAGATATAAAGATATATATGTCCGATAAAATAATGTCGATGATGCGAGTTAAGAAATAACTATAATTTATACATTTTATCAAAATAAATAAATATACATCCTCGACAACATTAATATAACGTGATTGAAATGCCACACGGGGCCACAAAACCAGACTCCCAAAACTGAAGCGGTAAATAAACAATGTGCCATATGGGGCCGCATAATCGGTCACCTTAAACAGAAGCCATTAATAATCATTGTGCCATACCGCGCCATATAAAAAATATGATCATAAAGAACGAAGGGATCCTCATGATCAAATGCCACAATGAGGCAATAATAAATAAATCATGTGTAGGTTCGAGACTCTCACCTAGGGACACATCATTACCATCAAAATAGCGCCACTCGGGGCCGCATAACAGTTGCAGGCATGCATATCCAATATTGAAATATGAATTTAATGAGTTTAGCTTAAATCAATTATCATAGGACACTAGTAGGAAAACATGCTATCTTGAAAGATTATGTCTGTCAAGAAATGAGTTTTTTGACAAAAAATTAACTGTAAAGAATCGGGATGTCAAGAATTCTTGAGAGATTTTTATGACAGATTATTTCTCTATCAAGAATTCTTGACAGAAAATATCTGTCATAAATTCTTTCATGAACATATGATAGATTATTATGACATATTTATTTCTATTAAGAATTCTAGGTGGGCAAAATTAATAATTTTTCATTTAAGAGTGAATTTTAGGAGGGAAATATATATATATATATATATATATATTATTTCAAATAATAGTAGAAATTTGATTTCAATTTTTTGTCATGTGATGTTGGGTTACGATCTATCATGTAAATAAATATTGCAAAAGAAAATTGAAACAAAACATGTATAATATCCATAACTATCAATGTAGTCATTAACAAAATTTAAATAATAGCGTAAATTTGATTTCAATTTTTTATCATATGGTATTGATAGATATGATATGTCAGAAAATAAATATTACAAAAGAAAATTGTAACAAAACCTGCATAATATCCATAATATGCCTCGAAGAAGTGATTAGGGGCAATAGTGGCGGCAGGAAATTCCCGATTTATGATTCTTTTAAGAAGAGAGTCGTTTATACAATACAAGAAATTATAATTTTTGTGGTAAAATTTAGTGGGGAAATAAATTTCGCCACTAAATATAATTTTAATAGAGAAATTATATTTGACCACTAAAAGTAAATTTTAGTGGCAAAATATTTTTGCCACTGAAGTTTACATTTAGATGAAAAATAATTTCGCCACTAAAATTAACTTTTAGTGGCAGAAAAAGTATTTTTAGTATGAAAATTTTTTTCCCCACTAATTGATATAATTTGGCCCCATAACATATTTTCGTTGCCTTCTTTATCTACCAAAATATTATATATTTTTACAAACCAATTCTCAAAACGAACCCTAACCCCTTTCCACTCCCAGTCATTTCAACTCGTAAATATATATATATATATATATATATATATATATATATATATATAGTTTTTTTTTTTTCATTCGTTCAACTCAGCCCCCCTATTTTCGACTTCAACTCTTCCCTCACCACTGTTGGGATTTGTATGCCCGACAAGCAAATATGTTCGAAACATGATTGATTAATAAATTTGTGATTCTATTTTATTCCATGTATGCATTTTGATTTGCTTTATATAATTCATGAAAATTCCGTGATTATTTATGTAGCTTTAAATTAAATTAAACATATATGTGTATGTAAAATGTTACATGCATATATGCATGGATAAAATTTAAAGAGTAATAATCAAAATTTGTCCATGACTATGATTTGAAGTTGGGAATCTTCAAATCCAAAGTCATAAATACAGTTCATTCCATTATGAATGGTATAGTTCTATCCAGACTATATTATGTAGAGACATAAAAATGAATGTATTTTATATAATAAGATTATATTGGACAGGACCCGATAAAATTGTAAAGTTCTAATAATTCCGTTAAATATGGAACGTCAATTTTATCATAATGATGGTCATATATGTGATGATCTTAAATCATTATATTTAGCAGACTCCTATATCATATTAATCCATTCTTTAATTTACTCGGTATGGTTTTGTATTTATTACATTTCGTAAACCTTGTATTTTGGGAATGAGTTGAATGAATAGCTGGGAATGCTAACCTGATATAATGAAATCCGTTTCATAAGATTCCCTTGTTTGTTAGTTCAGAACCTGAACGATTAGCGCGCAAATTCATAAAAGTTATGAATTAATTGTTCACTTGAGAACTAATGGAAGTCAAGGATAAAGATGTAATTGGAGAGGTTAACGGATATTTTATACCTAGCTCCTTTACGAATCTATTATGGAGGATCATTGCATAGGTAATGACTATATCAATGGACGAATACTTTGAGTAATTAATTCTATAATTCTGAGAGTGCAATTCTGGGTATTTAGTGGAGTTACTCCAGAATTAATAATTTCGTTTGATTAATAAAAGAGTTTATAATTAATCGACGGAATTATTGGAGCTTAGAATTATAGGTCCATCGGTCCCCTCGTCGTCTTCTATCACTGTTCGAACGATTATAATTGCGAAGAAAAATAGTTGAGAATTATTTAAAATAATTATGAATTATTTTACACTCTAATTATTCCATATAGCTCTTGTTTGGAAATTATGACAAATGTTGTCTTAATATATTTATTAATAGATAATGTATCTATTTATTAATTTATGAAAATTAATATTTAAATAATTTGATTAATTAAATTTTAATTGAATAAGATAATATTTCAAAAGTTGAAATTTTTGAAAATTGTTTTTAATGAATTATCTTTGATAAATTATGAGATAAATATTAAAGGATTTTATTTTTGATTTTTTGAAAATTAAAATTAATAATATCCTTAATGAATTTGTATTGATCCTAAATTCATCCATGGGATAAGAATTCTATTTTTATCAAAAGAGTTGATCCAATAAAAATCTAATACAATAAAAAAAAAAAAAAAGAAAAAGAAAAAGGTGAGCTGTGGTTAAAAAAAGAGATTGTTTTTAGTTTAATTTTTTTTTAAAAGAATGAACAACAACAATTAAAAACGTGAACAAGGGAGAGAAAAATTAAAAACAGGAAATTGTTTTTTGCTTTTGATTTTTTAAGTTTTGGTTTTAAGAAAACCATAAACAAAATAACCCTACAGGATTCGTCTCATGAGTTGAGTACACGAATCATTCACTAAAAATTAGAGTGTTCTTCGCATTTATTTTTACGCCCACACGTGCTGTTTGAGGTGAGGAGATAAGTCGAGGAAGATCGTGGTTCGAAGAATCGTGATTCAAAGAGATCCAGATCTAAAGGTATATTACTAACCTGAGTTCTTAATATTTTTTTTTATTATATATATACTAGAGAATACGGATCCGGATCCGGATTTTATTGTTCATGTGAAAATAATTTTCCTGTCACCAAAACACGATTTCCGCTGCGCATGAACTCTGAAATCCAACAATTGGTATCAGAGCGGTCGTATTTATTCTAGTATATTAATAAGAATGATTTATTGTAAATCATTTTAATATGTATGTAAAAGAGTAGGCTATGCATTTTTATGAATTATCATGTGATGGTGAATGTATGGATATTAATCGTTAATTGTATGGTTGACCTTGGGTTAGGATTTTAATTTTTTGTTTTATATATTGGATATGTAAACCCAAAATTAAATGGGTATTTCTTTTTGTAATTGTTATTATTTTTTTTTTTGTAATTGTTCGAGATCGAGATCAAGATCAAGCCAAATAGACGATGCACGGACGAACGGTTTTATATTTCCAGAATATATATATATATATATTTTTTCCCTGCACTGTGCAGCAGTGAGACTGCTGCACAGTGCAGCAGCCACGCTGTAGGCAGCAGCGTGGGCTGCTACCATTGCTGCACATGCAGCAGCGGCTGCTGCTAGCACAGCCTCATTGCTGCACATGCAGCAAGGAGCTGCTGCCGGAGAAAATAATATATATATATATATATATAATATATATTATATATATATATATATTTGGTGAAAGTCACCTGGAAATATAATTATATTTTTTTCCAGATTTGAGATTAATGTAATTTTATTTTATTTTTTGGTTATTTGTAATTTTAGAAATACCCAAATTGTCAACCCGGTTAATATCCAATTTATTTATTTTGTGTGATTTATAAAATGTTTATTCTCATGCATATTTTAAATGACATATAGAATTAGCACAATGCCTACTCTTGCATTATAACATGCCATACATACATGTGCATTTTCATAAATTTATTTATGATTGTAAATAGTTTATAATTTGATTAAAAACTATTTTAGGATTTTTATCGATTAATCGATTAAATAAAATTTGTGAATTAATTTTAAATCGTTAAAATTTGTAATGTCACAAAATTTAGTTCTAAGTATTTATAATAAATTGTTTATCATGAATAACTTAGATGTTTCATAATGAATTTAAGTTTTATTAGTAAATCGGGTAATTTTATTATGAAACAATTAATTTGGTAATTAAAGACCTTTAATATTGATTTCTTGGTCTTTTTCCGCTAAGTTTAAAACATTAGATGTTTTACATATAAAATCACTAAACTTAAAATAATGAGTGGGAGCGGGTAGTTTGTCAAAACGTCCTTTGGTCTCCACCGTTAGTGCAACATCGTGAAATCTAAGTGGGGCTTCGTGATGACTTTAGTTTCATCCTCCCTAAGGAGAGTGTTTGCTTAGGTTAATATCAAGGTTGTACTTCTTACGATAGGATTTATAAAATGTATTTCATAATTAACTTACCCTAAGGTGGTTGTTATGAGTTAAATTTTAAGGATCCAAAACGGTGGGTTACACTCATATAAATATAGTTAAAAGTGTTAATTATATTTAGACCAAAAATCGGTTATGAATAAATTTTGAAAATATGAGATATTTTGAAAAAATTTATTTATTGAGATTGTCTCTATTTTAATAGGGTATTGTGATCGACCCTAAGGCAACATAATATGCTTATTAATTTTTCCGAGGCTATAGTAGTTCATATATTTTTAGTGTTTAGCATATGCATCATGCATCATGATTACTATGCCGAATTTATTTTGAATTTTATGCATGGAATAATTTAGAATATTTTTTTAATGATTTCAGAAATATGTCAAATCCAATCCTATCACTGCTTGCTACTGAAAAATTAACTGGTGATAACTTTGCTAAGTGGAAGAAAAATATGAATATAATTCTGTGCTGGATAACCTGAAGTTTGTCCTGATGGAGGAATGTCCTCCAGAACCAGCTGTGAATGCCAACAAAACCATCAAAGATGCCTATGAAAATTGGATTCGAGCAAATGACAAAGCTCGTTGTTATTTGCTTGCTGCCATGTCTGACGTGCTTAACACAAAGCACGAAAAGACAGAGACTGCTTATGAGATAATGGAGTCTCTACAAGGCATGTTTGGCAAACCCTCTGATCAAGCTAAACATGAAGCAGTCAAGAAAGTCATGAACTGCAAAATGAAAGCTGGTACTTCTGTTCGTGAACACGTGCTAATGATGATTAGTACCATTCATGAGGCAGAAATCAATGGGGCCACTATAGATGAAGGCACACAAGTGGGCATGATTTTGGAAAGCCTTAGCCCACAATTTCTTCAGTTCAAAAGCAATTACTTCATGAATAAGCTGAGTTATAATTTGACTGAATTGCTTAACGAACTCACTACTTTTGAGTCTATTTCTGTGGAGAAGAAAGGAGAAGCAAATGTTGCTGAACCTTCTAACTCTAACTCTTCTCTAAAGAAAAGAAAGAGAAATAAGAATAAAGGTAAGAGTTCAGGAACTGAGAAAACAGCAGGGAACAACAGCAAAAGAACAAGCCAAACAACAGTCAAGGAAATAAGAATGGCTCCACCCAGAAAAAACCAAAAGGAAAATGTTTCCATTGCGGAATTGATGGGCATTGGAAGAGAAACTGCAAGAAGTATCTCGAAGAGCTGAAACAGAAAAAGAAAGGTAAATTAGATTTACTTGTTACTGAATCTTGTTTAGTTGAAAATGATTTATCACCCTGGATAATTGATTCAGGAGCGACTAATCATATTTGTTGTTTCTTACAGAAGCTTGATTCTTACACAAGACTTGCTGATGGGGACTTTACTTTGAGAGTTGGGAATGGCGCTTTAGTTTCAGCATCAGCAGTTGGACGAATAAAACTTTATGTTGAGAACAATAAATTTTTATTTTTGAATAATGTTTATTTCGTACCGGGGTTTACTAGAAACCTCATTTCAGTTTCTCGACTTTATGAACAATGTTATTCAGTTT
This sequence comes from Zanthoxylum bungeanum, assembly GCA_019454045.1. Taxonomy (NCBI): domain Eukaryota; kingdom Viridiplantae; phylum Streptophyta; class Magnoliopsida; order Sapindales; family Rutaceae; genus Zanthoxylum; species Zanthoxylum bungeanum. The sequence continues at coordinate 19,068 of SKCR01025205.1, forward strand.
CTTTTGATAATAAATCAGTTGTTATTTCAAGAAATGGTTTGAATATTTGTTCTGGTTTTATTGAAAATGGGCTCTATGTAATAAGGCCCAATTGAATGCTGAAATGTTCAAAGTTGCATTGCCAAAAACAAAGAAACAAAAGATTTCTCACACTGATAACACATATCTATGGCACCTAAGACTTGGTCATATAAATCTTGACAGGATAAATAGGCTTGTAAAGGATGAACCTTTAAGAGAACTAAATGTTGGTACTCTACCAGTATGTGAATCATGTCTTGAAGGTAAGATGACAAAAAGGTCTTTCTCTGCAAAAGGCAATAGGGCCCAAGAACCACTGAAGCTTATACATTCAGATGTTTGTGGACCTATGTCTACACAAGCAAGAGGTGGTTATGAGTACTTCGTTACTTTTGTTGATGATTACTCTAGATATGGTTATGTTTACCTAATGAGACATAAGTCTGAAACTTTTGGAAAGTTTAAAGAATTCCAAATCGAAACGGAAAAACAATTAGGTAAATCAATCAAGTGCCTTCGATCAGATCGAGGAGGTGAATACCTTGATAATGAATTCAAAGATCACCTATTAGAGTATGGGATTTTATCCCAACTAACTGCACCTGGTACACCTCAGCAAAATGGTGTAGCTGAGAGGAGGAATCGAACTTTACTCGACATGATTCGTTCCATGTTGAGTTATTCTTCACTTCCAAAATCGTTTTGGGGGTATGCTATACAAACAGCAACCTACATTTTGAATGTGGTTCCATCTAAGTCAGTACCTAGAACACCTTTAGAGTTATGGAGTGGCAACAAACCCAGTTTGAGTCACTTTCGTATATGGGGGTGCCCAGCATACGTGCTAATGGGTAAGACAACAAAGTTGGAAATGCGTTCTGAAGTTTGTTTCTTTGTAGGATATGCAAAAGGCACAAGGGGAGGTGTGTTTTATAATCCTCGAGATAATAAGGTGTTTGTATCGACAAATGCCACGTTTCTTGAGAGTAATTATATGGCAGACTTCAAACCTCAAAGCAAGATAGTCTTGGAGGAATTAAAATCTGATGAGATCAGTCAACAACCTACTAGGATTGTTGTTCCACAAAGCGAGGAGACCACATCTTCGAGTCAGAACATCACCACCTCGTCGAGTAGTGGAGGTTAGTACGACTACCTTCTCGATATAGACAAGATGGTGAAGCACAAGTTGCTATCACTGATGATGGATAGATGACCCATTAACATATAGATGTGCAATGGAAGATCATGACAAAGAGAAATGGCTTGAGGCTATGAAACTTGAGATGGAATCCATGTATTCCAACTCAGTCTGGGAACTTGTAGATCTACCTGAAGGAGTAAATCCTATAGGGTGCAAATGGATCTACAAAAGAAAGAGGGGAGTGGACGGTAATGTAGAGACATTTAAAGCAAGGCTAGTGGCAAAGGGTTATACCCAAAAAGAAGGAGTTGACTATGAGGAAACTTTTTCGCCAGTAGCCATGCTGAAGTCCATTCGAATCTTGCTTTCCATTGCTGCTCATTATGATTATGAAATTTGGCAGATGGATGTCAAGACAGCCTTTTTGAATGGCTATCTTGAAGAGACCATCTATATGGAGCAACCAGAAGGTTTTATTAGCAAGGACGAAAAGCAAAAGGTTTGCAAGTTGCAAAGGTCTATCTATGGACTTAAGCAAGCGTCCAGATCTTGGAACATGAGGTTTGATGAGGCGATCAAAACTTATGGCTTTATCCAAAATCCTGATGAATCTTGTGTTTATAAATTCATCAAGGACAAGCGAGTGGTCTTTCTAATACTTTATGTTGATGATATTCTACTTATTGGGAATAATGTAGAACTATTATCAGACGTAAAAGCTTGGCTGGCTGAACAATTCCAAATGAAAGATTTGGGAGAAGCTAGTTACATTCTTGGGATCCGTCTTATTAGAGATCGCAAGAAAAAGCTGCTAGCTCTGTCTCAGGCATTGTATATTGACAAGATGCTTGTTAGATATTCAATGCAAAACTCCAAGAAAGGTAACTTACCTTCCCGTCATGGAGTTGTTCTTTCTAAAAGGCAGTGTCCTACGACACCCCAAGAGGAAGAAGATATGAGACGGATTCCATATGCGTCGGCAGTAGGGAGCTTGATGTATGCTATGCTATGCACAAGACCTGATATATGCTATGCAGTGGGAATAGTTAGTCGTTTTCAGTCAAATCCAGGATTAGATCATTGGGTAGCAGTTAAGCATATTCTCAAGTATCTACGGAGAACGAGGAACTATATGCTTGTTTATTCTGGCAGGGATTTGATTCCGATTGGATATACTGATTCTGATTTTCAATCAGATACAGATGATCGAAAGTCGATATCTGGATCAGTGTTTACTCTTGGTGGGGGAGCTATAGTTTGGAGAAGCATCAAACAATCTTGTGTTGCTGATTCAACTATGGAAGCCGAATATGTGGCTGCTTGTGAAGCTGCCAAAGAAGCGGTTTGGCTCCGAAAGTTCTTTACTGATCTGGAAGTGGTTCCAGATATGGAAAGCCATTGTCACTTTATTGTGATTAGTGGTGCAGTGGCTAATTCCAAAGAACCAAGAAGCCACAAGAGATCAAAACATATTGAGCGAAATATCATGTGATTAGGGACATTGTGCAACGCGGAGACGTGGCTGTTCTGAAGATTCCATCTGCAGAGAATCTAGCCGATCCTTTTACCAAGACGCTTCCTGCAAAGAGTTTTGAGGGGCATCTAGAAGGATTGGGGATTAGAGACATGTCTCATTTGCTTTAGGGCAAGTGGGAGTTTGTTGGGATTTGTATGCCCGACAAGCAAATATGTTCGAAACATGATTGATTAATAAATTTGTGATTCTTTTTATTCCATGTATGCATTTTGATTTGCTTTATATAATTCATGAAAATTCCGTGATTATTTATGTAGCTTTAAATTAAACATATATGTGTATGTAAAATGTTACATGCATATATGCATGGATAAAATTTAAAGAGTAATAATCAAAATTTGTCCATGACTATGATTTGAAGTTGGGAATCTTCAAATCCAAAGTCATAAATACAGTTCATTCCATTATGAATGGTATAGTTCTATCCAGACTATATTATGTAGACATAAAAATGAATGTATTTTATATAATAAGATTATATTGGACAGGACCCGATAAAATTGTAAAGTTCTAATAATTCCGTTAAATATGGAACGTCAATTTTATCATAATGATGGTCATATATGTGATGATCTTAAATCATTATATTTAGCAGACTCCTATATCATATTAATCCATTCTTTAATTTACTCGGTATGGTTTTGTATTTATTACATTTCGTAAACCTTGTATTTTGGGAATGAGTTGAATGAATAGCTGGGAATGCTAACCTGATATAATGAAATCCGTTTCATAAGATTCCCTTGTTTGTTAGTTCAGAACCTGAACGATTAGCGCGCAAATTCATAAAAGTTATGAATTAATTGTTCACTTGAGAACTAATGGAAGTCAAGGATAAAGATGTAATTGGAGAGGTTAACGGATATTTTATACCTAGCTCCTTTACGAATCTATTATGGAGGATCATTGCATAGGTAATGACTATATCAATGGACGAATACTTTGAGTAATTAATTCTATAATTCTGAGTGCAATTCTGGGTATTTAGTGGAGTTACTCAAGAATTAATAATTTCGTTTGATTAATAAAAGAGTTTATAATTAATCGACGAATTATTGGAGCTTAGAATTATAGGTCCATCGGTCCCCTCGTCGTCTTCTATCACTGTTCGAACGATTATAATTGCGAAGAAAAATAGTTGAGAATTATTTAAAATAATTATGAATTATTTTACACTCTAATTATTCCATATAGCTCTTGTTTGGAAATTATGACAAATGTTGTCTTAATATATTTATTAATAGATAATGTATCTATTTATTAATTTATGAAAATTAATATTTAATTAATTTGATTAATTAAATTTTAATTGAATAAGATAATATTTCAAAAGTTGAAATTTTTGAAAATTGTTTTTAATGAATTATCTTTGATAATTATGAGATAAATATTAAAGGATTTTATTTTTGATTTTTTGAAAATTAAAATTAATAATATCCTTAATGAATTTGTATTGATCCTAAATTCATCCATGGGATAAGAATTCTTTTTTATCAAAAAAGAGTTGATCCAATAGAAATCTAATACAATAAAAAAAAAAAAAAAAAAAAAAAAGGTGACCTGTGGTAAAAAAAGAGTTGTTTTTATTTATTTTTTTTTAAAAGAATGAACAACAACAATTAAAAACGTGAACAAGGGAGAGAAAAATTAAAAACAGGAAATTGTTTTTTGCTTTTGATTTTTTAAGTTTTGGTTTTAAGAAAACCATAAACAAAATAACCCTACAGGATTCGTCTCATGAGTTGAGTACACGAATCATTCACTAAAAATTAGAGTGTTCTTCGCATTTATTTTTACGCCCACACGTGCTGTTTGAGGTGAGGAGATAAGTCGAGGAAGATCGTGGTTCGAAGAATCGTGATTCAAAGAGATCCAGATCTAAAGGTATATTACTAACCTGAGTTCTTAATATTTTTTTTTATTATTAATATACTAGAGAATACGGATCCGGATCCGGATTTTATTGTTCATGTGAAAATAATTTTCCTGTCACCAAAACACGATTTCCGCTGCGCATGAACTCTCAAATCCAACAACCACTTCTTTTTCATCAAAAATCCTCCATGTGTAATTTCGACGGCTCCCCTGTTTCCTTTCCTAAATTACTATTTCTACCCCATTTCTTCATCCATCAGTTCATCATCAAAACCTTCGCCACCATCCATTCTCGACTTGAACTCTTCCATTCGCAGTCAATTCACTACAAAAATTATGCCCTTTAGCGTCCAATTCTTTAGCGTCGAAACTAATTTCGATGCTAATAATCACTTTTAGCATTGTAACTAAAATTCGACGTCAAATATCAAGACTTTAGCGACGAAAATAATTTTCGACGCCAAATATTCAACTTTTTTCGTCGAATTTATATATCGACGCTAAAAGTACGACTTAGAGCATCGAAAAGTATTCGACGCTAAATTGAGACGCTAAATTTTATACTTTCAGCGTCAAAAATCATATTCGACGCCGAAAAATTGAAATTTAGCTTCGACGAAGTAGCGTCGCTAAAGGCTTATAAGATACCACCGACAATCCTTTAATCTTTAGCATCTAAATTTTAAGTTGAAGCTAAAAATCAGACATTTAGCATAGAAATAGGATATTCAACGCTAAAAATCAGACAATTAGGGTCGAATTTAGTGGTTCGACACTGAAGATAGAATAAAATGCAGAATGCCACCAACCCTTCTCTCTCTCTACTTTTTCTCTCATATTTTTCAATCTCATCCTCTGAAATATGAGAATCTCTCCTCTGCAACCTCATAACTCTTCTACAAATTTTCAATAAAATTATAATCAATTTTACATAAGGTAAATCTTCTTTCATATTTCATTATTATTTTCATTTTTAATGATTATGTTTATTATATACTTTTTGTTCGTGGTTTATGATTCATATATATAGATTAGTTAATTAATTAACTAAATATATTTTTCTGTCAACTATTTAATTTATCAACTAAATATATATGTATATGTTTAAATAAATAATTAATGAATTAGTAATGTTGATGAGTGTAATATGATATTTAATAATTATATTATTATATTTAGGTATTTGGCTGAAATGGATAGAAATTGGATGAGCTCGCTGGATAGATTGAGTGTTGAATATCGTAATGGAGTGTATGAGTTCATGGAAGTAGTAAAGCAACACATTGATGCAGAAGGTCGTGTTCGGTGTCCATGTACAAATTATTTGAATAGGAAAAGGAAACGGTTAGATGAAGTTCATAATCATTTATACATTTCAGGAATATCACCAACTTACAGTACGTGGATTTATCACGGTGAGCAGTATAATTCTTAGTCACGGTTCATTAATTCCAGTGAAGGGAGCAGTAGTTTCAATCAACCTGCAAACGATGAGATAACCGATGCTTTGCATGAGTTACAAGGTCCACAACTTGGTCATAGTGTTAGTGGTGACATGCTAGTGTTAAGTGGAAATGATCAAAATTTATTTAGTGAATTACTTGAGGAGGCAAAAAAAATTCCATTTGAAGGTGCTGGAATGTCGATCTTGAATTTTGTTGTGAAATTATTACACATTAAAGAATCAAAAGAATGACTAACAAAAGTTTTGATATGATGCTAGAGTTACTGAGGCAAATGTTACCGGTTGGAAGTGAATTTCCTAAGTCGTACTACGAGGTAAAGAAAATGTTGCGTGATTTGGGAATGGGGTATGAATCCATTCATGATTGTAAGTATGATTATGTATTATTTCGTGCCGAGTATGAATCACTTGAATATTGTCTGATATGTGGTGAAAGTCGGTACAAAGTCTGTGGTATGGGGAAGAAAGTGCCTCAAAAGATATTGTGATATTTCCCTTTAACGCCCAGGCTGCAGAGGTTGTTCATGTCACAACACACATTCGACTGACATGATGTGACATAATGAAAAGAGGACTGGTGAGAAAGGCAGACTTAGACATCCTGCAGATGGAACCGAGTGGAAGGAATTTGATGACATGTACCCCCATTTCGCTGAGGACCCTCGTAATGTCAGGTTAGGTCTTGCCTCTAATGGTTTTAACCCATTTGGGAATATGTACAACTCTTATAGCATGTGGCTCGTTATTGTTATTCCTTATAACTTACCTCCATGGAAATGTATGAATGATCCGTTCATGTTTATGTCATTGCTTATCCCTGGTTCATGTTCCTCTGGTAAAGATATAAATATTTACTTGAGACCATTGATCGAGGAGTTACAAACATTATATAATGTGGGTGTGCATACCTATAATGCAGCTTCCGAGCAGTATTTTCAGATACATGCCGTTATTATGGACCATTAATGATTTTCCAACTTATGGTTTATTATCTGGATGGAGCACTAAGGGATACACGCCATGTCAAGTTTGTGCGGGTCAAACACCTTTACAACGATTACGGAATAAAATAGGATACACAGGGCACATGAGATTTCTTGAGTTGAGTCATCCTTGGCGGAGGAGTAAATTATTTAACGAGCAACATGAACCTTAGAGTATGCCCAGTCCATTGTCTGGATTCGACATACTTTGCCAACATCAACATCTCAGAGACAGCACACCAGGTAAACATCCTAATAATAAAGATAAAAATTGAAAACGTCAACTTGAAGAGTTGAATTGGACATGAAAGAGTATTTTCTTTGAGCTAGAATATTGTGGGACTCTGAATTTGCAACATAATTTGGATGTAATGCATATAGGAAAAAATATATGTGAGAGTTTAGTAGGCACACTATTCAATATTCCGGGTAAGACAAAAGACACTGTAAATGCTAGATTGGACCTACAAGATCTTAGAATTCGCAGTGAATTACATTTTCAAGTCACTTCTGGCGGTCTTATTAAGCCACATGCTAGTTATGTGTTAATTCAATCAGAGAGAAAATCATTCTGTGATTGGCTGAAAATGGTTAAATTTCCTGATGGTCATGCATCGAATATTGGGCGTTGGGTCAGAGATGATACAAAAACGGGGTTAAAGTGTCACGATTGTCATGTGCTTATCGAAATTCTCCTTCCTATTGGCATTCGACCTTATCTCCCCCGAATGTATGCGACGTCGTACTTGATCTACGTGGCTTCTTTAAACAATTATGTCAGAGGACATTAACCACTTCTGTTATTGACGATCTTGAGTGAGGAATCGTGATAATCTTATGCAAGTTGGATCGAATTTTGCCACCCACTTTTTTTGATGTGATGGTACATCTGGCCGTGCATTTACTGGCTGAAGCTAGGAAGGGAGGTCCTGTACATTACAGATGGATGTATCCCATTAAGAGATACTATATATACAGTTTTAAATATTATATTCTTAAATTTTTACTGTGCATTGAATTTATTATTAATGTATTTTTTGTTGCCATATCTGCAGGGCTTTGGGAGATTACAAACATATGTGAAAAACAAGGCGCGTCCTGAAGGGTCAATAGCAGAAGCTGTTGTAATAAGTGAAGCAATAACATTTTGTTCGATATACATGTAGAATATTGAAACTCATTTTAATCGACGGCCATGAAACTATGATGGAGATGCAAGTATTAAGCAATATATCACAGTGTTCCATCAAAATTCAGACCATTTGGAGCAGTAGGTGTCAAATTACTAACTTTTGAGGAAGTTCAACGTGCATATTGGTTTATATTGAGTAATTGCCATATTTAACGTAAGTCTTTTTTGTGTATAACATTATTTTTGTTGCCATACATTAACCTAACTCATTTTTTTATAGGCAACATATTACAATGCTACAATATGGTGGTGACCATAACGTTGATGGAACCACACAAAAAAGAATTTCCTAAATGGTTTGAGACAACTGTAAGGCCTAACATTGTATTTTATTTTATCCTAACAATAAATATTTCAGTTTGTTATATTAACACATATATTTCTCTCATGGTTAGATAAACAACCAAGTGCAAAATGGTCAATTGGACTCGTCATCCTCGTTGGTTTCTTTGGCTTATGGGCCTCAAAAGTAGGCATATGAATACAGTGGATGCATTATCAATGGAGTTAGATTTCATACCGAACAGCGAGATGTTGCTCATGTCTCTCAGAATTATAGAATTGTAGTCCAATGAGAACATGGCTCAGATATTATTGACTTCTATGGAGTGTTACAATCAGTCATTGAGTTGATATACAGACCCAGATGTGTATTGTGCTATTCAAATGCAAGTGGTTTGACAAAAATTCTAGAAAGAGGAGAATTCAAGTTAGTAATCATCTAACATCAATTAATGTTCAATGTTTTTGGTACAAGAATGATCCATATATTTTTTGTACCCAAACATGGTCAGTGATATATGTGGACACTAGATTTCGCCCGAGGTCCACAATCGAGAATTTGTAGAGATGGGGCACTAGCGATCCTGTAAAACAGAGGTAGAGTGAGCGGGAGTACTACCCACCGGTATGGTGGGTGCCGGGGGCACTCCGACGCTCAAGTCAGTAGTGAAGACGAGCTGTAAATAATAGAGGAGCAAGGTTCAGAGTTACCTTGATACCTGTGAGCCACCGTAAGGGCTATAGGTCGGCGGTTATGAGAGCTCTGGTGACAGAGAGTTGTGCTGTGTGACCTTGGATCCGCACATCATGCCATGACTTTTCCTTTTATAGGCCCTCCTGACGAGGGATCATTTAAATCTCTTATACCCGTTGGATGTGTTAATGATAGGGTTTATGACTGTAACTGCTGATTTAATGGAGTTCATTATTGTAGGCGTTTTCCCAATCTAATTACTCATGAATCCGTTGGCCTCCTGAACTGTTAAATCCATGATGACTGGCTCTGGGCTAGTCTGGCCTCTCGACCCAAAGCTGATTTCTCAAACTAGATCTGATGGTGATCCTTGGGGCTTTGGTTTCATGATTGACCCAAAGGCGAAATGACGGTTATGCCATTGGGTCCAAATTTGGCCCGTACAGTTTATCCCATACTCTCTAAGTCAATGAGTCCTTGGCTTGGAGAGTATTTGATGCGTTTGTCGAGATTATAGGATGAAGGTGTACCTGAGCGTCGATGCTTCTTATTGATTGAACCAAACAAATGTCAAGTTATAAACTTGACTCTACATGATCCATCGTGGATGTGTCCAATCGAATGAGCTAGTTGAAGGTCAAGATCATGAACTTGACTCTACAAGAGCAATTGGGGAAGTATTCAGTCGACTGACTCAGATGAAGGTCATGATATATGTCATACGACATGTGTAATATATGTCTACAACTTGACTCGACATGAGTCCATAAGGGATGTCCCTGTTAGACTGAACCAGATGAAGGTTCATGAGTTATTTCACACAACATTATCATATGGACTGTAGGAAGTCCATGTCTTCATTTGACTCGACATGAGTCCATGGAGGATGTCCCGGTCGACTAAACTAGATGAAGGTTCAGGAGTTGTTTCATACGACATTGTCATATGGACTGTAGGAAGTCTATGTCTTCATTTGACTCGACATGAGTCTATGGGGGATGTCCCCGGTCGACTGAACCAGATGAAGGTTCAAGAGTTATTTCATACGACATTGTCATATGGACTGTATGAAGTTTATGTCTTTATTTGACTCGACATGAGTCCATGGGGGATGTCCCCGGTCGACTGAACCAGATGAAGGTTCAAGAGTTGTTTCACACGAAATTTTCGTATGGACTGTAGGAAGTCTATGTCTTCATTTGACTCGACATGAGTCCATAGGGGATGTCCCGGGTCGATTGAACCTGATGGAGGTTCAGGATTTATTTCATACGACATTGTCATATGGACTGTAGAATGTCTATGTCTTCATTTGACTCGACATGAGCCCATGGGGGATGTCCCCGGTTGACTGAACCTGATGGAGGTTCAGGATTTGTTTCATACGACCTTGTCATATGGACTGTAGGAAGTCTATGTCTTCATTTGACTTGACATGATTCCATGGGGGATGTCCCCGGTTGACTGAACTAGATGAAGGTTCAAGAGTTGTTTCATACGACATTGTCATATGGACTGTAGGAAGTCTATGTCTTCATTTGACTCGACATGAGTCCATGGGGGATGTCCCCGGTCGACTGAACCAGATGAAGATTCAAGAGTTGTTTAACACACGACATTGTCATATGGACTGTAGGAAGTCTATGTCTTCATTTGACTCGACATGAGGCTATGGGGGATGTCCCCGATCGACTGAAACAGATGAAGGTTCATGAGTTTTTTCATACGACATTGTCATATGGACTGTAGGAAGTCTATATCTTCATTTGACTCGACATGAGTCCATGGGGGATGTCCTCGGTCGACTGTACCAGATGAAGGTCAGGATAAACCCTATACTGCGGGTTGAAGAACTAGCGGAGTCTTCAATGTCATTTGGACCAGATGAAGGTCTATGAAAGTCTTTACTCTACAGACCTGACGAAGGTCTAAGAGTCTTTCCTTATCATACTTCTAGACCTGGTGAAGGTCTATGAAGGTCATCACACATTCTCATGATGAGAGTCCATGTGACTACGGTCGTATTTACTTGTCGATTGGACTTGATAAAAGTCCAAGAAGGTCATCACTTTTCACTCTACTAGACCTGAAGAAGGTCAATGAGGGTTCTCATTTCTCATTCTACAAGACCTGACAAAAGTCAATGAGGGTATAATTCCTCGTCCTACAAGACTTGTAGTCTGAGACCATGTCGACTGAAGACCTTGAGACTATGGTTGAATGAACCTGATAAAGGTCCATAAGGGTTCTCATTCCCCATTCTACAAGACATGAAAGATACCAATGGGGGTCTTCATTCCCCATTCTACAATCCTCATTCTATAAGACCTGATAAAGGACAATGAGGGTATAATTCCTCATTCTACAGGACTTGTAGTCCGAGATCATGTCGTCTGAAGACCTTGAGACTACGGTCGAATGAAATTGATGAAGGTCCATGAAGGTTCTCATTTCTCATTGTACAAGACATGACAGATACCAATGGGGGTCTTCATTCCCATTCTACAATCCTCATTCTACAAGTCCTAATAAAGGACAATGAGGGTATAATTCCTCATTCTGCAGGACTTGTAGTCTGAGACCATGTCGTCTGAAGACCTTGAGACTACGGTCGAATGAACCTGATGAAGGTCAATGAAGGTTCTCATTCCTCATTCTACAAGACATGACAGATACCAATGGGGGTCTTCATTCCCCATTCTACAATCCTCATTCTACAAGACCTGATAAAGGACAATGAGGGTATATTTCCTCATTCTACAGGACTTGTAGTCTGAGACCATGTCGTCTGAAGACCTTGAGACTACGGTCGAATGAACCTGATGAAGGTCCATGAAGGTTCTCATTCCTCATTCTACAAGACATGACAGATACCAATGGGGGTCTTCATTCCCCATTCTACAATCCTCATTCTACAAGACCTGATAAAGGACAATGAAGGTACAATTCCTCATTCTACAGGACTTGTAGTTTGAGACTATGTCGTCTGAAGACCTTGAGACTACAGTCGAATGAACCTGATGAAGTTCCATAAAGGTTCTCATTCCTCATTCTACAAGACATGACAGATACCAATGAGGGTCTTCATTCCCCATTCTACAATCCTCATTCTACAAGACCTGATAAAGGAAAATGAGGGTATAATTCCTCATTCTACAGGACTTATAGTCTGAGACCATGTCGTCTGAAGACCTTGGGACTACGGTCGAATGAACCTGATGAAGGTCAATGAAGGTTCTCATTCCTCATTCTACAAGACATGACAGATACCAATGGGGGTCTTCATTCCCCATTCTACAATCCTCATTCTACAAGACCTGATAAAGGACAATGAGGGTATAATTCCTTATTCTACAGGACTTGTGGTCTGAGACCATGTCGTCTGAAGACCATGAGACTACAGTCGAATGAACCTGATGAAGGTCCATGGGGATTCTCATTCCTCATTCTACAAGACCATATATGTAGTGTCGAATGAGATCTTTAACGAGTGCCAAGCTTCACACATGTAGTGTCGAATGAGACATCTTCCTAATGCTAAGTCTTTATACATGTAGTGTCGAGTGGGATATCCTTGCCAAGTCTTGTAATGTCGACTGAGATATTATCACCCCATACATGTAGTGTCGAGTGGGATATCCTTGCCAAGTCTGGTAATGTCGACTGAGATATTATCACATACATGTAGTGTCGAGTGGGATATCCTTGCCAAGTCTGGTAATGTCGACTGAGATATTATCACCCAATACATGTAGTGTCGAGTGGGATATCCTTGCCAAGTCTGGTAATGTCGACTGAGATATTATCACCCCATACATGTAGTGTCGAGTGCGATATCCTTGCCAAGTCTGGTAATGTCGACTGAGATATTATCACCCCATATGTTTAGTTTCGAGTGGGATATCCTTGCCAAGTCTGGTAATGTCGACTAGGATATTATCACCCCATACATGTAGTGTCGAGTGGGATATCCTTGCCAAGTCTGGTAATGTCGACTGAGATATTATCACCCCATACATGTAGTGTCGAGTGGGATATCATTACCAAGTATGGTAATGTCGACTGAGATATTATAACCCCATACATGTAGTGTCGAGTGGGATACTCAACAAGTGCCAAGCCACCTATTGTATTGTCGACTGAGAGTCGACTGGGACATCCATAACAATTACCAAGCTATATGTTGTAATGTCAATTGGGACATCCATAACAATTACCAAACTATATGTTGTAATGTCGACTGGGACATCCATAACAATTACCAAACTATATGTTGTAATGTCGACTAGGACACCCCTAACAAGTCCCAAACTATAAATTGTAATGTCAACTATAAAAAGTGCAAGCCATACCTGGTAATGTCGAATGGGATGTCCACGTCAAGTCTTCATTAGAGTATAGTTCATTTTGACATCCTCCTCACGCCAAGTCTCCAAACATGTATTGTCGACTAGGATATCCAAGCAAAATCTTCATTCGGGTATTTTCGACTGAGACATCTTCCTCATGCCAAGTAGATCTCTTCATCATATGGGTGTGAATGGTAGGAAAAATGGTTCCACTGAAGGGACGCGCCTTGTTCCTGATGAGGGTCAATGAGACTATGGTCGAATGAAGTTTAGAGTCGATGGAAATCCATTCATGTAATGTAAAGAATATAATTATCTTCTCATATCGCCTGAAAGTGACGACTATCTAACCATGTAGTATGGAGTTGAAGGCAATCCATGCATGTCATATGGAGGAGATGAGAATCCTTTCAGTCATCTGAATGTGGTGAGTCAATCAATGTCGTATGGAAATGATAACAATTATTCTATGTAGCCAGATGGCCATCCGCCTTATCGTATGAAGAATATGATAATATTTCCATGTAGTCTGGAGTGGATAACATTACTAGAGAATACTTCTTAGGCGGTTGGGTATGCTGGGAAAAAATGAGGGTATTCTCATGTCGAATGGAAGAAGTATATCGATTGGGTCTGATGATTTTTTATATGGTCGATTGGAGCAAATGGGTTTCTCCCTAAGTTGTATTTTTGTGAAGGTCATTTTCCTTAAAAGTTACCAATGAATACTTGTTTGAGAAGCTATGATGTCCCCAAAGCAACATTATGAGGCTTCTGGCCATTTTTTTTGTCTAATTACATCAGGTGATATCTTATTGAGAAGTATTATTAGAACATAATTTATTATGTCGCTTGAGAGGATTCAAACTTCTTTCATTTTCATGGTTGGTGGAGCTTCTTCTCTTATTGTTCTTATATTCCTCCCACCTAATCTTACTGTGGGCTCGAGTAATGGCTTGATCCATAGTGTAGCGTCGAAATTTAGTGAGCTTTTTGTAGAGTTTACTTTCTGAAAGTAATCCATTTCTAAATGCTTCCACTACAGTAGGCTGATAGAGATCTGGGATTGTTATACTCTCTTTATTGAAACCAGCCACGTAGCTTCGTAAGGACTCCCCTCTCTATTGTTGGATGGCATTAAGGTCATTGGTGGTCTTCTCAAGCTTGCAAGAACTTGCGAAATATTCCATAAATTTTTCTGCCAGCTGTTGGTAAGACTCGATGGATCTGTATGGGAGATTGATAAACCAGGTGAGGGCATGACCAGCTAATGTTTCTCCAAATCCTCTGCAAATACCAGTTTCCCATTGATGATGAGCCAGACCCGTTGATAACATCTTATATTTGTAATGGACAACATGGTCGTCTAGGTCAGTTGATCCATCATACATCTTCATAGCTGGAGGACTGAACTTCCTTGGTAGCTCATTGGAAGTGATGGTCTCCAAAAATGGTGTATCTGAGATTGTGCCAGCGCACATTTTTCTCACTGGTAGTCTGACACTAGGTAGGCTGGAGAGAATTGCATCTTTGAACTTTTTCATTTCCTTACGCATGGTGGAGGCAACTTTCCGTGCTTGGTCGGTTGGGGAGATATGTCGACTTCTTTCTTGATTTGGTATATGGTTGTCCAATGGCGGATTCTCGCTTCCCACATTGTTGAATTCCCCCAGGATATTGGTGTGGATTGTAGGATTGATGGGATGGTCTGAAGAATTAGGTTATTGGGAGGTTTAAGAGATTTTCTCCAGTTTCTTCTGGAAGGTTATATTGGAGCTTCGCATGGCTTGAATCTCTTCTTCTAAGGCGCGTAATCATTCTTGGAGTATGATCAGATGCGTAGTCATAGGATCTGGTGTCTGCTCACTGCTAGAAGCCATGGTTGGCTGTGTTTTAGGAACCGTAGACTGAGAGATCTTTGTCTGCTATGAATCGCTAAGGCCCCACGGTGGGTGCCAAATTGTGGACACTGGATTTCGCCCGAGGTCCACAATCAAGAATTTATAGAGATGGGGCACTAGCGATCCTGCAAAACAGAGGTAGAGTGAAGAGGAGTATTGCCCACCGGAGTGGTGGGTGCCGGGGGCACTCCGACGCTCAAGTCAGTAGTGAAGACGAGCTGTAAATAATAGAGGAGCAAGGTTCAAGTTACCTTGATACATGTGAGCCACCGTAAGGGCTATAGGTCGGCGGTTATGAGAGCTCTGGTGACAAAGAGTTGTGCTGTGTGACCTTGGATCCCCACATCATGCCATGACTTTTCTCTTTTGTAGGCTCTCCTGACGAGGGATCATTTAAATCTTTTATACCCGTTGGATGTGTTAATGATAGGGTTTATGATTGTAACTGCTGATTTAATGGAGTTCATTATTGTAGGTGTTTTCCCAATCTAATTACTCATGAATCCGTTGGCTTCCTGAACTGTTAAATCCATGATGACGGGCTCTGGCTAGTCTGGCCTCTCGGCCCAAAACTGATTTCTCAAACTAGATCTGATGGTGGTCCTTGGGGCTTTGATTTCGTGATTGGCCCAAAGGCGAAATGACGGTTATGCCCTTGGGTCCAAATTTGGCCCGTACAATATATATATCAGATCCAAAGTTAGGAAATGGATGGATGGTGGTAGAAAAGTTGCAACATATGGGCATTTGAGAAACGCATGAGAAAGATAGTGTTGACATATCAGATGATACACAAGAAGTCTCTAACAACTTCGAAGTTCATGAACAGATATTTCATGTACCAAATGCACCGTTCCTGAAAATATCACATTAACTCGAGATAACAATACAGACGTTGAGATAATTCCTCATTTTGAAGTTAGAGTGGAAGTAGCAATTGAAGAAGAATTTGACACTGAAGATGACTTCGAGTCCAGTCACGAATCCTCAAATACCGAAGATAATAGTGAATAATGAAGTTAGTGTATGATGTGACTGATGAATAATTTTTATTATTATAATGTATGGTTGTTGTTTTGAATTATTATTTAAATATGGTTGAACGATTGTCGCTGTTATTAATAGTATAATTATCATATTATTGTAATTATTATTAATGATAGTAATTTAGCGTCGAAAAGAGAATATTTGACGCTAATTGTTTGGCATTTAGCGTCAAAATCATAATCGACACTAAATGATAGGAATTAGCGTCGAAATCATAATCGACGCTAAATTTTTAGTCATTTAGCGTCGAATTTAGATAATTCGACGCAAACTGAAAAATTAAATTTCCCCAAAAAAATACCTTTATTTTTTAATAAGCCGCGAACTTTTTAGCGTCGAATTATTCAACACTAAAAGCTAATTATTTCGACGATAAATGTCCATTAAATGCCTAAAACCAGTGTTTTCCTTTTTCTCGGCTCTTTACTGTCAAGCTTTCCAAATTGTTCTGTTCTCTCAGCAATCGCCAATTGACTAACATAGTTAAAGGTAAGTTTTCAAATCAAACTCTTTCTAATATGAGTTTGAGAAATAATTTAATCTTTATGTGTATCTTTTTGGTGTTTTCAATAATTATTTGGGGAAATTTATTGGGTGTATTGGAGGTGTTCGATGAAATGCTTGAAAAGAATGGATGTGTGAATTGTTTAGGTAAGTGTGAATTTGTCAATGGTGGTAAGTGTGAATTGTGTAGGCTTGATGAGTGGATAAAAGAATTTGG
Organism: Zanthoxylum bungeanum; assembly: GCA_019454045.1. Taxonomy (NCBI): domain Eukaryota; kingdom Viridiplantae; phylum Streptophyta; class Magnoliopsida; order Sapindales; family Rutaceae; genus Zanthoxylum; species Zanthoxylum bungeanum. Next base: position 36,279 of record SKCR01025205.1, read on the forward strand.
GCAGTTTTGGAGATTGTGGGATTAGTTGTTCTAAAATGAGGATGAGTTTGATGAGGATGAGGATGGCATGTTAGTTTTTGAGGAGAGAATTCGCAGTGAAAATCAGCATGCTGCACCAGAATAGAAGCAAAATGCTGCTGTTCTGGTGCAGAACAGAACTGTATTCTAAAGAAGTAGCCATAGAGAGGAAGGAAGTAGCTCCAAGATATACATTAATAATTTTTCAGGTGGAATAGAGACGTTTGAATTAGTGGTGAAATTCTGTTATGGATGGAAGGTTGATGTAAGAGCAACCAAAATTGATGCACTGTATTCTACTGTAAATTTCTTGGAAATGAGTGATGATCTTGAAGAAGGAAATCTCATATCCAAAACAGAAGCTTTTTAATTTTGTGATATTTTCATCATAGAAAGATACATTTGCTTTTGATGATTGTGATGCACTGGCCTTGGAAGCTCTAGTAAATAATGCAGAAGACTTGAAACAAGAAGGCAGGGTCGACAGTTGGTGGATTGAAGATGTTTCAACCCTTCGCATAGATCACTTTATTGAAGTAATTAATTCCATCAAAAGAAAAGGAATTAGATCAGATCTTGTAGGATCATGCATAGCTAAATGGACTTCAAAATGGCTTTCCCAAATCACCTGGTCTTAACAACATGACCCCCAAGCACCTGGCTCATCAGTTACGCAGAGTCACTACTGAAAGTTTGATTAGAATATTGCCTGAGGATGACAATGTAGTTTCAAGCAACCTTTTACTTCACCTACTGAAGTTGGGGTTGATGATGAAAATGAATGCTGAATTAGTGAATAAGATAGAAAGAATAATAGCTTCCATGTTGGAGCAAATGCTACTGTTCTGCACCAGAACAGCAGAGGATAGGGCGAAAGTTGCTTTGTCATTGTATTCAACGAGTGATTCAGAGTTGTCTTGCCTTTCTAAATTCAAGCATGTATGTTATGCTAGTTCATCTATAGAACGTCAAGACCTTGCCTTCTGTAAGCTAGATACTTGAGAAAATAGATTAAGGTCATACTTTTTTCCTTAGAAAAAATCCCACCCACATCTGGGTTATAAGTTTGTATGCCCCTTAACAGGGAGCACTGTTACTTGTAATAAAAGTGACAAGTCTTAGATGCACTTTTTGTCTCCACTATTCCAAGTTTTTATTAAAAGAAATAGTTGAAATAGTATGGATGAATCTAAGCTCATTCTATAGGTATTGCTTATGAGAAATTGATGCTGGAGCATAGACTTATGAGCTATACAGAACAGCAAAAAAATGCTGCTTTTCTGTGGTGCAGGCTAAGAAAATAAATTACCCTTCAAATCAAACAACGGTCTGAGAATTCAATTCCTAGGTCAGATGTTTTTTTAATTATCTATGTTATCATTTATGCACTTCATACTATTTATTCATGATTCATGCATATAATAGGTTAGATCCAAGCCACCACAGATGAGTTCTTGTGATGGAAACCTAAAACTTTGTGTGTTTTTGCAGATGGCACCGAGTAATCGCAGACTGGCTAATGCGACTCCATCTACATCAGCAAGGACAACTGGCCCTGATGGAGTCTCTGCTAGCACAGGTGAGTCCAGTATAGAGAAGGGTCGAGGACGCACCCGTGGCCTGGGGTTGGCAAAGCATGTTAAGGCTCACAGCTGTATCCGGATTGAGATATCAGATGATGGACAAAGTTAAGTTGGACAACATAATTCAGCATTTACTACAGCCATAGGAGCTACAGCTCGATTTGAAGCTACCCAAAACTAGGTTTCTTGGAGAAAGATACCGTTGGAGACGAAAGTCAACCAGCTATTCTCTTCGCTACTTGTGAGTTTCCGTACGGTATTAAGTTTTCGATCTTATTTGTTAGTTAACATTTTTATTTTATACTTATTTTTACTCGGTTGCTATTCCTGTAGGAGTGGTTCGACTTCGATCTAACTAAAGTGAATGTCCAACAGTATATTGACTACCATATGGGGAAAAGTTATAAGGATTATATGACAAAAGTCCTGAAACTAATATTCGACGAACATGGACCTTCAGATCTCCACAACACAAGCCTGATTTTATAGAGGAGCAAGACTGGACATTCTTATGTGATCTTTGGTCTAGCAAAAAACACGAGGTAAATTTTGAAATAAACGGAAATTTAAAATTGTCTTTTTTTTCGGTACTTACAATGTTGGTAAATGCAGGATAAATGTCACGCAAATGCGAAAAATCGAAGTCACTTGCGTTTTAACCATCGTGGAGGTTCGAAGCCATTTATCCAACATCGTGCTGAACATTCTGAGGTAAATATATCATAACGTAAAATTTAACAGTTCATTATTTTCACTAATGTGGAATAATATTGAATTTATTTTCTATTTTTAAGAGAGTAGCACATGTGAGGTGTAATCATTTCCAGATTTTTTCTATGTCACGCATTACAATGATGAAAACAAATGGAGAAATGAAGAATCCGAACGATGCTGTGTAAGTTTCAGTTTTTAAAATGAAATAATTAATATTAATATGTTTTTTTTTCAAATTCTAATATTAACTTATTTTTTGAAACAGAACGAAATGATGGAACTCCAACATCAAACTCATGAGACAGATTTCGACCCGATACTAGATGAGCAGTTGTCGCAATTGGTTTTCAAGAATCAGATAGCTTACAATGTTGGCCTTGGCACTCGTAAGAAGCCGATGTCATCTGCACACAATACTGTTAATTCGGACAATTTCTCATCTCTTCGAGGCCAGTTAGCCACCACCCAAGACCATTTAGCCACCACCCAAGACCAGCTAGCCACCACCCAAGACTGGCTAACCACCACCGAAGGCCATCTACTCACCACCCGAGACGAGCTGAAGCAGACTAAGGAGGAGCTACAACAGGTCAAGGTGGACCACAAGAAGATAAAGCAGTTCGAACATCAAATACGGGCTTTCTACCAGATGTTAGAGGCCTCACTCAGTCAGGGTGATACGGGCTCGAGCGTCCTCCCATTATAGTAGAAATAAATTTTATATCCATTTATATAAACATTTTGAACAAATAATTTTAATATAATATGTACTTTTTTCTTTAAAAAAATAAATATAATAAATATAATAATATTTCGTAATTCTGTTATTAATCAGAATTTTTTTTTCAATTAAATTAATTATTTTAGACCAAAAAAGAAGTAAATTAAATTTTTTTTTAAAAAGACACATTTTAACTAATTTCGTCGAACTAGTCGACGCTAAATGTCTCTTTGGCGTCGATAATTTCGACGCTAATAGTAAAAAAAATCACCGATGTAAGTATACAAATAATATTTTTTAATATACTTTAGCACCGAAACGAAACGACGCTAAAAGTCTAACTTTTAGTGTCGAATTATTTCGTCGTAAAATCAGACCTATAGCTTCAGAAAATTTAATTTAGCATCAAAATAAATTGGACGCAATATTGAATTTTTAGTGTCGAATATATTTGTTTCAACGCTAAATATTTTTCTCGTCGATATTTTGGCGTCCAATGTTTTCGTCTAATTAATTCGACGCTAATGTACATTAGCGTCGAAACTGTGGATTTCTGTGTCGATTATATTCGACGGTAAATGATATAATTTTTGTAGTGATTTCAGCTCATCCACTTGGTTGTACAGGTAATCCTAAACTTTTTTCTCCAATTTTTTTCTCTTGTGGCTATCCTGGTGGTGATTGGCTCGTTGTGCAGGATTTTTATTTGGGTGTTGAAAATGGCAAATTCTATTGATTTTTGTACTCTTTGAGGTATGTATTGATTTTAGCCATTGTAAGATTAAATTTTTTGATGTGGGAATTTAAGTTTTTGATTTTGATGTGAGATTTGCAACTGGATATTGTTGATTTTGATAATTCCATGAAAAAATATGGACTAGGAATTAGGTATTAGTGTTTTGAGAATTTTTATTTGATGTTAAAAAATTATCAAAAAAAATTCAAAGATTCAAAATTGAACCAAAACTATTGAATTCGCAATGAGGAAATGCAACATAAGAATAAAAAGTCATCATCATTATGGAATTGGAAGAAGCCACTGAAAGCTTTAGCGCACATTAGGGATAATAGGTTCAATATTTGTTTATTCCTCCATGTGTATTCTATTAAAGGGTTGTCAACAAATATCAGTGACATTAGTTCGCAGGTTTATTGGAAGAGAAATGATGATTTTTTAGGAACCTGCCAATCGAGGGTTTTTCAGGGCAATGCAAAAATTGAAGAGACTTTGATTCATAAATGTAGTGTTTATGGTAGTAGAAGTGGATGATACCCATAACTATAAGCCTTAATCTAGAGTTCTAAACACTTATTAATTATTCAATGTACAACATGAACATCTTTGACCTAGTTAACAAGCATATTGTGTTTATACTTCCAAAGCATCCTAACATAATTTATTAGCCTTATTTCAACTTTAAGATGTGTAGTCATGCATCCAATACGTAATTTATATCACTATATGTCTCACTAATTAAAAACTCACTAATGAAGAACATAGCTTAGAGAAATTCAAACTTATCTATTAAGCTTGATGCAAAGATCTAATCTCATTCTCTTTGTTGAAATGGTCGAAGACCTTTCAAGGTTTGCATGCGTGATTCCAAGATCCAATCTTGATTCCAGTGCTAGCAAGCTTCACTCCAAGATCCAATCTTGATTTCTCTTAAATGAAATGTTGTATAGACCTCATAAAGCTTCTCTAAACACTCATCTAAATTAGGCTAATTTCTCCAAGAATTGCTTGTATTTATCTTCTCAAGCTTAATTAAAACCTTCCTAAAACTTGCTATTTATAGCAAAACTTAGGCAATTTATAATTAATAAAATTTCTAATCAACTTTTATATAGGCTTAATCTAATTTTTCAAATACGTATAATTAGGTGTGACTGATCATTTTTGTATACCATTTTGATTTAATTGGCAAAGATTATGAAATGGATTAGTTCAATGTTTGTTACTTTGATTTAATCCAATTAAATAAAGCCAAAAACACCTATAATTACATACTTGTAGTTACCATACTATCCTCAAATGGTAGATATAATTATAAAATTATGACAAAGACGTTGTGTAAATATTGGATTAATCCAATTAATCTAATTATGTCAAAGTAAATAATCAATGTTATCCAATAATATTTGATTATCATAGTTGAAAAACTCACTAATGAAAAACATATCTTAAGAGAAGTTCAAACTTACCTAGTAAGCTTGATAAAAAGATATAATCTCATTTTCTTTGTTGAAATGGTCAAAGAATTTTCAAGGTGTGCAAGCTTGACTCCATATTCCAATCTTGATTTCAATGCTAGCAAGCTTCACTCCAAGATCCAATCTTGATTTCTCGTAGATGAAATATTGTAGAGACCTCACAAAGCTTCTCTTAACACTTCTCTAACGTAGGCTAATTTCTCCAAGAATTTCTTGTATTTAGCTTTCTCAAGCTTAATTAAAACCTTCCTATAGCTTGCTATTTATAGCAAATCTTAGGAAATTTTTAATTAATAAATGTTCTAATCAAATTTTATGTGGGCTTAATCTAATTTGTCTATATATAATAATTAGGTGTGACTAATTACCTCTGTTTACCACATCAAGGCAAAGATTAGGAAATGGATTAGTTCAATGTTTGCTACTTTTATTTAATATAATTAAATAAAGCCAAAAGCACCTATAATTACATACTTGCAATTACCATAATATCCTCAAATGGTAGAGATAATTATGAAATTATGACCTAACCTTTGTGTAAATATTGAAGTAATCCAATTAATAAATTAGATCAAAGTAAATAATCATTGTTAACCAATAACATATGATTATCATAGTTGATAATTATAATATTGAATATTATATTTTATAAAAAATAGTTGGCTACAAAACTACTTAATGAGTGCACTTCATATTGGAACTCCCTAAGTTCAGACACGTTCGTCATATAAGCCTAGCTAATATATATGCAATTCAGTCACCTCCGAATTGGAGAAGAACAGGAATGACTTTTCTAAAATATCCAAGTTAAGATCATCACATATGTTTAACAATACATTTGTCAAAACTATTCGAGTTGTGCTTAGGAAACATATAATATACTGTCAAGTTTCTGAGACGCACATCTCATATCGACATGTTCACAATTCTTTACAATTAATATGATCCACCCTAGGTGTTTTGTTGGACAATTATGACCCATAGCATCACTATTTGTACATAACATGGTTTTGTTGTACAAATTAACTGTGTGACAAAGGAAACTGCTCTTTTATCATTTGTAATTAGATTACTTGAATATAGAAATGATAAAAGTCCTTATGATTAGTTCTAGATTATAAGATATCAGACAGTATCAATCCATTAAGGTTTAATCATTAAATATCCCTAGTCGAAGTATTATCGAGACTGGACATCGATAATGCGGAATAGACTAGTATTGCACTTGTGCGCGTTGTGGGAGCATAACGGCATAGTTATCATATATTTAAGTATTGGATACGTATGCAAGTGTGATAGAAGGTTGTGCTTACCGATGGTACGGAAACAGCTTCGCTCCGGATAGACCCCACGGAATCCCATTGGTTGTATGACAATGTGTCTATGGGAATCCGATTCAGGGTAGGTGTATTTGGTCTTAACTTGAGACTTGCATCGCTAATACTTGCGACAATCATTACGCTTTAGTTTTGGTCGTCCGGGACTTTAACAGATTATGTGTATGCCTCTTCTGGGCTTATTGAGAATCGTAGAGTATTGGATGTGAAGTCAAGATGGAAGTATCACTTCGGTCATATGAAGATGATGATCACGCAGGGATATAGAACTGGTACTCTAATGTGTTGCAACCATCGGGATAATGTGACAACGTCATGATTATCCGATTAAAGAAACTAGTTTCTTGTGATCTGATATTGCTTCGTACGAGGCAGACACTATTCCAGCCCCAGGCCTTGCATGTGACATCCGATGTTAGATCGCTATACACAATACTACGTATACTACGCCTGGAAAAAGATTATATATTCCTTAAAGAATATTTCTGGAGAATTGGGAAGACACGGTGCTTTGCTAGAAGCCAACCATGTCTTGTAAATCGGTAAGCATGTGGTACGAGGTACACACTTAATCAGATAGTCCGATAACCGGATTTACTGCCAATACTCGATTAGTAGAATTAATCTGGGATTAATTAAGAGAGAAAATTAATATGGGATTAATTGAGGCATTTTTTAATCTGGGATTAAATAAGTTCAGAAGAGAGAGAACGCGATTAATTTAGAAGTAATCGGTAAAATAAATTTAATAGTTAAATTTGATTTTTTTTCTATTTAATTTATTTATATGGGCTAAAATTAATATATCGGATATATTAATTGAAATTGGATTTCAATACGAATTTAAAGTCGGACTTTAATATGAGCCAACAGATTAATTTAGAATTAATTCGTAAACGGCATTCGTAATACATTTGTGAGGCATCATTATTTAATTAAATTAGATTTAATTATTTACCGATAAAAATTCTTTTAGTCGGATTAAATAGATCCGAGTCGTGGTAAATATTCGTAGAGACCTTTTGAAATTTGAATTCAAAGAGGTGGGGCCCACTTCACATGTGTGAAGTGGTGGTTGGCATTTATGGTAAAACCACTTACTTTTCAACCACATGGTTTTGGTTTTTGGAAAACCAAGATCCAACTACAAAGTTTGGGTGAAAAGGGTAAAACCCTTTACCAAATCTAATTCTCTTTCTTGTAACACAACTCACACAAGCAAAACACTCCCAAGAACCCTAGTTTGGGCGTGAACCTCCTCTCCTATTCTCTTTGATTTTGTTTCAAAATCAAAAAAAGCTAGCACTTAATGAGTTATTAAAGGTGATAGGGAAACTCATCCTAGAGTTGGAATCAAAACACAAAGCTTGGAGCTTTAAAGAACACAACATAAAAATTTTGAAGTTCAAATCCGATCATTGTAAGTCATTTCGTAACTTTTAATGACCATATTCACACATATTCTTGCTTAATAGATCATTGGCATGTTCTAGGAACACTAACAATGGTATCAGAGCCAATTTTAAGCTTGAATTTTTTTTTAGCATGATTTCAAATTGATGGTTTGAGCATGCTTAGATTATGTTAACTTAGAATTGTGCATGATTAGATTTGAGATAAATTGATTAGATCAAAAATCACAAATTTACATGCTTGGCCGAACCCTCATAGCAGTGGACTGCACTTTGAATTTTTTTTTTTAAACAACATTGGATGTGTTTAAATGCCTGATATAAAAGTTGATTATTGGTTTGATTAGATTGGAATCAAAGTCAATAATGTTTATGTTAAATTCAAAGAGCATGTTGAGCATGGAATGATATGTTTTGCTTCAATTTGTGTTGAACATAAATTGATTAATTTAGCATGATTAATTGGTTAATTAGTGTTTTGGAAATATTAAGTTTGATAATTAATCATGGCTAATACACTTTAATTATAATAATTATGATATTTGGAATATTAAAATTATAATAATTAGCCTTTAAATTTTGAATTGGGCTAAAAGTGTGTATTTGGGATTAATGTTTGGTTTTGGACTTTTGGATTGGATCCAATTGGGCCCAAAACCAATTCTATAAAGTCCAAATATATAACTTAGGCCTTTAAAGAATTTAATTAGGCCTAATGGGCCTAAATTGATTTACTGGCAATATGGTGATTCCTATTGGGCCTTGGCATTTTGGGTTTGATTCATTATGGCCAAAGCCCATGCCTCAAGAATCAATTAAAAGCCCATTGGACTTTAATTAAAATGACATTGGATGTTATTGGGCCTTTGAGACCCATTAAGATTGGATTTGGAATCCAAGTCTTTAAGGCACATAAATAAGTGTAAGTAATTAATTTGGAATTAAATTACAATTAGTATTGAATACAAATTGAATTGGATTTAAAATATAGTTCGATTTAATTCAAGAATACGTATTTTAAGTATTTATTCTTAAACGAGTTGGACTCGCGCAAATCAAATCGTTGTTTGAACATTGGATGGTCATTAATTCAAAGATTAATTAATTGGATCAGATTGACTGAATAACATGCTTTGTGTGAATACATGAATATGTTGTATGAATAATGTATATTAGATTGATATTAGAATGGTGAGGGTAATTTTGGAAATTATTGTAATAATTTTAGAATTTATTAATTGGACCTGCATGTCCAGCCTATTATCTCATTATTCTTTGTAATTCTCTTTTCACCAAATCCCCTCAATGTTAATGAGGTTTCTTTGATGTATTATGTAATTGGATAGAAGTTAGAATAGTGCTAGTCGGGGAGAGGAAATGGAGTGATTTATTCTAGGAAAAATTTGTGAGATATCCATCCGCATATCATTATTAATTTATTTACCGCGCCTTATTATGCTTTTAGAATGCATGCTTAAGGGAGTATGATGAGACCTAATCAAAGATAATTAATTAGTTGCCAATTACGCGAAAAACACTCAACAAATATTAAGCGTTTTCCTTCCATTGAGTGATTCATTCTCAAGATCCAAGATTGGCACTGGTTTGTTGGCCAAAGTCAAAACCTTGTCCATCACGGATGTGCTTGAATCATGAAAGCTTTGTTCTATATCGCATGTCTTGGGCAAGTTGTGATTTGTTGGCCAAAGTCAAGATCACTTCTTGTTCATTGACATGGATTACGAAGCCTTCCAAAGTCAATGGGTCTCGCTTAATTGGAATCATTAAAGCCAAGGCTTAGTTGATTCAGAGGAATAAGGTTAGGAAAATATATTGGATATATTGGCATATATATTATATATATGTTTCGGACTTGGAGGTCCACCTACCGGATCTAGGAATTGGATGAGATCCAATTGATCTTAAGATCTACCTAGTTAAATATCATACAATTTACTGGCCAAAGTCAAGGTTGTGTGTTATTTAACGAGATTCTAACCCTCTAGGAAACTAGGTTTCCCGAGTACTTAACAGAGGGTTAAGGCTCGCTGAAAATTAGTGGGAGGTTAGTATTAAATTTGCAATTTCGTTTAGATACTTGCCAATACGCGCTCATTTCAATTTTCATCATTACTTATTAATAAATATATTAGTTGGACTAATATTCAATTGTTGTTTTAATTAAACAGTTGGATTGTATTTAAACTACTTCATTTATAGTTGATTATATAAATTGGTAAAATTCAAATATATTGATTACTATAATTGGAATATAGTAATCAATATATATTTGAATTTAACCAATCAAATTGTAATTAGTTATATAGTTAAACTATAGTAATCATTACATTAGATTGTATCCGAAATCGTTGATTGGATAGTTGGACTATAGCAATCAAGATAACAGAAAGATTAGAGTCAAAGAACATAATCATAGGTGAAAATGTCTTTAACGGTATAATTTTCTAGAATGGGAAACGAATCTCAGGATAGTCCTGGGAGTTGAGAAGTTACTGTATTTGATAGAGTGACTTTTCGAGCCTAAGCCCGGAGTTGAGCAAATAGTGGAGCATGAGCTTTGGAAGACTCATCGTGATGAAAACTTTAGTGCTCAATCCGTTATGCTTGCCGCAGAGATTCCTTAATTTGTTCGTCAAAACTAAGGTTTATATCCTTATACTATGATGTTGAAATTAAAGGATCTTCATAGATATATTCTTGGATCTTCATAGATATATTCTTAGATCTTAGAATTAATTGTAATAGAAAATTCTTGGAGAGTTAATGGCTATGGTCAAGGAGACGGGGCCAGAGTTTGTAAATGGGCAAGGAGCGTAAGGCGCATCTTACTTCAACATCCCAGAAGATCAAGGCTTGGCCGAAGACTTCTTAGGATATGAATAAAAGGGTTAGGCAAAATTCTTCACAGTCTTCTAGGAAGACAAATGACATATCCCAATATGTCTGCCTAAATTTTGGAAAAAAAGGTCATTGGAAGCATGACTGTCGTATAGACAAGGTAGACATGAAGGAAGTGAAGACGGGCAAGGCTCTGACTTCAAGTATGTTTGTCATAAACATGTTCACTGCTGGTTTTAAATTTTGATTTTAGATACTGGATGTGCTACATAAATATATGTACTGATGTGCGGGATATGCTGATTAGCAGGATACTGACTTCAGGTGAGATTGACCTCCGAATCAAAAATGGGACGAGAGTCGTTGTTTTTGCTGTGGGAACCTAAGTTTTGGAACTGCCCTTTGGGCATGTACATAAATTAGGAAAGTGTTACAATGTACTTAGTTTGACTAGGAACATTATCTCTATATCTAGTTTAACCCATTGCGAGTATGCCTTTATATTCTAGAACACTAAGTGTTTTGTTTATAAAGATGATATTGAGATAAACACATTAGATTTGAATAACAGTGTTTATATTTTGAATATAAATGAACCTAAAACATATAATATGACAAGCAAATAGCTCAAACTGAATTAATCAGATGAGACTTATTTGTGGCATTGTTTTCTGGGACGCATTAACAAGACTCGTATATCCACACTCTCGAAGAGTGGATACTAGGACAGATTTGATTTTAATTCAAATGATGTCTACGAATCTAGTTTATCAGGTAAAGTGCCTAAAACACCTTTTACTTGGTAAAAGTGCAAATGCCATCAATCTGTTAGCCATCGATCTGTTAGCCCTCATTCATAATGACGTATGTGGGGCCATATCTAGCTAGGCTGGAGGTGGGTATGAATACTTCGTAACCTTTACGGATGTGGTATCGCGTTATGGTTATGTGTATCTTATAAAACACAAGTCAGAAACTTTTGAGTAATTCAAATAGTTTCGACACGAAGTAAGAAAATAGACCGGTAAAAGTATTAAAAACATTACGATCCGACCATAGTGTAAAATACTTAAATATATGAGTTTCAAGATTACTTGAAAGAGTGTGGTATTCTTTTACAGTGGACTCCTCCCGGGACACCTCAATTTGACAGTGTGTCCGAATAATGAGACCGAACTTTGTTGGACATAGTAAGGTTGATGATGAGTCGCTCTGAGCTACCAATTTCCTTCTAAGGATACGCATTAAATAGTGCAATGCTTATTTTGAATAAGGTTCCATGAAAATTTGTTAGACAGACTTCATAATAGATATGAACAGGAAAGAAATCGGGTTTCACATTCCTTAAGATTCTGGAATGCTGGGCATACACTAAATATTTAGATGATACCAAACTAGAACCCAAATCGGATAAGTGCCTATTTGTAATTGGTTATCCTAAGGAAACCAAAGTATAGTACTTATACAACTCACAAGAGAACAATATAATTATTGCTCTCCATGCGGTTTTCCTAAGAGGAATACCTATATGCAGTGGTAAGTAGGAGGAAAGTAAAACTCGATGAAAATCAGAGTAATACTGTTCCAAGCACTGAATCCTCACGGAACACCAACAGTTCATCAGGGATGAAACTGTACCAATAATATTTGAATACACAAGAACCGCGTAGGTCGAAGAGAGTCAGAAAACAACCTGGGAGGTATGGGTTTCTGATCTCTCCTCATGAAGATGCCAATCTTATTGAGGAAGATGAACCAGCTACGTATGAGGAAGTGATACAAGGTATCGACTCTCTCTTATGGCAAAGTGCCATGAAGTCCGACATGGATTCCATGTATTCCAACTAAGTTTGGATACTGGTTCATGTACCAGAAGGCATTGTGCCTATTGGTACTATATAAGTCTTCAAAGAAGACATACATGGATGGCAACATACACATATACACATTTAGGCTTGTACAGAAAGGGTATTGTCAACGACATAATGTCGACTACGACGAAACTTTTTTCACTTGTTGCCAAGATTAAATCCATTTGGATAATGCTTGCTAATGTTGCATACTTCATTTATGAAATAGGCATATGATACATCAAAACCACTTTCCTTAAACGGAAACCTTTAGGAGGATGTTTATCAACATCCTGAAGATTTTATCGTACCAAAACTAGCAAACAAGGTTTGAAGGTAAATCAATCCATTTATGGATTGAAGCAAGCATTGAATTCTTGGAACCATTGTTTTGATGTAATCATAATGGTATATGATTTAATTCAAAATGAAGATGATTCTTATGTATATAAGAAGGTTAGTGGGAGCGCACTGACAATGATTGTCCTATATAAATGTAACATCCCAGATTTTCGGGATTATTCTAGAAGATTCCCGGACAGATGCTTTAGTCTCAGAGCATGATGATGATGAAGAATAAGAGTTTAAGTGATGTTATATGAGTTGGAATATTATATTCTGAATTTACGTCGCGTCGAAAAACGTGAAGGATCAAAAGTCAGTTAAGCGATTTTCGTAAAACACATAAAGTTTGCGGTTTTGGTCATGAAGAGAGCAACTGAACTCCGATCGAGTCGATTCTTGAACTATCAGACGCGTTTTTCCGAGACGGACAACTTTCGTGTTGAACACTTTTCAAGAATCGTATCAGAAAGGCTCCGAAATTATGACATTCTAGAAGGTTCCAGAATAGGGGGCTGATCAGTAAATTCACAGGGACCCATTTGATATTTTCCAGCCTAGTATATAAAGCCTTGAAGTTTTAAGAAATGGCAAAATTGGCAAAAGTTTATTGCTTCCTCTACCCGACCCCCTACCCCCAAATTTCACCCTTGCTCGCGTCGGCCACTTCCCTGCCACCGCCGGTCGGCGCGACGGTCGGGAAAGAAGCGCCCGGCCACCCTGCATCTGTTTGTGGCCGGCGACGACTCTAAATCGCCGACAGACGACGAGTTTTGAAGGAGAAAGTGGCACGCAATGGGCTAACCGGATCCGGCTCGTCGGTTCATTTCACGTCCAGAGCCACCTACCAAATCGAAGCCCTTGACGAGTACTACAATTATGCGGGGTTGAGTTCGTCGAACAACGACCGATTGCACACGAAACGAGGAAGAAAGCGTCAGTGAACTGTAAACCCATGTTGAACAGTAGCTTCGATCGGAATTCAGTTGACGCAAGCACGTTCGTATGGCCGTTGGGAGTCCGGATATGGCCTCGGAAATTCGGTACTACTTTCCGTTCAAAATTTGATATTTCAAAGTGTATCGATTTATATTCGGATATTTCTAGTAGTTTCGTAGTTTAGCGAATTAGCATGAAATGAATTGAATATGATATAATGTGCTAAAACGATAAATGTGGTAGAATCCGGGAAGAATCGGATGAGATATGATCGATCCGGCAGAATTAGCGAGTTTCCGGTAAAATGGAGTTTCTCCCGCGATTGAGCGTAGATGATTGTAAACATAGTTATGATGTAAATATGGTATTGCGAGGGTAATTAGGTAATTTTAGATTTGTTCGGAGGGTTCGAGACCATTCCATAGCGTTTGCGGAAACCTTTCCGTAAGTTTTGCCGCAAACACGTAAAATGAGAATATGACCAATCTAGCTAATTTAGAATAGCCTGTAAGCATGTATTAGAGTAATGAAACTTAAACCGTAGAGTCGGTGAGGATTCGAGTATTCCGAGAAAAATCCGTAGTTTATTGTTGATGACTTGAAAGTTCCGCAAATAGCGGTTCTGACATATATTGTGATTTATTTTGACATATCGGACCCGGATTGCGGGCATTCGCTTAGCCAGGTAAGTAACTCATACTTTGATTGTCTAAGAAATTTAATGTTATGTGAAATCAGTAATATAACGAAGTTGTATAAAATTATAAGTTGAAACCGGTATGCATGTAATGAGGAACGTAGAAGAAGGAAATAAGTGAATCTGTATAATCAAGTAGATGTGGACAAGTGGCTACAAGTATATTTGTATGTATATAAAAGTAAAGATGAGCATGAGTATATAGAAATAAAGAGGCCTATGCCTAGAGATACACTAGTATATGTATTTACATATGTAGTTAGAGCATATGAATGATGATGTTATGTTTATGAACATATATATATATTTTGAGACTTGGGTATGAGGGATGTAGAAACTACACCCTAGGGAATGGGATCAAAGTATAAATGAGATAAACATATATGAACCAGTGTTATGAAGGAAAGTTTGTAATTCATGCAATATATAAGAATATTGGCAACATGAGTAAATATACGAGTGTATAAGTGATGAGAGCATAAATGAGCAGTATATTCATAGTATGAGAATGTATAAAAGATTATGATATGAGATTCACGAGCACAAGTAGATAATTAGAAAATGGCAATCAGTTTAAGAATTAAGACATTGAAACTCCTATACATTTGATGTCTGATATAGTGGGAGAGCTTTGATTGTATGTGTATGAATACAATTCATGCATTGTATTGTTTCGTGAGCCATCAGTAAGGTAAGTTATAGAGGTAAGCATATAAGGAATCGAATACATAGTTCATTTCTTTGTATATATGCATGAGCATATGCATGAACATATGTAGTAGTATGAAATAAACATATAATCGAGCATGACTAGGGTAAGAGTAAGTATTAGAAATGAGCATGCATCAGTCATTAGATTAAAAGAGTGCATGATCATATCCATATACACATATGATAAAACGAGAAGAGTTTTGAAATTTAAAAGGTTTTACAGAAAAGTAACATAGATTTTTAAAAGAGAAGTCTTAGAAAAGTTTCTTATAGTTTTGAGATTCGATACATGTTTTAAAAGTTTATCCACGGTTTTATGGTTTTCGGGGCATGAGGTAAAAACTCACCCCAGTATGTAACTTGAGATACAGATTGGAATTGACGGATACTTTGGATTTGACAGATATAGACGCATGTGCACATGTGGAGGACTGAGGAGACGCTCTCAGATCCTCGAGCAGGACTAGGGGCTATAAGGTCCCGAAATCCTGATTTTCAGAGATGCCCAGTTGAGTTATGGTCCTGGGCATCGAGTACACCCAATTGAGTTATGGTCCTAGGTGTAGAGAGACGTCCAGTTGAGTTATGGTTCTTGACGTAGAGCAGTTTTTCAGTTTTCAGATATTCACTACACAGTTTTCAAATCATCAGTATATAGTTTTCAAATGTCAGATTTTAGAAAACAGTTTTCAGAGAAAGTCTTCAGATACAGTTTTCAGTTTCTAGATACAGATCCCAGTTTTCAAGTATAGTTTCAGTCTTCAAATACAGTTTTCAAGAAAGAGTTTTAAAGAGTACCTTCTAAAACCATAACATGTTGAAGTTTTATATAGCATACACAATATGCATACAAATTATATATATGATAGTAATTCTTCTGAGATGCGTATAGTTGACATTGAAGCATGATAGCATGATTATATATTTATATTTGTGATTGATGTCGTGTGTATTTTATGTTCACATGGAAGAAACAATTGGTAAGATATCAGCGTATGATTATACGATTTTATATTCATGACTGTATGGTTAACCTTGTGCATAGTATATTTATATATAGTTAGCAATTGTAAAATACGAGTGCATAGTAGCTAGATCTTATTTTAGTATATGTGCATCAATGAAGATTGTATAAGTTGCTTGCTTACTAAGAAAGAATATACTGTAAGGATGCTAGTTCATGATGAAAATGGTAGCATATGCATGTAATCATGAATAGTGAAAGTAGATTAGGTAATTAACATAATTAAGATTTTAATAGTCCGATTTGATGATATTTCGAGATAATGAAAAGGAGAAAGTTATAATAAATATCTAAACCATGTTAGTAAAAAGTATAGAAAGTAAGTAAGAATCAGTGTAGCGCAAAAAAAGCTTGATAAGTCTTATACATTGGTGATATAGAAACTTTATATATGTATAATTGCCTATAGTTTTTAGATGTTTGGTAAAGTATGTAGCAAATAAGAGTAGCACCTGATGATCAGCTAAGTGACCGGTTTCTGAAAAGATTAAGAAATAGACAGTTTGAGAATGAAAGAGGGAAATGTAATTGCATGATTACAGTGAAAGATAACTTAAGAAATTTAATGAAACGAAAATATAAGCTATTGTGTGTTTATGCTGTAGTTAGGAGCATGATTACTTACTGAGTTCAATATGGCTCACACCATTTCAATTATAGTTTTGCAGGTCAGTAGCAGAAATTCAGTGAAGAATTTGAAGACAGTGGATCGCCCCAATTGTAGTCGAGGAAGTCATTGAGTCCTGGGTTGAGTTGGGTCATCACGACTACTTTTTTTGTATTTGTATTTGCATTAGCATTTGTATCTCAGTTGTATAAGTAATGAAATAGAATAGTTTTAGTTTTGAGTTGTGGCCGGATGCCAATCATTATGTTTATGATCATTGAGTTCAGGCCTGAGGCCTTGATTGTGTTTGTATATGAGTTGAGTTGCATAAACAGGTGTCTCATGGTTCTGGCTATAAGCCAGGTTGCATGATGTTACGAATACATCATACCGAAATTTCATCAGAATAAGAGGCTTAGGAGGTAGGGTTAGCTTGTCTCCTGCCGGTAGCATCCTGGCCTAGGCGGGATGTTACAAAGTTGGTATCAAAGCATGGTTTAAGAGTCAGAGTCAGTAGCATGGTTTAGAAGTCATTGACTGCAATTGTGGGGATCCAGCTGTCGGAGATTTTCTTCGGTTTGGTAAGGACCACGTAGGTCTTTGTATGTATTTTATATGATTATTTGATATGATATGATTGTATTGTTCAGCGCCTTGTTTGCTTGGATATGAGTCCATGGGTGACTCATTTGATGTGAATAGATTAGCTATCTTCGTATTGTTGGGGTTGGTGCTCACAGCGCCAATTCCCGGTTGTATTTCTGTGTAAATACTTCTGTAAAACATTATTATTATGAATAATATATGCAGTTTCTATAATATAATGAATCTTTTAATATGGTAAAGATGTAATGACCCTAGAATGATTAGTCATGATACAGTTGCAAAAGCGTCGCAACGGACATTGAGTAGTATCATGACGTTGTCATTCTCAGACAGTTCCTGGTCAAGGTTTACACTACATGGTTAGTATAGTAAACTCTTTGAGACCGGTACAAGTCGTATACTGGAATATATGATTCCAATGGTTTCTCAATGAACCATAAGTCTAGGAGACTAGTATAGACGTGTAGGTGTTTATAGCGGATAAACACTGAACGACTCACCGAAGATTCTTAATGGATGTACACACCAGCGTCAATAAGAATCTTCTTGGGTTGAGTAGCACTTGTGATTCTTAGAATTGAGATGCCATTGTGGGCACACGAGACATCTTCTACACTTAGATGGCAGTCACGTCACCGATCTATTTAGATCAGACCTCCGCTTGTTCGTTGGGTGTAGATAGATCCTCAGGGTGTCCTATGTGTATCAAGATAGGATCCGTCATTTCTGTGTAATAGAGCATAGGTAGTCCATATAATTAGCAATCAGATAAAACCATGGGCCCGTGGTAAAGTTTAGAAGCTAGTTCTAAACATTCTTTTGATATTGCTAATAGAATAGTCGACTGGATAATCCCCATAGAGATTTGACGTTTACATCTATATCTCTGGGATACATCCGGATACCTGTGACGGAGGAATTAAACATTTGCCATGACCTCGACCTGTATGATTCAGTCAGTTTATCTGTGATCGTCATAATTTATGGGTGGATAAATTATGGACACGAAATTAGATTTCGTGATGGATATGCCTGAATCTAGAGAGTCTCAATAATGAAATAAACTCGTAGAGCACTAGAGCAACATTAATAAATAATATTGATTGTTTATAAAGTCGTTTAAAGGTTAAACGCAAATTACATGTGTAGGGACCCGATAGTCATTTACTTAATTATTGTGTATTTACATTTAATGCTTGATTAATATAAATACACATTAATTAATTGTCAAATTGAGATATTTGACGAATATCCTAAATAAAAATATATTTTTTAATATTTAATGTAATATTATACATATATTTATATATTTGTATTTGATTAATTAATTAATTATTTAATTGTTAAATGATTAAATTAATTAAAATATAAATATCTTACATTAGGGTATTTGTTGTAAATAATATTAGTTGCCTTTGATGACTTTAATAAAATATCTAATAAAGTTGTTTTTAGATATTTATGCAAGTTGATTAAATGAAATTGAAATGAAATTGAAATTACAAAAACTTGTATTTGTCATGTTGAAATTCGGCCAAGGCATTTCTTGTCTAAGTATATATCGTTTTTCATTTCATTTTACCATCAACCTAATACAATTTACAAAAGAAAACTCCATTGAAGAAACTTAAAGAAAGCTTGAGAAGAAAGAAAGATTAAAGAAAGCTTGGAATTTTAGAAGTTTTTCAAACTTGATATTAGAGAGAAAAATGTTCCTTAGGTTCTAGGCTTCAACATGGGATGTTCTTAGATTATTTCTTTCTTTATTTATTTGTGTTTTTGTTGATGAAAGTTTTAATTGAAGCGTTGAGCATGTATTGTGAAGGAAGGTTGTGACTATTGTAGTTGTAAACTTTCTTTTAAGGTTTTGGAAACCATGTTGCTAATCTAGAGTTGTTGACCCACTCTAAGATGACCTAGATTTGTTCTTGAGTTGTTTCATTGTGTTGAGACTTTAATTGGATGTAAGAAAGATGATTGAAGTAATTGATTTAGTGTATTTGGTCTAATTTGTCCAATTTATGGAAATTGAAAAATTAGGGTTTATAACTAATTCCAAATTTGGGGCTTTTAATTTATGTTGTGTATTTGGATGTGTATATGATGCATATAAAGTTTCATGTTGATTGGATTACATCTTGATGTGTTTTGAGACATGAAATGACGAAATGCACAAAATGCCTACCTTATGAGGCTCTCGGCCAAATGAATATGATTTGGGGATTTTGGTTGTTTTGGTGTTTTGATGTTTAAAGCATGCTAAGTTCATCCTAGAAATGATTTAGAATCATTCAAAATTGATTTGATCAATTTCGGACTAAAATGGAAAAAGTACTAATACAAGGGTAATTCGGTAAATTCACTTGAATATGATTCATTTGAATTTTATTTCATAATTTTATTATTGGACAATTAAATAATTATGTTTATTTAATTAATCCCAGAAAAAATTTTGAAATCTGAAAAATACGATTTTCACCGCTTCCGCTGCGTTACCGGATACAGCCCCTAGAAAAACCCCTACACGTATAGGAAGATATTGGATTAAGTTAGTACTTTTGCAGCCTTTCAAATCAGAGAATCAGCAAGGATAAGATAGAATCAGTATAGGGTCTGAGTGAGGCCAGATGATTTGAGATAAGAACCAGAGCATTACAGTCAAAGATAAGAGCCAGAACAGTATAGCCAGAGATGAGAATTGGACCAGTATAGTTAGCTAAAGCCGATGATAAACTGTTAAGGATCTTAGTTTATAGATAGAGATTAGTTAACAATTGAGACAGAGAAGTTATATTGGTGGAGTTTAGAGTAAGATAGTTCCCGCACATGAGACTGGGTTGGAAGCAATAGTTGTAAGGACGGAGAAATTTCGAGGACGAAATTTTTATAAGGAGGGGTGAATGTAACATCCCAGATTTTCGGGATTATTCTAGAAGATTCCCGGACGGATTTTTTAGTCTCAGAGCATGATGATGATGGAGAATAAGAGTTTAAGTGATGGTATATGAGTTGGAATATTATATTATGAATTTACGTTGCGTCGGAAAACGCGAAGGAGCAAAAGTTAGTTACGCGATTTTCATAAAACGCGTAAAGTTTGCGGTTTTGGTCACGAAGAGAGGAAACGAACTCCGATTGAGTCGATTCTTGAACTATCAGACTCTTTTTCCGAGACGGACAACTTTCGTATTGAAAACCTTTCAAGAATCGTGTCAGAAAGGCTCCGAAATTGTGACATTCCAGAAGGTTCTAGAATAGGAGGCTGATCAGTAAATTCGCAGGGACCCATTTGATATTTTCCAGCCTAGTATATAAAGCCTTGAAGTTTTAAGAAATGGCAAAATTGGAAAAAGTTTATTGCTTCCTCCACCCGACCCTTTACCCCCAAATTTCGTCCTTGCTCGCGCCGGTCACTTCCCAACCATTGCCAGCCGGCGCGACGGTCGGGAAAGGAGCGCCCGGCCACCCTGCGTCTGTTGGTGGCCGGTGGATGGCGAGTTTTGAAGGAGAAAGTGGCACGTAATGGGTTAACCGAATCCGGCTCGTCGATTCATTTCACGGCCCGAGCCACCTACCAAATCGAAGCCCTCGACGAGTAATACGATTGTGCGGGGTTGATTTCGTCGAACAACGGCCGATTGCACACAAAATAAGGAAGAAAGCGTCGGTGAACTGTAAACCAATATTGAACAGTAGCTCCGATCGGAATTCCGTCGACGCCACCACGTTCGTATGGCCGTTGGGAGTCCGGATATGGCCTCCGAATTTCGATTAGTCTTTCCGTTCAAAATTTGATATTTCAAAGTGTATCAATTTATATTCGGATGTTTCTAGTAGTTTATTAGTTTAGCGAATTAGCATTAAATGAATTGAATATGATATAATGTGTTAAAACGATAAATGTGGTAGAATCCGGGAAGAATCAGATGAGATATGATCGATCCAGTAGAATTAGTGAGTTTCCGGTAAAACAGAGTTTCTCGCGCGATTAAGCGTAGATGATCGTAAACATAGTTATGATGTAAACTCATACGTGTTCGTGTTTTACCGGAAACTCATACGAGTTTCTCGTACGTGTTCGTATTATCCGACGACCGTATTTACTGCCAACATATCCGGAGATCTCTTGGGTCGCTTCCTGAAGATTCACCTATGATATTTGATTCGAACTTTATTAATCTTGGATTAATTACGGAGAAACTTTATCTTGGATAAAATGCCTAATTTAGAAAGAGAACGATTAATTTGGAATTAATCGATAAAATAATATATTCGATATATTAAATGAAATTAGATTTCGATGCGGAATTAAAATCGGATTTTAATTCGGGCAAACAAATTAATTTAGAATTAATTCGTTGGCGACGTGAATAGTGATTTCACTAGGCATAATTATTTAATTTACGTCGCGACGGAAATTCGTTAATTCGGAATTAGCGAAACCGAGCCCGAAAGTGTTTACGGACACGTTCGTATTTTGAAATGAATGGGGCCCACAAGTCACATCGCGAAGTCACATCACTTGACATGACTAGTTGATGGATGTCACAAGTCACCTTTATTGAGTGACACATTGTCACTATTCATGATGTAAGTAGGTGAGGCCATTTAATGGCTTTTTGGAGGGAAAAGTCTTTTGACTTTTTGGAAAGAGCATATACCAAATATTTGGTAATTGTTTTCAATTATTCTTTTAGAAAGAAAAATCAAAGAAACCAAAAACTCCCCCCCTCTCTCTCTCAAATGCCGTGAGCTTCATTGGCAAGGGAAGAAAATTATTTTTCAATTTCTCCATTTGCTAGCACATTCAAGGATCAAAGGAGGTGATAGGGAAACATCGTTGGAGCTTGGAATACAAAGAAAGCTTGAAGCTTCTTCTTCATTTCATCTTGGCCGAAAATTCCACCTTGGAGACTCAAGGATTTTTCTTCATCATTTTCATCATAAGCTTTGTAATTATGATTCCGCCATGCTTCAAGTATTACATATATATATATCATGTGTTTCATTTGCTTATGCTTTCCTTGGGACTAATTATAGAAACCAACAGTATAAATAATGAAATAGAATAGTTTTAGTTTTGAGTTGTGGCCGGAGGCCAATCATTATGTTTATGATCATTGAGTTCTGGCCTGAGGCCTTGATTGTGTTTGTATATGAGTTGAGTTGCATAAATAGGTTGTCTCATGGTGCTGGCTATAAGCAAGGTTGCATGATGTTACAAATACATCATGCCGAAATTTCGTCAGAATAAGAGGCTTATGGAGGTAGGGTTAGCCTGTCTCCTACTGGTAGCATCCTGGCTTAGGCGGGATGTTACAATAAATATGATATATTATTTCTTGGAAATAACATTCCCATAATATAATCGGTGAAAGCTTGGCTTTCATTAAATTCTCTATAGAATACCTGGGAGAAGCTGGCTTCATTTTAGGAATAAAGATATATTGGGATAGATCTAGAAAGCTGCTGACACTCTCTCAGTGTTCTCACATTTTGAAATGTATGTGACCTGATGTCTCATATACTGTGAGCATATGTAGATGCTATAAGGCTAATCCAGGTGATAGTCACTGGATTGATGTTAAAGACATCCTTAAGTATCTTAAACGAACTAAGGATGCTTTCTTAAGATATGGAGAATGAGAACTTGAAGTGACTAGGTTCACCATTGCAAGTTTCCAAACCGAAAAATACGACTTTAAGTCGCAATAAAGGTACTATATAGTTTGAATAACGGAACAGTGAGCTGGAAATCTTCCAAGCAAGATACTGTTGCCGAATAATTAAAAAAAGAGGAACATTGCTGCAGCTGAGGCAGTAAAAAGAAAAATTTTGGATATGTTAAAATTTCTAATTGGATTAGGTATAGTTCTGTTAGCAACTGAGCTAGGCTACAACATAGGCTAAAGAATCACGGTCTCATCAACGATCCAAGTATGAACTTCGACTATTCATCTGATTCGTTAGATCATACATCGTGGCGATATGATGATCAAATAAAACACATCAAATGATAACCTTGCAAATCCACTGACGAAAGTTGTTTCTCAGCAGAAGTTTGAGCGACCCGTACATAGTTCAGGTGTAGGACACTTGAGTGATTGACTATAGGCCAAGTGGGAGATTGTTGGACAATTATGACCCATAG
Source organism: Zanthoxylum bungeanum (assembly GCA_019454045.1). Taxonomy (NCBI): domain Eukaryota; kingdom Viridiplantae; phylum Streptophyta; class Magnoliopsida; order Sapindales; family Rutaceae; genus Zanthoxylum; species Zanthoxylum bungeanum. The sequence goes on from SKCR01025205.1 coordinate 60,064, forward strand.
CATTACTATTTGTATAGAACATGGATTTGTTGTATAAATTAACTGTGTGACAAAGGAAACTGCTCTTTTATCATTTGTAATTAGATTACTTGAATTTAGAAATGATAAAAGTCCTTATGATTAGTTCCGGATTATAAAATATGAGACAGTATCAATCCACAAAGGTTTAATCATTAAATATCCCTAGTCGTAGTATTATCGAGACTGGACATCGATAATGAGGAATAGACTAGTATTACACTAGTACGCGTTGTGGGAGCATAACAGCATAGTTATCATATATTTAAGTATTGGATACTTATGCAAGTGTGATCAGAGGTTGTGTTTACCGATGGTACGAAAACAACTTCGCTCCAGATAGACCCTACGGAATCCCATTGGTTGTATGACAATGTGTCTATGGGAATCCGATTCAGGGTAGGTGTATTTGGTCTTAACCGGAGACTTACATCGCTAATACTTGCGACAACATTACGCTTTAGTTTTGGTCATCCGGGACTTTAATAGGTTCTATGTACGCCTCTTCTGGGCTTATTGAGAATCGTAGAATATTGGATGTGATGTCAAGATGGAAGTATCACTTCATTTATATGAAGATGATGATCACGCAGGGATACAGAACTGGTACTCTAATATGTTGCAACCATCGAAAAAGATGACAACGTTATGATTATCCGATTAAAGAGACTAATTTCTTGTGATCCGATATATGCTTCGTAGGGGCAGAAACTATTCCTATTAAATCAAGCCAAAAACACCTATATTTACATACTTGTAGTTACCATACTATCCTCATATGGTAGAGATAATTATAAAATTATGACAAAGAGCTTGTGTAAATATTGGATTAATCCAATTAATCTAATTACGTCAAAGTAAATAATCAATGTTATCCAATAATATTTGATTATCATAGTTGAAAAACTCACTAATGAAAAACATAGCTTAAGAGAAGTTCAAACTTACATAGTATGCTTGATACAAAGATATAATCTCATTCTCTTTGTTGAAATGGTCAAAGAACTTTCAAGGTGTGCAAGCTTGACTCCATAATCCAATCTTGATTTCAATGGTAGCAAGCTTCACTCCAAGATCCAATCTTGATTTCTCCTAGATGAAATATTGTAGAGACCTCACAAAGCTTCTCTTAACACTTCTCTAACGTAGGCTAATTTCTCCAAGAATTTATTGTATTTAGCTTTCTCAAGCTTAATTAAAACCTTCCTATAGTTTGCTATTTATAGCAAATCTTAGGAAATTTTTAATTAATAAATATTCTAATCAAAATTTATGTGGGCTTAATCTAATTTGTCCATATATATATAATTAGGTGTGACTAATTACCTTTGTTTACCACTTTGATTTAATCCAATTAAATCAAGACAAAGATTAGGAAATGGATTAGTTCAATGTTTGCTACGTTCATTTAATAAAATTAAATAAAGTCAAAAACACCTATAATTACATACTTGCAATTACCATAATATCCTCAAATGTATAAGATAATTATGATATTACGACCTAACCCTTGTGTAAATATTGAAGTAATCCAATTAATAAATTAGGTCAAAGTAAATAATAATTTTTAACCAATAACATATGATTATCATAGTTGATAATTATAATATTGAATATTATATTTTATCAAAAATAAGGCTACATAACTCCTTAATGAGTACATTTCAAATTGGAACTCCCTAAGTTCAGACATGTTCGTCATATAAGTGTAGGCATTGCATTTTTGCATATCAGCCCAATGATGAGTCTCGTATGGAGGCAACTACTTCTTTAGTCATGAAAGTCGCGGGAAACGGATGTTGGAAGGGTAAAGTTGGAAATTAGAATTTTTGTTTATTTTATCTGAGTTGTTTAGCTTCGGCTGCTTGTTGGACTTCCGTTTTAAAGCTTACCTAAGGCCCAAAACCCAAACCAAACCCAAACCAAACCCAAAACACCTAAGTCAACCCAAGTCAAACCAAGCCCACGCCCAAGGAAGGTGATTCACGCCCATATGCTCTTTATTTAGGTAATTGCACATTAATCACATGTTTAAATCAAATAAAATCCTTACCTAAATAAAAGAAATCAAAAAAATCATTACCAAATCAAATCCAATCCCAAATCCTAATTAGGAGATCTATTCCTTATTAGAAGATGTCACCATCAATAGAAATCCTACTCCTAGTCGTATAGGGAAACCTCCTCTCCTTTGCCTATAAAAAGAGGCCTTCACCCCCATTCATGACCCTAGCTCATATACATCACTCAAGCACCTTGTGAAGCCCTCCTTGCACGCCCAAGCATCCCCCAAAGCCCCCATTGCCGCATTCCTGAAGAGAAGAAACACTCATTGCCGCATATTCCCTCCCTCACCAACACACCCACGCACAACCCTTTTTCTTAGCCCTCCTTAGCCGACTTCCAACCACCATTCACAGCCCTAAATTAGCCTAAAATAAACCTTATTCCCAGCCCCTGAGTGCCGCAAAAAGACTCCCCAAAGCTGCTCCACATTAGCGCCCAAAACAGCCCTGAAAGTAGCTTCACTGCACTAGTGAACTGCCACATTTCAGCTTCTGTTCTGGTCAGTTTCTTGCGTCCTTAGCCCATCAAAACCGTCCTAAAACCATCTTAAAACCATCCCAAAAATCCCCAAAAAGTTTCCCCAAAAAAATCTTTACAAACGCACACCTCCCGAGACCACCAAAATCACCCAAAACAGTCCACTAAACGCCCAAAACAGTGACCTGAAACGCAGCAGCAAAACAGCAGTAAAACGGACTTAAAACAGCAGCCCGAGCATCAAAACAACGAGGAAAAACAGTGAGCAAACAAATCGGAAAAGTATCGGATCATTCGCCCTTCCAACGGACGTGTAACGCCCTTTCTTGAGACGACAAAAGAGGTTAGACCTGATGGCACCCTTTTACTTATCTCTTTTCGTTTTATTTATTTAATTTTGATATATAATTGCATGAGAGTCGTTTGAGGCATGATTTGATTGTTGGATGAGCGGGATATGTGTTCCCTTTTGTGGTATATCGGATGGAAACCCGGACGTAAATTCCATAGCCGATTCCGAATGGACGGTAGTATGGTCTGCACTCGGGATACAATGCCACGTACCACTTAAGATACATGTATCTCGTCTCATCCAAATTTGTATTCGAGCATGATGTGTAGTTCTAGGTTGTTTTATTTATTATTTTAAGCATGTCTTAACTTAGTTTCGTTATTTAATTTCAAAGCATGATTATGTTTCTTCTTTATGCATGATATTTAATTTAGTTTATATTTATGTTTAAGTCATTATTTGTTTGCGTTGGTTTGATGGCTTAATATGTTCAATGTGTGATGTTGCGTGTTTATTGTTTAAGGACTTATTTTTTAAGCATGCGAACTTAGATTAGGAGTTAGTTAGACGGAAGCATCTTAGATCTAGGTGACACTTGAACATGATTATTGATTAGATGCGGTTGGTTTATTGCATGAATTATATCATCACAATGACATAAGTAAGGGACCATTCCGAACCCAACGGTTTGAGGTCTTCCCTTGCGAGGGGTGAGTGCGGCCTTAAACCTTTGTCCCGGTTCACACCGGGTGGCGACTCCATTATTCTCCGGTTTAGTCCCCCGCGGACTATTCCGTACTCTTAACTAGGCCCTGAGCCTAGAACAGCATGCGTCGCCCAAGTTCTGTTGTCTACAGTCTGGCGACTCCACTGGGGATAGAGAATCGGCCTCGAAATCATGTCTTGTGTTGTTTATAATTTATGCATTAGTTGACCGTGTCTTAGTGGGTTGAGGGGGTTAATCAAAGGCTTAGTTAAAGCTACGTGATGGTTGGGTGTCTTCCTTCATTCACTACCTTTCGAGGAAAAGCTGTGAAGGCACCTAGATGATCATTACCCGTAGCTTGTTATGATAGACTAGTTTGGAGGACTCGTTGTTTATTCCTGTCACCAAGCGATAAGAACCTAAGGGGCTTGGGTATTTAAGAGAGCCTCGCTCCACCCTCCCTCTGGGGAATCTACAATGGGAAATCCATTCGACAGTTAGTCACATAACACAACTCGTTGGCACGTACCGTAAGGTATAAAAAAGGTGCGCTCACTTGGTCGTTTGAACCCTTGAGTGGGGAGTCATAGTTATGGGCAAACCTTCGTCGGCGAGAGCCTTTGTCCGCGCCCCATGAACCCACTCGTGAACCTTAGCCATAAGAACCTGTAGTTAGTCATCTTATAATTATGTGTGATGGGCCGCCGTCATTTGGATCCAGTTGGACCTTCTGTCAAAGGGTATGAACCTGTTGGGCCATTTAAACTGGGACAAGTTTGTGTCTTTTGACAGTTGGGCCAAAAGCTTCTAGAATGCCGGTGGGCCATTTTGTGAATAGGGCCTCTTATTATTTGAAGTCATTTAGCCATATCACCGCAAAGTGTAAACCTGTTGGGCCTTTTCAACTGGGACAAGTTTGCACCGCGCATGGTGTGATTGAATACTTTAAAATGATAATGGGCCACGTAGTTTAAATTTTATTTTTATATTTTTATATTACATGCATCGCACACATATGCACTGACACGTGGCCTTAAAAGAGGCAACATAGATTCCCGTTGGGTTAGAGAAGAGGGGAGATTAGTCAAAAGACCTTCAGCAAATATGAGTGAATCCGTCAACGAGCGATCTAGAATGGATCAGATGGAAGCTAACTTCGCCAAGATGACCGAACAACTGCAAGCTCTGACTGCTGCCATGTCTGGTATGGCTGTGCCCCGCGCTGCGGGAGGATCTGAGAATGAGAGGCGGGAGAGCCCTCAAAATGGATTGAATGATGATGCTCCGGTATTTGATGATGATTTGGCTGACTATGCCGCTGGTAGGATAGCTGGGACTCAGGCTGAAATGCAAAAGCTCCGTGATCAGATGGAGTCTGTCACCCGTAAGTTGAAGGGGAAGCATGAGGATCTACTGGATTATGACTCAATGACTTTTGAGGAACAATTGCCCGCGCAGTTTAAAATGCCTGATATTGCTAAGTTCAACGGGAACGGAGACCCGAGAGTCCACTTGAGGCAGTATGTCTCGGTGATGAGTTCAGTTGGCCTATCTCAGCGCCAAGTCCAGAAGATGTTCGGGATGTCACTCGAGGGGGCACCTGTGGTTTGGTATCATAGCCTTGAGAAGAAGGTTAAAGAAGATTGGAGGGAGTTGGCTGATGCCTTCTTGAAGCAGTATGTGACGGACTTAGAGATCGACTGTCGCTCCGCGACTTGGAGAATACTAAGGCAGAAGCCTGAGGAGAGCTTTAAGGAGTATGTTGACCGCTGGAGAAGCCAGCTCTTAAAGATGCAGACCAGGCCTTCCGAGAAAGATCAGATCAAGATGATCATTAAGGGGACTAAACCCTCGATCTATGGTAAACTGAGGAGAATGACTTCGATGATTGCAGATTTCCGCCAGCTGAGGGAAACTGTGATGGATATTGAAGAGGAGGAGGCTGAGAACAGAAAGTTCTATAGTTTGAACATGAGGACTGTCGGAGGACCCTCAGGAGCTAAGCCTGTTACTGCGGAGATTGCAGCCATAAAGAATAGGCGCTTTTCTAACTTGGGTAGACCTTTGTCCAAGGTACTAGAGAAGCTACTGAGGCAAGGGCTTTTAAAACCCCTCGAACCAAAACCACTACCAAATCCTCCCCCATCAAACCTAAACATGAACCGCTTTTGCCATTTCCACCAACAGCCTGGTCATGACACCGATAATTGTGCCCGGCTTCGCCCGAAGTCCAAGACCTAATAGACTCCCACAAGATCCCCGACCCTGAAAAAGAGCAACCAAACACTCACCGCAACCCTCTACCCAATTATCACTCTGTTCCCCCACCTACCTACATGATCAACTCTGGCCTACCTGAGGACCTTGTCCTCCAAACCTTTGACCAAACAGCCTTTTGCCTCGGTATTTGGGACAGTAATAGTGAAGATGAGGCAGAACAGAAGAAGGATTTCTGGGAAGACTTCTCAAGTGGGGGTGAGGAAGAAGAAGTGAAAGGCATGACCCAGAGTGGGCGCTTTTACAATGATGCTAATGAGAAAGAGAAGGGAAAAGAAGTCCTGGAGGAAGGTCGTGAGGTAACTGAGAATACTGAGAAAGCCGAGGATGGTATAGTACTGCAGCAGTTGAAGAAGACTCGGGCACATCTGAGCATCTGGGAGTTATTGTGTGCATCTGGAGAACACCGGCGGGCTATGGTGGAAGCCCTGAGTAAAATAGTAATACCGGAAGATGCTAATCCAGCTATGTTTGTGGGTTCAGTGCAGAAGGAAGCCGTACTGATAACCTTCTCTGATGAAGAGCTCCCGGCTGAAGGGAGAAACCACAACAGGCCTTTGTTCATCCGAGCTGAGGTGAGGGGCAAAAGAACTTCTTTTGTGATGGTGGATGATGGCTCTTCCATCAATGTATGCCCATTGAAAATTCTGGCAAGGCTGGGTATTAAGCCAACTAAGTTGAGTCCTTCCAACATGACTATCAAAGTCTATGATGATAGCAAGTGAGGAGTCGAAGGTACTTTTACCGCAATAGTCAAGGTTGGCCTAGTTGAGGATGAAGTAGAGTTCACTGTGCTGGACATCCCAGCCACTTTTGCCTTGCTGTTGGGAAGGCCCTGGTTCCATAAGCTTGGGGGCGTGCCCTCTACTTTGCATCAGATGATCAAGTTCCCTTATGATGGGAAAATTGTCACTATCCGAGCTGAGGTGGATAATACTGTAGCCGCTTTGGAAATACAACCTTTCCCAAGGTTCCAAGTGTTAGCAACTTTTGAGGAGTGGGTGGATCCCAAGGTAGCCCGAATTATGGAGAAGATGAAATTCCAGCCGGGCCAAGGCTCAACACTGCCAGATTTCAAAGGGCAGAACACTCGGAAGGGTTTGGGATATCGTTCTGATGAGGACAAGCCCAAGGTCAAGAAGAAAGGGCTGAAGCTGATGGAGTGCTTTGTTAAGGCCTCAGGGTATCAAGGAGAACCTGAATCGGTGGAAGTCAACGGGGTTGTGGTAACTCGATTTGAGATTTTCCAGGATATGCTTGGATGAAAAGCCGCAGGCGGGAGAAGTTGCAAAGAAAGAGGATGAGAAGTGGGAGGAAGAGCTCATGAAGCTGGAGACCCTAACACTCGGGGAAGAAAAGAAACCTGAGATAGATTATTGTAGAGGGAGAGATATCTGTAGAAGATGAGGATATTTTCCTTCCAGATTTGTTTGAGTGTACTCCTTTTGTTGTTGGCAATAAAGACAATAGTTCTGCTTACTTGACTGAGTCTCCGCTTTCTAACTTGCATGACTTAAGCATATTCGATATCAACTCTGTCAAAACTAATGCATTCAACCTTGGTACGCCTGAAAATCCCAAGGAAATCTTGATTGCAAGCGAAGTTACCGCCGAAGAGCGGAAGAACTTAGAAGAGATGTTGGTTAAATATGCCAAAGTGTTTGCTTGGTCTTATGAGGACATGCCTGGGGTAGATAGAAGTATTGCCCAACATGCGATACCGACATATCCGAACATGAAGCCGGTAAAGTAAAAACTCCGAAGGATGAGACCCGAATGGGCCGTGAAGGTCAGAGAGGAGGTCAAGAAGCAAATAGATGTGGGATTCCTGGAAGTAGTAAAATACCCTGAGTGGTTGGCCAACATCGTGCCTATCCGAAGAAAGATGGCAAAGTCAAATGTGTGTCGACTACAGAGATCTTAACAAGGCATGCCCAAATGATGACTTTTCTTTGCCGCATATTGATGTGCTTGTGGATAGTGCAGCATTGTCAGCCATGTACTCATTCGGATGGGTTTTCAGGGTACAACCAAGTGCTTATGGCCGAAGAAGATAAGCACAAGACCGCCTTTGTTACAGAATGGGGTACTTACTGCTACAAGGTGATGCCATTTGGGCTTAAGAACGCCGGGGCCACATATCAGCGGATGGCCACTACCTTGTTTCATGACCTCATGCATAAGGAGATTGAGGTGTATGTGGATGACATGATGGTCAAGTCTGAACGAGGGAGGGGCACATTGAAGCGTTGGAAAAGTTCCTTGAACGAGTGGATAAGTACAACTTGCGGCTGAATCCCAAGAAGTGTATTTTTCGAGTAGTAATCAGGAAAGCTGGTCGGCCATACAGTGGAATGGACGGAATAGAAGTGGATCCCGAGAAGATTAAGGCTATTACTGAGATGCCGGCACCAAAGACAGAGAAAGAAGTCAGAGCCTTCCTAGGGAAAATCCAGTATATCAGCCGTTTCATCGCTAAGTTGACATCGGGTGTGAGAGCCCATCTTCAAGTTATTGAGGAAAGACCAACCGGTAAAATGGAACGGCAGTGTCAGGAAGCATTTGACAGAATAAGGGAATATTTGGTGAAACCTCCTGTGTTGAAACCTCCGAGACAGGGCAGGCCTTTGGTACTTTATTTGGCTATTGAACCTGAAGCGCTGGGGGCGATGATGGTACAAGCCGATGAGACAAGAGTAGAGCATGCCGTCTACTACCTCAGTAAGAAGCTGCTTCCATACGAGGCTCGCTATCAGGAAGTGGAGAAGATTTGTCTAGCAGTAGTATGGGCATCCAAAAAGTTACGCCACTACTTCCAGTCTTACAAGATCCAAGTGGTCGCAAAGGAGAATCCTTTGAAGTACTTGCACTCGGTACCCTCGCTGGTTGGGAAGTTGGGCAGATGGTTAGTGCTGCTGACTGAATTTGATATCGAATACCTCACCTCCAAGGTAATCAAAGGGCGAGCCATGGCAGAATTCCTGGCCTTGCAACCTATTGAAGGGGATCAGTACAAGTTTGAGTTCCCCGACGAAGAAATCAAAGCTATAGCAGTCCAAGGATGGAATATGTATTTTGACGGAGCAGTGAATTGCAAAGGAGCCGGAATCGGGATTGTAATAGTCACCCTTGAAGGAGAAACTTTTCCTATGGCCAAGAGGTTGACATTCGGAGTGATTAACAACATGGCTGAGTATGAAGCTTGTGCATTTGGGTTGACTGCACTGATAGCCTTGAGGGCTAGGAATGTTGAAGTTTTCGGAGACTCGATGTTGGTGATCCGGCAGATGCAAGGAGAGTGGGAACTGAAAGAGGAACGGTTGAAGCCGTACTTGTTCCATCTCAGAAGTCTGGCACAGACTATCCCCGATTGTAAATTTCAGCATTTGCCGAGAGAGGAGAATCAGATGGCAGATGCATTGGCAACACTGGCCGCAACTTGGGAAAATCCAGAGAAACTGGTGATGAGACCGCTTGTGTTGACAACAGCAAACAAGCCAGTCTATGAGATAGGAAGAATCTTGGAAGTGGAGGTCGATGATGGGAAACCTTGGTATTATGATGTACAGAGGTATTTAGAGAGTAGGGAATTCCCAGAAGAAGCAAGCAGAAAAGACCGAGTGGCCATTCAGAAGTTAGCCTCTCAGTATGTGAGTCTGAAAGGAGAGCTCTACAAGAGGCAGGGCAATGGTATTCAGCTGAAATGTTTAAGAAAGGAAGAAGCTCAGAAGATAATAGAAGAAGTGCACGCTGGTGTATGTGGACCACACATGAACGGATTGAACTTGTCCCGCAAGATTGTGAGACAAGGCTTTTACTGGTCAACCATGGAAGCCGACTGTGCGAAGCTGGTAAAATATTGTCATGACTGTCAAGCACACGACAATTTGAATCATCTGCCGCATACAGAGTTGCACGGGCTGTCAGAGCCATGGCCTTTCTCAGCTTGGGGAATAGATATGATCGGAGAGATTCGACTGAATGCATCAAATGGGCATCGCTTTATAGTAGTAGCCGTAGACTACTTCTCAAAGTGGGTAGAAGCTGAATCATTTCACAATGTTACAGCGAAGCAGATGGCAAAGTTCATAGCTCGAAATCTCATTTGCCGGTATGGTATGCCGCACCATGTGGTCATGGACAATGAAGTCCAATTTCAGGGAGAAACCAAGGCGATGCTGGAGAAGTATGGAATCGGCCATCACAAGTCCTCACCATACAGGCCATAGGCTAATGGGGCAGTCGAGGCAGCCAACAAGACGAAAAGACGATCTTGGCAAAGATGACTGAGAATTACAAGGACTGGGCTGACAAGCTACCATACGCCTTATGGGTGTTGGATAATATGACCCATAGCGTCACTATTTGCACAGAACATTGTGTTGTGTAGCAAATTAACTATGTAACAAGGAAATTGCACTCTCGTCATTTGTGATTAGATCACCATAGATATATAAATGAAGAGAGGTCCTATGATTAGTTCCTGGATTGAGATGATATGAGACAGTATCAGTCCACGAAGGATTAATCATTAAATATCCCTAGCCGTAGTATTATCGAGACTGGACATCGATAATGCGGAATAGGCTAGTATTGCACTTGTGCGCGTTGTGAGGGCACAACGGCATAGTTCTCTCATATATAAGTATTGGATACTTATGCAAGTGCGATAGGAGGTCGTGTTTCACCGATGGTACGGGAAACAGCTTCGCTCTGGATAGACCCCTCGGAATCCCATTGGTATTATGACTATGTGTCTATGGGAGGCCGAAATCAAGGTAGGTGTGTATAGTCTTAACCTGAGACTTGCATCGCTAATACTTACGATAATCGATAAACTTTGGATTTGGTGGTTGGGGGCTTTGACCGGTTCTGTGTTCACCACTTCTGGGTTTATCAAGAGTCGTAGTGTATTGGATGTGATGTCGAGACGGAAGTATCACTCCAGTCATATTGGAGATGATGTCACGCAGGATACGGTACTAGTGCTCTTGAGTGTTGCGCAACCAATCGGGATATTGTGACCAGGTCATGTATATCCGATTATAGAGACTATGTTACCAGACATCCGATATGTGTTTCGGACGGGGCAGACACTTATCCAGCCCCAGCCCTAACACGTGATTATCCGATACTGGGCCGATACGCACAATACTTAGTATACTACGCTTGATATAGATCTATATATTCCTATAAGAATATTTCTGGAGAATTGGGTAGGCATGGCGCTTTGCTAGAAGCCAACCTTGTCTTGTAAATCGGTATAAACGTAGTACGAGGTACTTACGTGTTCGGATAGTCCGACGACCGTATTTACTGCCAACATATCCGGAGATCTCATGGGTCGGTTCCTGAAGATTCACCGATGATGTATGACTCGCACTTTATTAATCTGGGATTAATTAGAAGAGAGAGATAGAATTAATCTGGGATTAATTCGATGAGAGAGAAAATTGATCTGGGATTAATTGCGGAGATATTTTATCTGGGATAAAATATTAATTAAAGAGAGAGAACGATTAATTTAGAATTAATCGATAAAATAATATATCCGATATATTATACGAAATTGGATTTCGACGCGGAATTAAAATTGGATTTTAATTCGGGCGAACGAATTAATTTAGAATTAATTCGTTAGCGACGTGAATAGTGATTTCGCTAGGCGTAATCATTTAATTACGACGCGACGGAAAATTCGTTAATTTAGAATTAGCGAACCCGAGCCCGAGAGTGATTGCGAGCGCATTCGCATTTCGAATTCGAGCGCGGCACGCAAGTCACATCAAGCGTCAAATCACTAGTCGCATCAATTGTCAAATCACTTGTCACTTTGAGTGATGTGATGTGACATGACATGTTGTCACTTTAATAAAGTGACTTGATGTGAATAGTAAAAGTGATGGGAATAAAGGTGAAAAGACTTTTTCTTTTTGCTTTTTCCATTTGACTTTTGAATTAATTGTTGTGTATATATATAATATTTATTCATTTACTTGGTAAATGGAATAAAGAATATATATATAATACAAAGACATATTTTCTCTCTCCTCCAAGGCAATTTCGTTTTTTTTTTTATGAAAAAACCCTTTTCCTCTCTCCTTTTCTTTTTTTCTTCACGGCATTGAGCTTTTTCTTCTCCAAAACTTTGGTTTGACCGAATTCAAGGAAAGGAGAGTGCTAGCACACCTTGGGTTTATACTATGGTGATAGGGAAGTGTCTCATGAGCTTGGATTATTTTTGGAGCTTGAAGCTTTGAGCTTCCATGGAGTTCTACATGGCCGAATCTTGGAGGTTCAACAAGGGCCAAACCGAGCAGTCCAAAGCAAGGAGGAGCCTTGGGCGAGCATATGGAGGGACCTTGAAGGCTTGTATTCTTCATATTCATCAAAACCCATCAATGTGAGTATGTATTCCGCCTTACTCCTTGATGTATTCATATGTTTTTATGCTTGATTTGGATGATTTTGGGACTATATTAGAAACTCAACAATGGTATCTTGAGCTATTATCAAGCATGAAAAAAGTTAGGGTTAAAATTGGGGATTATCAATTGAAGCATGTTTGTTGAAATTGGATGTTAAAGTATGCTTGTATGTTGATGAATTGAAGTTGTGCATGATCAATTTCATGAAATTGGATTGGATTCAATTTTCCCCAAATTTTGGGCATGACAAATTGGGTAAAATCAATTGGAGCATGATTTGATTAAATTGATTTAATTAAGAATGCTTAAATGATGTTGAATTAAAGATTGATTGGATCAATTTGAAGAAATTGTGTTTGGAACAAATTTCCCCCCATTTTTATGTTGGCATAAAGTAACAAATTTGGGTAAACTTGATTTTGAGCATATTTTGTGAAATTGGATGAATGAGAATGCTTAAATGATGTTTAATTTAAGATTGATTGGATCAATTTGAAGAAATTGTGTTTGGAACAAATTTCCCCAATTTTTATGTTGACATAAAGTGATGAATTTGGGTAAACTTGATTTTGAGCATGTTTGATGAAATTGGATGATTTAGAATGCTTAAAGTATGTTTAATTGATGATTGATTGGATCAATTTGTTGAAATTGTGTTTGGAACAAATTTCCCCAAATTGCTTATGTTGGCCCAAATTAAAGACCCTAATATCTTGGTAAATTTTTGTTTGTTTGATCATTGGATGACTTGAAACAAGTGGGTAATGTTGAATTGAAGTTTGATTGGATTGAATTTTGATTTGGAACAATTTTCCCCAAATTAAAGTAGGCTTGGCCGAATTCAATTGGATATGAAATTCATTGTGTTTTTTGTATTTTGATTCATTAGATGAATTTAAATTGATTTGGGAAATGATGATTGTGGATTCAATTTGATTGAAACCAAATCGGATTTAAAAACCCCTAAATGCCAAGACTTAAAGCATGTAAAATGGGTTTGGTTTTAATAAATTGTGTTGGACACTATTTGATGTTGAATTGCATGATTAAGTATGCTAATTGATGTTTTAGAAATATTAATTAGGTGGTTAATTATGTATAACACTTAGGTTAATTAATATGAAATTTGGAATTTTATAAGTTAATTAATTAGGCTTGTTTTTGGAAATTGGGCCTTGAATGTTATAATTGGGCTTTTGGGCTTTGTTGTACAAAGTTGGGTTTAGGCAAAATTGGTTGGATCCAATTAAGCCCAAAACCGCATCCATAAAGTCCAATTATGACTTAATGAACCTTAATTATTTAATTGGGCCTAATGGGCCAAAATTAATTTAAAGGCTTATGGGGTAACTCCCGGATTGGACTTTGGTTATCGGTTTGACCCGAGTTGACCAAAAGTCCACGCCTTAAGAAATTAATTAAAAGCCCATTGGACTTTAATTAAATAAACGTTTGACGTTAATTGGGCTTTGAGACCCATAACGATTGAATTTGGAATTTAAATCGTAGAAGGTTCGTTAATAAAAGTGTAATATTTAATTTGGAATTAAATAGTGAATTAGAATTAAATGCGTATTAAATTGGATTTAATTATGTAGTTTAATTTAATTCGAGAATTCGTGCTTTGAGTACTTATTAGTAAAACGAGTTTGACTCGAGCAAAAATCAAATCGTTGTTTGAACATTGGATGATCACTAATTATCAGATTAATTAATTGGATTAGATTGATTGATAACATGCTTGTATGAATACATGGTTGCGATGCGTGAATAATGTATATCGGATGGATATTAGTCGGGTGGGACAATTTTAGAAATTGTTGTAATAAATTTGATTTAAAATTGGACCTGCGTGTCCAGCCTTATCACCTATATACTCTTTGTATTCTCTTCTCACCTATTCCCCTCTATGTATATGAGGTTTCTTTAGAAGTGTAGTGTAACGGGTAGAAGTAAATACAAGTGCTAGCTTTGGAGAGAGAAAATGAGAGATTTGATCTAGGATCAATGTAAAGTATCCATCCGCATATCATTATTATTTTATTTCATATACGCTCTATTATGTGTTTAGAATGCATGTTTAAGGGTGTATGATGATGAGACCTAACAAAGATAATTAAATTGGTAGCCAATTTGCACGCGAAAATCCCTCGTTCTATATTAAGCGATTATCCTTCCATTGAATGATTCTTGTTCAAGATCTGATTGGCATTGGTTTGTTGGCCAAAGTCAAGACCTTGTCAATTGGATGTATTTGAATCATGAGAGTTTTGTTCCACATCGGTGTCTAGTCCAAGTTGTGATTTGTTGGCCAAAGTCAAGATCACTTCTTGTCCAAAGACATTGATTACGAAACTTTCCTTGTCAATGGGTCCCGCTTAACTGGAATCATTAGGTTTGTTGTGCCAAAGCCAAGGCCTAGATGATTCGGAGGATAAGGTTAGGAAAATGTATTAGATACATTGGCATAAGTAATATGTTTAGGACTTGGATGTCCACCTAACCGGATCTGGGAATTGGATTGGATCCAATTGATCTGTGAGATCTACCTGGTAAGTAGCATACAGCTTGTTGGCCAAAGTCAAGGTTGTATGTTATTTAACAGGATCCTAGCCCACTAGGAAACACGGTTTCCCGAGTACTCCACAGAGGGTTAGAGGCTCGACGAAAAATAGTGGGAGGCAAGAATTGAATTTGCAATACTCGTTCAATTACTCGCCATATGCGCTCATTTAAATTATTTCGTCGTATTATAAATGTTAGTTGGACTAATATTTAAATTGTTGTTTTAATAAACAGTTGGACTGTATTATAGTTGATTATATATAATTGGATTATATTAATCAATATATTTGAATTAATTAATTTCAGTTTACAGTTGATTTTATAATTGGATTATAGTAATCAATGTAATTGAGGTTAATTAATTTGGATTATATTTGATTATATAGTTGGACTATTATAATCATTATAATAAATAGTACCACTAATCGTTGATTAAATGGTTGGACTATTGTAATCAAGATAAAATTGAAAAGTTGGATATTTAAAATATAATCTTGGATTAAATATTTTAAATGATTTAATTTTCAAATTGGGAATAATTTCAAGATGGTCTTGGAAATTAATAAGTTTTTATTTTATTTGATTAAATAATATATCCTAAGAATGAATTGAAGATGAGCAAGGCTCTTACTTCAAATATGTTTGTCATAATTATGTTCACAACTAGTATTGAAATTTGATTTTAAATACTTAGTGTGATACATAAATATGTACTGTTGTGCAGAATCTGCTTTTAGCAGGATACTGACTTCAACTGAGATTTATCTGCGAATTGAAAAATGGGACGATAGTCGCTGTTTTAACCGTAGATACCTAACTTTAGGAATTACCTTGGTATGTACTTAAATTAGGGAACTGTTATAATGTAACTAGTTTGACTAGAAACATTATCTCTATATCGCGTATAACCCGCTGCGGGTGTACCTTTATATTCTAGAACACTAAAGTGTTTTATTTATATAAAGATGATATTGAGATAAACACATTGGATGTGAATAACAGAATTTATATTTTGAATATAAATAATCTCAAATACATAACATGACAAATAAATAGCTCAAACTGATCTGATCAGTTAAGAAACTTAATTGTGGCATAGTTGTCAGGGAGACTACTAAACAAGAATCGTATATCCGCACTTTTGAAGAGGCGGGTAACTAGGACTGATTTGATTCTATTCAAATAAAGTCTACGAATCTAGTTTATTAAGCAAAGTGCTTAAAAAACACCTTTACTCGGTAAAAGTGAAAATGTCACCGATCTGTTAGCCCTAGTTCATAGTGAAGCAAGTGGGCCCGTGTCTAGCTAGGCTAGAGGTGGATATAAATATTACGTGACCTATACGGATGTGGCATCGCGTAATGGTTGTGTGTTTCTTTTGAAGAAACACAAATCGAAAACTTTTATAGTTCGACACGGAATAGACAAACAGATCGGTTATAGTATTACACCACCATCACGGTAAGACCGTAATGAAAATACTTAAGCAGTAAGTTTCTCGTATACTTGAAAGAGTATAGTATTCTTTCAATGAGGACTCCTCCGGAACACGTCATTTTGACGGTGTGTCCGAACAGGATTAACCGAATTTTGTTAGACATAATAAGGTTAATCACGAGTCGCTTTGAGCTAATTTCCTTCAACGGATAAGCTTTAAACAGTGCAAGAACTTATTTTGAATAAGGTTCCATAATAATCTGTTTGACAGATATCATATTAGATATGAAAGGGAAAGAAACCGGGTTTCTCATTCCTGACTATTTGGGTATGCTTGGCATATGTTTGGATGATACCAAACTAAAACCCAAATATGATAAGTGCCAATTGTAGGTCATCCTAGGGATACCATAAGTATTGTACTTATACACCTCACAAGAGAACAATTGGATTGTTGCTCACCATGCGGTTTTCCTAAGAGGAATACTGATATGCAGTGGTAAGTGGGAGGATAGTATAACTCGATGAAAATCAGAGTAATATTGTTCAAGGCATTGAATCTTATTGGAACATATATAGTTCATCAATGATGAAACTATACCATTAATCTTCGAATACACGAGAACAAAGGAAGTGATACGAGGTATCGACTCCCTATTATGACAAAGTGTCATGAGTCCGAAATGGATTCCATGTATATCAACCAGTTTGGATACTAGTTGATGTACCACATGGCATTGTGCCTCTTGGTACTATAAGTCTTCAAGGAAGACGTACATGGATGGCAATTACCAACGTATAAGCTAGGCTTTTTTTTAACGGAAAGGTATCGTTATCGACATTGTGTTGATTACGATTCAACCTTTTACCTATTGCCACGGTAGATCCATTTGGATAATGCTTGCTGACGCGAGCATAAGTTCTTGGAATTATCATTTTGATGTAATCATAATGGTGTATGATTTAATTCAAAATGAAAATGATTCTTGTGTAAATAAGAGGGTTAGTGGGAGCGCACTGACAGTGGCTGTCCTATAAAATAATGATAATACGTCATTTCTTGGAAATGATATTCCCATAAAATATATGTCGGGGAAAGCTTGACTTTCGAAATACTCTCCGTGGGACTGTACATTGAAAAATGTACAAGACCTGGTGAATCATACGCTTTGAGCATATGGATTCACAATCAGGCTAATCCGAGTGATAATCACTGGATTGATGTTAGGAACATCCGTTAGTATCTTAGAGAACTAAGGATGCTGTCTTAATCTATGGAGTAGGAGAACTTGAAGTGACTGGGATCACTGTAGCAAGTTTCCTATAACCGATAAAAATGACTAAAAGTCACAAACGGTACTATACAGTTTGAATAACGGTGCAGTAAGCTGGAAATCTTCCAAGCAAGATACTGTTACCGCAGCATAAACAACAAATGCGGGTTAATTGCAGCAGCTGAGGCAGCAATAGAAGTCATTTGGTCGATACATATCTAATTAGATTGGATATAGTTCTGTTAGCAGCTGAGCTAGGCATCAGCACAGGCTAAAGAATTAATGGTCTCATCAACGATCCAGATATATACTTCTATATCATCTGATTCGTTCGGATCATACATCGTAGCGATGTGATGATCGTATAAATCGCGTTAAATGATAATCAAACAAATCCGCTGACGAAAACCTTTCCTCAGCAATTTGAGTGAACCTTACATAGTTCAGGTATTAGACACTCGAGTGACTGGCTATGTGCCAAGTGGGAGATTGTTGGATAATATGACCCATAGCGTCACTATTGCACAGAACATTGTGTTGTTGTAGCAAATTAACTATGTAACAAGGAATTGCACTCTCGTCATTTGTGATTAGATCACCATAGATATATAAATGAAGAGAGGTCCCTATGATTAGTTCCTGGATTGAGATGATATGAGACAGTATCAGTCCACGAAGGATTAATCATTAAATATCCCTAGCCGTAGTATTATCGAGACTGGACATCGATAATGCGGAATAGGCTAGTATTGCACTTGTGCGCGTTGTGAGGCACAACGGCATAGTTCTCATATATATAAGTATTGGATACTTATGCAAGTGCGATAGGAGGTCGTGTTTCACCGATGGTACGGGAAACAGCTTCGCTCTGGATAGACCCCTCAGAATCCCATTGGTATTATGACTATGTGTCTATGGGAGGCCGAAATCAAGGTAGGTGTGTATAGTCTTAACCTGAGACTTGCATCGCTAATACTTACGATAATCGATAAACTTTGGATTTGGTGGTTGGGGGCTTTGACCGGTTCTGTGTTCACCACTTCTGGGTTTATCAAAGAGTCGTAGTGTATTGGATGTGATGTCGAGACGGAAGTATCACTCCAGTCATATTGGAGATGATGTCACGCAGGATACGGTACTAGTGCTCTTGAGTGTTGCGCAACCAATCGGGATATTGTGACCAGGTCATGTATATCCGATTATAGAGACTATGTTACCAGACATCCGATATGTGTTTCGGACGGGGCAGACACTATCCAGCCCCAGCCCTAACACGTGATTATCCGATACTGGGCCGATACGCACAATACTTAGTATACTACGCTTGATATAGATCTATATATTCCTATAAGAATATTTCTGGAGAATTGGGTAGGCATGGCGCTTTGCTAGAAGCCAACCTTGTCTTGTAAATCGGTATAAACGTAGTACGAGGTACTTACGTGTTCGGATAGTCCGACGACCGTATTTACTGCCAACATATCCGGAGATCTCATGGTCGGTTCCTGAAGATTCACCGATGATGTATGACTCGCACTTTATTAATCTGGGATTAATTAGAAGAGAGAGATAGAATTAATCTGGGATTAATTCGATGAGAGAGAAAATTGATCTGGGATTAATTGCGGAGATATTTTATCTGGGATAAAATATTAATTAAAGAGAGAGAACGATTAATTTAGAATTAATCGATAAAATAATATATCCGATATATTATACGAAATTGGATTTCGACGCGGAATTAAAATTGGATTTTAATTCGGGCGAACGAATTAATTTAGAATTAATTCGTTAGCGACGTGAATAGTGATTTCGCTAGGCGTAATCATTTAATTACGACGCAACGGAAAATTCGTTAATTTAGAATTAGCGAACCCGAGCCCGAGAGTGATTGCGAGCGCATTCGCATTTTGAATTCGAGCGCGGCACGCAAGTCACATCAAACGTCAATAATCACTAGTCGCATCAATTGTCAAATCACTTGTCACTTTGAGTGATGTGATGTGACATGACATGTTGTCACTTTAATAAAGTGACTTGATGTGAATAGTAAAAAGTGATGGGAATAAAGGTGAAAAGACTTTTTCTTTTTGCTTTTTCCATTTGACTTTTGAATTAATTGTTGTGTATATATATATATTTATTCATTTACTTGGTAAATGGAATAAAGAATATATATATATATACAAAAGACATTATTTTCTCTCTCCTCCAAGGCAATTTCGTTTTTTTTTTTTGATGAAAACCCTTTTCCCTCTCCTTTTCTTTTTCTTCCTCACGGCATTGAGCTTTTTTCTTCTCCAAAACTTTGGTTTGACCGAATTCAAGGAAGAAGGAGAGTGCTAGCACACCTTGGGTTTATACTATGGTGATAGGGAAGTGTCTTCATGAGCTTGGATTTATTTTTTGAGCTTGAAGCTTTGAGCTTCCATGGAGTTCTACCATGGCCGAATCTTGGAGGTTCAACAAGGGCCAAAACCGAGCAGTTCCAAAGCAAGGAGGAGCCTTGGGCGAGCATATGGAGGGACCTTGAAGGCTTGTATTCTTCATATTCATCAAAACCCATCAATGTGAGTATGTATTCCGCCTTACTCCTTGATGTATTCATATGTTTTTATGCTTGATTTGGATGATTTTGGGACTATATTAGAAACTCAACAATGGGGATATAGAACATCGGTGAGAACGGCAACAGGAGCCACGCCATATTCTTTGGTTTATGGAATGGAAGCGGTACTGCCAGTGGAAATTGAAATACAATCCATGCGGGTATTAGCAGAAGCAGAGTTGCCAGAACAAGAGTGGACCTAGCAAAGGTTTGAACAGTTGGCTCTGATGGATGAGAAGAGGATGAAGTCTTTGCATCACATGCAGATCTATCAGAAGAGGCTGGCTCGAGCTTTCAATAAGAAGGTGCGTCCTACCAAGATCAAGAAAGGTGATTTGGTACTCAAACAGTCGAAACCATCGACGACAGACCCGGGAGGGAAGTTCAGATCGAATTGGGAAGGACCATACATTGTTCAGAGAGTAATGGGAAATGGAGCAGTGAGACTGTCGGACTTAGAAGGGAATGAGTTCACAGAGTCGATCAATGTTGACAGATTGAAACTGTATTTTGTCTGAGGGACAGAAAACTGAATAGTCACCCGCAGAAGACCTAACCCGACGGGATAAAGAAAACTCATGCATGCATCCATACATGTAACCCATTATTGCATTCCTTTTGTGTGTTTTGTGTTTTGTGTTTTGTATTCACAGGGTTTGAAGAAGAAAAGAAGAAGCGGCAAAGACAAGCCAATCAGAAACAGCGGAAGCACCGTGTTGAATTTGGGTAGAAATCCTAGGGCTGAGGTCCACATTGGTGTTAAGATTCAGATGGTGATCTGAGGGTTGATGCCCACTTTGAGTTTGAGTTTCGGGTATGGATCCCGGGGGCAAGCCCACATGGTCAGCCGTAGAAAGGAAGAATTCCTTAGAGTGAGTGAGTAAAAGAAAAGAAAAAAAGAGAGAAAAAGAAAAAGAAAGAAAAAAAAATGAAAACAATGAGTGAGAGAGAAGTCTTTGATGGTTAAACATATGTCCGGTGATGACATTGTGTACTGTAGGGAGAAGCCTTAGAAACGAGAAGTGCGAGACGCGCTCTTATCTGATATTCAGAATGGATTGATCTCGGCTAGACTCATAAAACACTCGATAAAAGTATCTCGACAGTAGAAGCCCGAGCGATCGATGAGATGACCAGTTGAAGAGATGGCAGATCGGTGAATGACCGTTTGCCTGGATGTCCACACTGATTTGCCTTTGCTACAATACATGATATGGTTGGAAAATAAAGAAAGAAAAATCTCTGCAATGAAAAGAAAAATAGACCGCCTATAACCAATAAGCGTAAAGCTACCCATGGGCGAGTATTAGGACCACCATGAGGAGAATGCTACCTTAAGGGTAGGCGTGTCGAGAAAAAGAAAAAGAAAAAAAAAAGAAAACAAGAAAAGTCCAAAGAAAGAGATGAATGCAATAAAAGAAGACCATATCATGTTGAGTATGCTACAGTAATCACAGAGTGTGACCCAGACATCCAGGTTGGTTAGACCCACTGGTCGATTCTCCGAAGAGAAATCATTGAGTTGGCTGACTTAAGGAATAAGCTGCGAAAGAGCCTTAGCACACACACACTAGGAGTCTAGTTCAGATCATCCGTTCAGAGGATTGCGTTTGAGTATGTCAAGTACTTTGAAGATTCTTTGGCTTTGACGCAAAGCACCCGTTGAGGACAAAAATATGTTTAGCTATCAAGATTACCTCGAAGAGAGACACTACAGTGTGTTGAAAGAGTATCAGCATCAATTTCTGCCGGGTATGGCATAATGGGGGCAAGCCCACATCAGTTCAGTATCGGTTCTACCGGGTATGGCATTCTGGGGGCGAAGCCCACATCAGTTCAGTATCAATTTCTGCCGGGTATGGCATACTGGAGGCGAAGCCCACATCAGTTAAGTATCGATTCTGCCAGGTATGGCATTCTGGGGCAAGGCTCACATCAGTTTAGTATCAGTTCTGTCGGGTATGGCATTCTGGGGGCGAGGCCCACATCAGTTTAGTATTAGTTTCTGCCGGGAATGGCATACTGGGGGCGAAGCCCACATCAGTTCAACATCAGATCAGCCAGGTACGGCACTCTGGGTATGCAGATATCAGATCAGATCAGCCAGGTACGACACTCCGGGTATGGAGACATCAGATCAGCCAGGTACGGCACTCCGGGTATGGAGATATCAACTGCGACACCCTAGGTACGGGGTTAGCATACAGACACTGTGGCTCTCTAGGTACGGAGACGTCACCGCAATACCCTAGGTACGGGGTTAGCATCCAGACTTTATGGCTCTCTAGGTACGGAGACGTCACTGCGACACCCTAGGTACGGGGTTAGCATCCAGACTTTGTGGCTCTCTAGGTACGGAGACGACTGTCAGCGACACCCCTAGGTACGGGGTTAGCATCCAGACTTTGTGGCTCTCTAGGTACGGAGATGTCACCGCGCGACACCCTAGGTACGGGGTTAGCATCCAGACTTTGTGGCTCTCTAGGTACGGAGACGTCACCGCGACACCCTAGGTACGGGGTTAGCATCCAGACTTTGTGGCTCTCTAGGTACGGAGGCGTCACTCACACGACACCCTAGGTACGGGGTTAGCATTCAGACATTTGTGGCTCTCTAGGTACGGAGGCGTCACCGCGACACCCTAGGTACGGGGTTAGCATCCAGACTTTGTGGCACTCTAGGTACGGAGGCGTCACTGCGACACCCTAGGTACAGGATTAGCATTCAGACATTTGTGGCTCTCTAGGTACGGAGACGTCACCTCACCGCGACACCCTAGGTACGGGGTTAGCATCCAGACTTTGTGGCACTCTAGGTACGGAGGCGTCACCACGACACCCTAGGTACGAGGTTAGCACTCAGACACTTGTGGCTCTCTAGGTACGGAGACGTCACCGCGACACCCTAGGTACGGGGTTAGCACTCAGACACTTGTGGCACTCTAAGTACAGAGTCATCACCGCGGTACTCTAGGTATTGAGACGCAACTGCGACACCCTGGGTACGGGGCTAGCACTATCAACTCAACACAGCAGGTGAACCATGTGGCAGCTGGCAAGCCAGGTAAGTAAAAATGCATTGCACGTACTTTGATAGGATTGTCATTGTCACACACTGCACAAGTCCCATCAAAGTGGGGGGGACTGTAGGCTTTGCATTTTTGCATATCAGCCCAATGATGAGTCTCATATGGAGGCAATTACTTCTTTAGTCATGAAAGTCGCGGGAAACAGATGTTGGAAGGGTAAAGTTGGAAATTAGAATTTTTGTTGAATTTTATCTGAGTTGTTTAGCTTCGGCTGCTTGTTGGACTTCCGTTTTAAAGCTTACCTAAGGCCCAAAACCCAAACCAAACCCAAACCAAACCCAAAACACCTAAGTCAACCCAAGTCAAACCAAGCCCACGCCCAAGGAAGGTGATTCACGCCCATATGCTCTTTATTTAGGTAATTGCACATTAATCACATGTTTAAATCAAATAAAATCCTTACCTAAATAAAAGAAATCAAATAAAATCATTACCAAATCAAATCCAATCCCAAATCCTAATTAGGAGATCTATTCCTTATTA
Organism: Zanthoxylum bungeanum; assembly: GCA_019454045.1. NCBI lineage: Eukaryota > Viridiplantae > Streptophyta > Magnoliopsida > Sapindales > Rutaceae > Zanthoxylum > Zanthoxylum bungeanum. The sequence continues at coordinate 83,784 of SKCR01025205.1, forward strand.
AGAAGATGTCACCATCAATAGAAATCCTACTCCTAGTCGTATAAGGGAAACCTCCTCTCCTTTGCCTATAAAAAGAGGTCTTCACCCCCATTCATGAGCCTAGCTCATATACATCACTCAAGCACCTTGTGAAGCCCTCCTTGCACGCCCAAGCATCCCCCAAGAACCCCCATTGCCGCATTCCTGAAGAGAAGAAACACTCCATTGCCGCATATTCCCTCCCTCACCAACACACCACACACACAACCCTTTTTCTTAGCCCTCCTTAGCCGAATTCCAACCACCATTCACAGCCCTAAATTACCCTAAAATAAACCTTATTCCTAGCCCCTGAGTGCCGCAAAAAGACTCCCCAAAGCTGCTCCACATTAGCGCCCAAAACAGCCCTGAAAGTAGCTTCACTGCACTAGTGAACTGCCACATTTAAGCTTCTGTTCTGGTCAGTTTCCTTGCGTCCTTAGCCCATCAAAACCATCCTAAAACCATCTTAAAACCATCCCAAAAATCTCCAAAAAGTTTCCCAAAAAAATCTTTACAAACGCACCTCCCGAGACCACCAAAATCACCCAAAACAGTCCACTAAACGCCCAAAACAGTGACCTGAAACGCAGCAACAAAACAGCAGTAAAACGGACTTAAAACAGCAGCCCGAGCATCAAAACAACGAGGAAAAATAGTAAGGAAACAAATCGGAAAAGTATCGGATCATTCGCCCTTCCAACGGACGTGTAACGCCCTTTCTTGAGACCACAAAAGAGGTTAGACCTGAGGGCACCCTTTTTCTTATCTCTTTTCGTTTTATTTATTTAATTTTGATATACAATTGCATGAGAGTCGTTTGAGGCATGATTTGATTGTTGGATGAGCGGGATATGTGTTCCCTTTTGTGGTATATCGGATGGAAACCCGGACGTAAATTCCATAGCCGATTCCGAATGGACGGTAGTATGGTCTGCACTCGGGATACAATGCCACGTACCACTTAAGATACATGTATCTCGTCTCATCCAAATTTGTATTCGAGCATGATGTAGTTCTAGGTTGTTTATTTATTATTTTAAGCATGTCTTAACTTAGTTTCGTTATTTAATTTCAAAGCATGATTATGTTTCTTCTTTATGCATGATATTTAATTTAGTTTATATTTATGTTTAAGTCATTATTTATTTGCGTTGGTTTGATGGCTTAATATGTTCAATGTGTGATGTTGCGTGTTTATTGTTTAAGGTCTTATTTTTTAAGCATGCGAACTTAGATTAGGAGTTAGTTAGACGAAAGCATCTTAGATCTAGGTGACACTTGAACATGATTATTGATTAGATGCGGTTGGTTTATTGCATGAATTATATCATCACTATGACATAAGTAATGGACCATTCCGAACCCGACGGTTTGAGGTCTTCCCTTGCGAGGGGTGAGTGCGGCCTTAAACCTTTGTCCCGGTTCACATCGGGTGGCGACTCCATTATTCTACGGTTTAGTCCCCCGCGGACTATTTCGTACTCTCAACTAGGCCCTGAGCCTAGAACAGCATGCGTCGCCCAAGTTCTGTTGTCTACAATAAGCCTAGCTAATATATATGCAATTCAGTCACCTCCGAATTGGAGAAGAACATGAATGACTTTTCTAAAATATCCAAGTTAAGATCATCACATATGTTTAACAATACATTTGTCAAAGCTATTCGAGTTGTGATGTAACGACCGGTAGATGTTACTACTATCTATGACGATATTTTTGCGTACAAGACCAAGGAATGTAAAATAAATCCTGACGGGGTTCAGATACAGTTATGAAAAGATTTCGGGAATGATCGGTAAAATTTTCGAGATCACGAGAAGAAACTGTACCGTATGCGATTTTATACTATATATAGTATTTTAGGCATAACTTTTTCATACAAACTCAGAATTTTATGAATTTTATATCGTCGGAAATCTTAGACCAAGACCTACAACTTCCGCGTTATATATTTTTCCGAATTCAGAACAGAAATGGGTCAAAAACGTAAGTTAAAATATGGATGAATAGTGATTTCGGACCCAAATGACAAAAACACAAAAAGTCTCCATTTTCTAGATAATTCTACATCCTACCTTGTATCAATTGGGTCCTACTATAAAAAGGGTCCTATTCACTCTTACCAAAAATAGAAGAAATCGGTCTTGGATGAAAGAGAGAGAGAAGAAAACAGTGAGGGAAAAAGGGAGGGAAAGAAGAAAGAAGAAGAAGAAGAAATGAAAAATGAAGAAGAATGAGAGAAGAAAGAAGAGAAAAGAAGGAAATGAAAAGGAGTTTTCCCTTCTTGAAGCATAATGGAAGGAGAATAAAATCAAGAAAATGGAGGTAAGAAATCCATGACCCAAATCTTGAATTTTTGATTTTTGATGAAATGGATGATTTGATGATGATAATATCATGTGTTGAGTTTAAAATGATGAGAATATGGTTCAAAGGTTGATGAAATGGAAATTAGACATTTGGGTTTAAAATTTTGAGTTTTGGGTTTATATATATATTATGAATTTTATGTGTTGATTGAGGTTAATTCTTGATTAAAGGAAGAATAAAGTATTAGTGATGTTTGAGTTATTGGTTTGAAGTTTAGAAACACTAAAATATATTAGAGATGGATTAAGTTGGGTTTTGGAGAAGCTGAAGAAGAGAAACAGAATCTGGAAATCGTAGGGAGGAGTTAGGGATTCCAGGAGGACAAGCTCGGGAGGATGGATACTGATGCAATCACCAGGGATGGAGTCCGCCAGTACAGAGTCACAAGCATAACCGTCCAGTTCCAAGTCATGGTAGTTGTATGCATTGTTAGTATCATACTAGTCTGCATAGGTAATCACTAAAAGAGTTATAAGAAAATGATACTTTGAACATTCATTTGTCAAAAGTAAAAGTATTATAATGTCTAGTTGAGTTATGGTTTGTATATGTAACATTGCATTCGGGCAGTTTAGAATATAGTTAGATAGACAAAGGCGTATGGGGTTAGTACCGCTATCCCCTCCCGGTAGCATCTCTAGATCGGGGATGTTACAAAGATGGTATCAGAGCTTGGTCTAGGGAGTCAGTGACTACAGTGGGCAGAGTGCTGGGGTCTTGTATACGTAGTATGTCCGGGATACCCGTATATGAGGCACTACCTCTCCAGTATCTTATCCTCAAGTACCTCCTCAAAGCTTCTCAGACAGGTTAGTAAATATTTCCCAGCTACTTGAATTCCTTTTTCCACCCTCTAGTTAAGGGTTGTTCGATAGTCATCTTAGTTTACTTTTAAGTTCTGAATAAGCTAGGAAACCAGATTGATAAGTCCCAAAGAAAGGTGAGAAAAGATGAGACTAGAAGGAAATATACCTAGAAATTTAAACCAGTTTGAGACAAAGATGTAAAGAGATAGAAGGAAATAGAAAAGCCTAAGGATATCCACCTTGGAAGGTAGAAAAGAAGGATAAAGCTAGAAAGGAAATAAGACAAATAAAGTGTTGGACAGTTATGACCCATAGCGTCACTATTTGTAAAAGACATTGTGTTTTTGTACAAAATTAACTATGTAGTAATGAAATTACCTTTTACCGTTTAGTAATTTATTACTTTTATATTAAAATGGTAAAAGTCCATATGATTAGTTCCGGATTGAGATGATATGAGACAGTATCAATCCATAAAGGTTTAATCATTAAATATCCCTAGTCGTAGTATTATCGAGACTGGACATCGATAATGCGGAATAGACTAGTATTGCACGTGTGTCGTTGTGAGGGCATAACGACATAGTTCTCATATGTTTAAGTATTGGATACTTATGCAAGTGCGATAGGAGGTTGTGTTTTACCGATGGTACGAAAAACAGCTTCGCTCTGGATAGACCCCGCGGAATCCCATTTGTAGTATGTATATGTGTCTATGGGAGTCCGCATCAGGGTAGGTGTGTTTGGTCTTAACCTGAGACTTGAATCGCTAGTACTTGCGACAATCGATAAACTTTGGTTTTGGTCATCCGGGGCTTTAACAGGTTCTGTGTACGCCTCTGCTGGGTTTATTGAGAATCGTAGTGTATTGGGTGTGATGTCGAGATGGAAGTATCACTCCAGATATATGGAGATGATGATCGCGCAGGGATACAGAACTTGTTCTCTATAAAGGTTGCAACCGTCGGGATAATGTGACAAGGTCAGGATTATCCGATTCAAAGAGACTAGTTGCTCGATATCCAATATGTGCTTCGAATGGGGCAGACACTATTCCAGCCCCAGGCCTTGCACGTGATCATCCGATACTAGATCGCAATACACAATACTATGTATACTACGCCTGACATAGATCCTTTTATTCCTGTAAGGATATTTCCGGAAAATTGGGTAGGCATGGCGCTTTGTTAGAAGCCAACCTTGTCTTGTAAATCGGTAAAACGTAGTACTTGTTATGTACGTGTTCGGATAGTCCGACGACCGTATTTACTACCAACATATCCGGGGATCTTATGGGTCGCTTCCCAATGATTCACCGATGACGTATGTCTCGCGCTTAATTAATCTGGGATTAATTAGATGAGAGAGAAAATTAATCTGGGATTAATTACGGAGATATTTTATCTAGGATAAAATATCGTCTAAAGAAAGAGAACGATTAATTTAGAATTAATCGGATAAATTAATATATTAGATATATTAAAAGAAATTAGATTTCGACGCGGAATTAAAATTAGATTTTAATTCGGGCGAACGAATTGATTTAGAATTAATTCGTTAGCGATGTGAATAGTGATTTCACTAGGCGTAATCATTTAATTACGACACGACGGAATAATTCGCTAATTAGGAATTAGCGAACCCGAGCCCGAGTGTGATTGCAAGCTGATGAGTGATAAAACTATCACTATTTCCCACTCTTTTAACTTAATATTTTTTATAGTTTCTTGAGTTTTGTGAATATTTTGATGTGTTTTGTGTTATTTTGTAGATAAATAAAGTTTTAGGACATTCTGGAGGTGATTTGAAGCAAAACTGTGAAATTTGGTGAAATTTGGCAAAAAAGGGTATTTTGGTAATTTTGGGCGTCCCAAGACAAATGGTATTTTGGTAATTTTGGGCGTGCAAAACTGTGAAATTTGGCAAAAATGGTATTTTGGTAATTTTGGGCGTCCCGACACCGAGGTCATTTTGGTTATGGCACCACCATGCCACATGTCAAAAATTCAACGAGCCGCCTTCGTTAGCCACCATGCCACGTGTTGAAAATTCAGTGATCCAAAAAAATAAAATAATAAAATAATAAAAATCAGAAAAATAATAATAAAAAATTGGATTTTTTTTGCCTATAAATAGATTTTGAATTTTTAGTTTCACATGTACATTATTCTCTGAAAGCCTTATAAATAAAAAAGAGTTCTTCTTATTTTCTTCTTATATTCAGTTTTATTTACGCTTTGTAGTAGTAATTCTATCCATCTATGAGGGGGTAACTTCTCTATGCTGAGGTAATAAGGTTTTACTTTTGCTATTTAGATTAATCTCCCTTAAATATAATATATAAACTATTTAAAACCTGAATTAATAAAGGATACCGCCATACTGGACGGTTGGTTATTCAATTTAAACTGGTTAAACCTGACTTAATGAGGATACCGCCATTCTAGACGGTTGGTTTAAATTTATATTACTGTTCCGCCTTATGGCTGGTATATTTGAATTTGACTTAATCAGGATACCGCCATTCTGGACGGTTGGTTTAAAATATCACAAGATTATATATTATATTATTGGGAGATATCTAAATAGAAAATAGTAGAAGTTGATTCCTTTTGCCTTAGCATTTCATTTCATTTTATTGCAAATTATTATTCTACAATTACTTTTCAGCAATTTCACTTTATGTCTTTTAAGTTTTTATCAATTTTAGCTATGTGTTGTAACTAAGTTAAATATCTAGGGTTGTGATAAAATCTAATATCACCGATTTTAAAAAGGGTTAGATTATAATTTGGGTAATTTAAAGAGTTATTTCTTAAGTCATAATCTTAATACTTTTTTATTAACTGGCCATTAATAAAATTGACTAGATAAAACATAAAATGAACTAGCCATAGAGATTTTAAGTTTAAAGACCTTAGACTCATCAACCCACGATCTTCTTTACGGATAGATAAACCTTTAATAGATTTCCTTACAGGATAGGAATATACCTATTGGGCGGGGGTAATCATAATTGGAACTAAATCTTAATGAATCTAGGTAATTTTGGTTGACATAGACATATGATTCAATTGAATTAAACTAGGTATTTGTAAATGACCATCGGAAGAGGCTTTACATAATTTAATGTTCCAGATTAATGAATCAATATTTTACCCAACTATAATATAACTACTTATCTTTTAATTAATATTGGAAGAATTCACAACCCTAGATAGTTTTAATTCTGATTAATCTACTCTCAATTTCTTTTACTTGTTTTAAATTTAGAATCATCATCTTTTCTAAACAATCAAACAACTTGTTAGATATTAGTAATAACTTGACCGCATAAAATTAATAGAATATGTAATAAGTCCTCGTGGGATCGATATCTTTTTATACTACTTGAACGATACGTGCGCTTGCGTTAAACGTGTGTGATTATGCCGGTCAAGTTTTTGGCGCCGTTGCCGGGGACTTCTTTATTTTTTATTATTAGTTTTGAGCTTAGATACATTACTTGTATCTAATTTTCTTTTTACTTATTGTTTTCGTTTTATTGTGTTTCAGGTTATCAGATTTTTAATGAGACGAACCAGAAGCTTTGAACTACTACCGCTTGACCCAGAAATTGAAAGAACCATCAGACATTTGAGAAGGGAAAGGCGACAAGGCCAAGAAGCAATTGTTAACATGGAACCTGAACCTTTGGAGATTGCACCACCAATTCCAATTCGAGACAGAACCATTCCGGTGGTAGATGGCCTCATTTCATGTATTGTACTTCCTCCTTTACCAGCAAATGCAGGCGACATTAAAACTTGCGTTCAGATGATTCAGCAATCAGTGCAGTTTGGGGGGAATGCAACTGAAGATCCTAATACCCACATCAGCAACTTCCTGGAAGTTTACGGCACTTTCAATTACAACCGAGAAGCTGAAGAAGCAATGAGACTGCATGTTTTTCCATACTCCTTAAAAGACAGAGCTAAAGCTTGGCTACATTCACTTCCAGCAGGTTCCATCAGAACTTGGAACACTTTAGCCACCAAATTTCTTACAAAGTACTTTCCACCAGCTAGAACTGGAAAGCTGAGGAATGACATCACATCCTTTGTACAACAAGAATCGGAAACTCTCTACGAATCTTGGGAAAGGTACAAAGATTTGCTCCGGAAATGTCCTCACCATGAGATTCCAAAATGGCTTCAAGTCCAAATATTCTATAATGGACTTTTTGGAATAATGAGAACCATAATTGATGCTGCTGCTGGAGGAGCATTAATGGCAAAAGGAGAAGATCAAGCTTGGGACCTAATCAAAGAAATGGCCAACAACAATTCTTTGTGGCCAACAGAAAGGAGCATGATTCAACGAATTGCTGGAATTTATGAAGTTGGAGCCAATTCAGCAGTCAGTACCAAACTGGATCAAATATGCAAATTCATGGAGACTCTCAGCATGCAAAGCAACATTGGAACCATAAATTCACCATATGGAGAAGCACTAGAACGAAATCAACTTGAAGAAACGGTGAATTATGTCAACAATTTCAACAGACATGAGAACAATCCATATTCCAACACCTACAATCCAGGGTGGAGGAATCATCCCAATTTCTCATAGAGCAACAATTCAGGGCAAAAGAACTATCCACCACCTGGATTCCAGCAACAGAACAAAAGCCAGGAGTTTGAAAAAGACCTAGAAATGAAAGATTGGATTGCAGAGATGTTCAAAAAGCAACAAGCAGCATATGATGCTATATTTCAAAGCCAATCTGCTTCCATCAAAGCATTGGAGAATCAAATTGGACAACTGGCCAATGCTCAGAGTTACAGACCACCAGGAAATCTTCCCAGCAACACAGAACCAAATCTAAGGAACATGGGGAAGGAGCAAGTGTCATGTCATTATGTTAAAAAACGGTACTGAAATCAACAAAGATGTTGGAATCAAGGCAACCATTAAAGATGTTCCAAAAGAAGCAGAACAACAGATGAAGAAAAAGAAGCAAATGAAAAAGAAGCAAAGGAAAAAGAACAGATCACTCCACCTCCACATTTTACTCAGCGTCTTCAGAAAAGCAAACTGGACAAGCAGTTTGCTCAATTCTTAGAGGTTTTCAAAAAGCTGCACATCAACATCCCTTTTGCAGAAGCTTTGGAACAAATGCCCAGTTATACTAAATTCATGAAAGACATTCTTTCACAAAAACGGAGATTGGGAGATTATGAGACAGTAGCATTATCAGAAGAATGCAGCGCCATCATTCAGAGAAAACTTCCCCCAAAGTTGAAGGATCCTGGAAGTTTCACCATTCCTTGCATCATAGGAGAGCATAACTTCGGTAAGGCTTTATGTGATTTAGGTGCAAGTATTAATTTAATGCCTTTTTTTATTTACAGGAAACTGCAAATTGGAGAAGCAATGCCTACCTCAGTCTCACTGCAACTTGCTGATAGAACGCTCGTATTTCCAAGAGGTGTAGTTGAAAATGTGCTGGTCAAAGTTGATAAATTAATTTTTCCAGTAGATTTTATTGTCTTTGACATGGAGGAAGACGCAGATGTGCCGATCATTCTCGGGAGACCATTCTTGGCTACAGATCGGACCATTATTGATGTATAAAAAGGAGAATTAACCATGAAGGTACAAGACCAAGAAGTAACATTCAATGTTTTCAAAGCCATGAATTTCCCAGATGATGAAAAGAAGGAAGAATGTTTCAGACTCGATGTGATACACAGTACCATCCAGAACTCTGACGCAAAGCAAAGTTCTACTGACAAACTTGAAACATGTCCACTACCTGTGGAGACTGGTGATAAAGCTTTTTGTGCACTAAAGCCAATTCTTACACCACAAGCAACAAAAGAGAAACAGTTCCACCAGCTTAATGAATTGGAGGAATTTCACATTCAGCCTTTTGAGAATGCCAAATTGTATAAAGAAAAGGCCAAGAAAAGACATGATGAAAAGTTAGTGCGCATACAACTGGAACCAGTGTAGAAGATACTATTAAATAAATCAAGGGTAAAATTCTTCTCATGGAAATCAAAATCACGGTGGTCAGGACCATTCCTAATCACTAAGGTTTTACCAGACAGAGCCATTGAGATTCATGATCCTGACTCCAGCAAAACATTCAAGGTTAAAAACAAGCGTGTCAAGCACTACTGGGGAGAACCGTTGGAGCGACAAAAAGAAAGTGTCACACTTTCAGATTCAGTATAACGTTCGAGAAGTCACGTCTAGCTGACGACTTTAAACTTAGCGCTAGCAGGGAGGCAACCCATGCAATTTTAGTATATATTACAATTTGGTGTAATTTATTTTGTGTGTTTAATTTTTGTAGGTTAAGACATTTCAATATGAAAGAAGCTCTCGCAAATCTTCGCAAGCAATTTCCTTCTCTCTCTCGATAATCTTTGATGAAAGTCTACAAAGCTCGTTTGGAACGGATGAGAATACTGATGATCAAAGACATTCCTACTGACATTCGTTGGATTATTGAAGCACGGGTCCGATTGCCAGGTGAGTCTTCTGACTCTTTTATGTCACATCTGTCTGGTTTAGGAAGGAGCTCTTATGCTAAAAAGAGAAGAGCGAAAAGAATATGTGTTTGTTATAAATGTGCCCGTATGTTTTGTGATACTTGTTGTCGTTCTTTAGGAATAATGTCTAATACCCGTGAAGATAAGATTAATTTCATTAGGAATGGCTTGAGTAAGGACTCTTTGGATGACATATCTGAAACTCTTGAGACGCATCCCTGTGGATTTGTGTATCATGAAATTCGCAGATTACACACACAATTCCAAAAAGAAAGACTACAGTTAAGTCTTGGGAATCTGACTCAAAAAGACCCTGTTTGCCAATTTATAAGAAAATTGGACGGGAAGCTTGTCTCTGACGTATAGATGTCAATCAAGTCGTTATTTTTTTTGTACATATTATATCTCTTTGTTTTTCCTAATAATTGTAATTTATTTTGTTGTTTTCTTTTATTTTCTCCGACAAGATCCAGACCTTTTTGACTTTCATGATTTATTTTATTGTGTAACTAATAATTGTCATCTGGCAGATACTAGTGCTATTATTACTCACCCTTTTCAGGTTCTATAAATTCAATTCATCATTGCACGTTTGGAGACATCCAGAGTAAAAAAAATGGAAGCCACTTCAAGAAGACGAGTTGAAAACATCTGTGTGTTTTGTGGTACTAGTGTTGGTACTAATCCACAATACATAGAGGCAGCACAAGAATTGGGTCGAGTCATGGCTGAAAAGAATATGCACTTAATATATGGCGGAGGCAATCTTGGACTTATGGGGACCATTTCAAAGGCTGTACATGATAGAGGCAGTTCAGTTTTGGGAATCATCCCAAAACCTTTGGCAGAGGCAAATCTTATTGGACCATCAAACGGGAAAGAACTAATTGTGCCAGGTATGTCTGAATGACTGGTAGAAATGATTAACCGTGCTGATGCTTTTATTACTTTGCCAGGAGGTTTGGGCACATTGGAGGAAATTTTTATAGTGCTATCTTGGGCGAACTTGAACATACACCAGAAACCAATTGGGCTGTATAATGTTGATGGATTTTATGATTTTCTTTGTGTGTTTCTTGAGGATACCCGGAGAAATGGATTCGTGACAAAACCTCTTAAGGAACTCCTCTTCACTGCTAGAACTGCCCAGGATTTGTTTGACCAAATCTTGGCATTTGAACCACAAATTGATCCTATCTTTTCAAAGATAAAATGGTCTGAAGATGATCGTGGTAAGAAGCGTCGAATAAATCTGGATCTTAACCTTTAATTTTCCTGTAGAATTTCAGCTAATCAGGTGCTATCTTCTAAACTCTTCTTCTATTGTTTAAGACATTGGGGACAATGTCTCATTTAGATTTGGGGATGAGGAATAGTTAATAATATCTTGTTTTTATTGTGTTTTTATTTTAGTCCAAAATTTTTCGAAAAATACAAAAAAATTCAAAAAAAAAAAGGGCATATTTAAAGCTAGGTGATGGTTTGGTGTCTTTCTTCACTTACTACCTCTTTATAAGGAAAACCTGTGAAGGCACCTAGATAATAATTCACCCGTAGCTTGTTGTGATAGACTAGTTTGGAGGACTCGTTGTTTATTCCTGTCACCAAGCGATAAGAGCCTAAGAGGCTTGGGTACTTAAGAGTGCCTCGCTCCACCCTCCCTCTGGGGAATCTACAACGGGAATTCCATTCGACAGTTAGTCACACACCATGACCAGTAGTAGTTATTTCTTTAAGTTTATGTTTTGTTTTTATGTTGATTAAAAAGATGGAATTGGTAAGAAATAGCTGTGTAAGGAATTTCCACTCCTGAGACGTATTTCAAACCAAATTTTTTTTAAACAAGTTAATTTTTGTTTATTTCCTTTTGAATTATTTAATTTGTAAATTCTCCATAAAACTGACTTAAATAGATCTTCATATGCTTAGTTGGCAGGTATTATCAACATACATGGTAACATACTGACATGAGCTAAAATTGAAAAGATTGTAATATTCAGTGCTATAATTTAATTGGAGGAAGCATCTCAAAAAGTGATGGGATAAAAAAAAAAATTTACATCTGAGATCCGAGTTATTAAGTCTGTAAGGGTGTTTTAACACCTAGTGCCCTAAAACCAACTGGTTTGAGAGTCATTGGCCCAAAGCTCGCTACATGGATCAAAAATGATGAAATATAAAAATATATATATATATCTGAAGTCTGGGTAATTATGTCCGTAGGGTTTAACACCTGGTGCCCTAAAGCCAACTGGTTCGGGAGCCACCGACCCAAAGCTCGCTACATAGACGGAAAGTATTGTATATAAATAAAAAATCAAAATTCAAAAAATCAAAGAAAAAATCAGAAAAATCAGAAAATTTATTCCATTACTACAAAAGATGTGAATTCTGATAAAACTTTAGGACAAAAATATTACTCTCTTATCAAACTGCACTTATGACTGTTTTGGGCAAAAATGAGTTGAATAAAACTTGTTAGTTGTGTATATAAAGAATGATAAAAATAATCAGAGAATTTACTTATTCAGTAATTTAGAATGAAACAAAATAATTAGTAAACTTGGGGTAGAAGTTTCACCTAATTAGTCACTAACTTCTTTATTCTCTTTTCTCTTGTCTTTTTGCTTTTGTGTACATTACTTTCACTACCTTTTTACTTCTACAAAATGTTTGTGGGTATCATTGCTGTAAACATTCACGAGACTACAACTCGTCCACTAGGGACACCTAGGGGTTTAAAGGCTTGTTGCATATGCTGAATGCAATCGTGATCCCTACGAAAGTGGCTTAGTTAAATTTTATTATATTTTATTTTGCTCGAGGACTAGCAAAATGTTAGGTTTGGGGGTGTGATGAGTGATAAAACTACCACTATTTCCCACTCATTTAACTTAATATTTTGTATAGTTTCTTGAGTTTTGTGTTATTTTGTAGATAAATAAAGTTTCAGGACATTCTGGAGGTGATTTGAAGCAAAACTATGAAATTTGGTGAAATTTGGCAAAAAGGGTATTTTGGTCATTTTGGGCATCCCGACACCGAAATAAAATTTCAAGACATTATGGAGGTGATTTGGAGCAAAATTTTGAAATTTGGCAAAAAAAGTATTTTGGTAATTTTGGGCGTCCCGACACCAAGGGTATTTTGGTAATTGCACCACCATGCAACATGTCAAAAATTCAACGAGCCGTCTTTGTTAGCCACCATGCCACGTGTCGAAAATTCAGCGATCCAAAAAAAAAAAATAATAATAATAAAATAATAAAATAAGAAAATAATAAAAATTAGAAAAATAATAATAAAAAATTGGATTTTTTTTTGCCTATAAATAGATTTTGCATTTTTAGTTTCACATGTACATTATTCTCTGAAATCCTTATAAATAAAAAAGAGTTCTTCTAATTTTCTTCTTATATTCAGTTTTATTTACGCTTTGTAGTAGTAATTCTATCCATCTATAAGGGGGTAACTTCTCTATGCTGAGGTAATAAGGTAATACTTTTACTTTTGCTATTTAAATTAATCTCCCTTAAAATATAATATATAAACTATTTAAAACCTGAATTAATAAAGGATACCGCCATACTGGACGGTTGGTAATTCAATTTAAACTGGTTAAACCTGACTTAATGAGGATACAGCTATTCTGGACGGTTGGTTTAAATTTATATTACTGTTCCGCCTTATGGCTGGTATATTTGAATTTGACTTAATCAGGATACCGCCATTCTGGACGGTTGGTTTAAAATATCACAAGATTATATATTATATTATTGGGAGATATCTAAATAGTAAATAGTAGAAGTTGATTCCTTTTGCCTTAGCATTTCATTTCATTTTATTGCAAATTATTATTCTACAATTACTTTTCAGCAATTTCACTTTATGTCTTTTAAGTTTTTATCAATTTTAGCTATGTGTTGTAACTAAGTTAAATATCTAGGGTTGTGATAAAATCTAATATCACCGGTTTAAAAAAGGGTTAGATTATAGTTTGGGTAATTTAAAGAGTTATTTCTTAAGTCATAATCTTAATGCCTTTTTATTAATTGGCCATTAATAAAATTGACTAGATAAAACATAAAATGAACTAGACATAGAGATTTTAAGTTTGAAGACCTTAGACTCATCAACCCACGATCTTCTTTAAGGATAGATAAACCTTTAATAGATTTCCTTACAGGATAGGAATATACCTGTTGGGCGGGGGTAATCATAATTGGAACTAAATCTTAATGAATCTAGGTAATTTTGGTTGACATAGACATATGATTCAATTGAATTAAACTAGGTATTTGTAAATGACCATCGGAAAGGGCTTTACATAATTTAATGTTCCAGATTAATGAATCAATATTTTACCCAACTATAATATAACTACTTTATCTTTTAATTAATATTGGAAGAATTCACAACCCTAGATAGTTTTAATTCTGATTAATCTACTCTCAATTTCTTTTACTTGTTTTAAATTTATAATCATCATCTTCTCTAAACAATCAAACAACTTGTTAGATATTAGTAATAACTTGACCTCAAAAAATTAATAGAATAAGTAATAAGTCCTCGTGGGATCGATATCTTTTTATACTACTTGAACGATACGTGCGCTTGCGTTAAACGTGTGTGATTACGCCGGTCACGAGCGCATTCTCATTTCGAGTTCGAGTGCGGCACGCAAGTCACATCAAGCGTCAAATTTCATTAGTCGCGTCAAGAGTCAAATCGCTAGTCAATTCAAGCGTCAAATCACTTGTCACTTTGAGTGATTTGACTTGACAACTTGATTGATTTGATATGACTGGATGGGCTTTGATGGTTGAGTGTGGAACACTCAAAGTGTTTAAATCTAATTCATTTGACTTTTTGGAAAAGCAAATAAATGGTAAATCATATATTTATTTTTGGAAAATATATAAACTAATGATTTACACATTTTGTAATTACTTAACACAAAACTCTCTCTCTCTTTCCTCCTTCATCTCTCACGCCCAAAACACCATTTTGCTCACTGCCTTGCTTCAAAAACGTGAGCAGTAATTGTTCTTTGGAGTTGATTTTGTGGCAAAATCAAGAAGAGCTAGCACTCCGATACACATGCGAAGGTGATAGGGAACTTTACCCATAAGCCGGGAACCGTTTGATTCAAGCTTGGAGCTCAAAATCATCAACCAAAACTGAAATCTTTGGACAATGGACTGCTACTTTGGGCGCCACTTTGGAGGAGCAAAATCAATTTGTTTTGTTGCCGTATCGTCTCAACTAATCGATGTGAGTATTCCGCTATCTCCGTTGATGAATTCAAAATTATTTTCATGCTTATATTGATCTTGGGACCCTTATAGAAACCAAGAATGGCATCAAGAGCCTAGGTTTGAGCATGAAAATTTTTAGGGCTTAAAATTGTGTAAACTTGTGTTGAGCATGATTTGAATGAATTGAATGTTTGAGTATGCTTATAACATGTTTAAATGAAGGTTGATTGGATCAATTTCATGAAAATGGTCTGGAACAAATTTTCCCCAAAATACATGCCTTGGCCGAATGTGTAGAGCCCTAATTGGTCTTGGGAATTTTGATTTTTAGACATTGGATGTGTTGGAAATCATTCGGGATGTGCATTTAATGTCGATTGAATAATTAATTGGATTAAATTTGAATCGGACAAAATACACCTCCCTTGGCTGAGACTTGATGAAGCATGAATTGGTTTGATTTTTGTCAAAATATGTTGGACATGTGATGCTAATGATTAGCATGTTTAATTGGACAAAGTTGATGTTTTGGAAATATTGATTTCGGTAATTAATCACAATACACACTTTAGTTTAATTAAATATGAAATTGGATTTTATGAATTTAATTAATTGGGCCTTAAATTGGATTTGGGCTTAAAAAGTTGTTGTTGGGCTTATTGGGCTTTGTTTTACAAAGTAGGGTTTAGGCAAGGGCCCAAAACCGTATCTATAAAGCCCTAATGCGACTTAATGAACCTTTAAAATTTAATTGGGCCTAATGGGCCTAAATTGATTTCTGGGCTTATGGGGTAACTCCTTGATTGGGCTTTGGTTGTCAAAGCCCATGCCTTAAAGAAATTAATTAAAGCCCATTGGACTTGAATTAAATTTGACGTTGGATGTTAATCGGGCTTTGAGACCCGTGACGATTAAATTTGAAATTTAAATCGTAAAAGGTTTATTACTAAAGTGTAATATTTAATTTGGAATAAAATACTGAATTAGTATTAAATACATATTAAATTGGATTTAATGTTGTTTAATTTAATTCGTGAATTCGTATCTTGGGTACTTATTCGCAAAATGAGTTTGACTCGATCAAAATCAAATCGTTGTTTGAACATTGGATGATCACTAATTATCAGATTAATTAATTTGATTAGATTGATTGATAACATGCTTGAGTGAATACATAGTTGTGATGAATGAATAATACATATCGGATGGATATTAGTAGGGTGGGGTAATTTTGGAAATTATTGTAATAAATTTGATTTATTAAATTGGACCTGCATGTCCAGCCTTATCACCTCCATATTCTTTGTATTCTCCTCTCACCTATTCCCCTCAATGTAAATGAGGTTTCTTTAGAAGTGTAGTGTAACGGGTAGAAGTAATACAAGTGCTAGCTTGAGATTGAAAGAGAGAGATTTGATCTAGGATCAATGTGTTAAGTATCCATCCGACATCATTATTATTTATTTTCATACTCGCTTTATTATTTGTTTAGAATGCATGCTTAAGGGTGTATGACGATGAGACCTAACAAAGATAAATAATTGGTTTCCAATTACGCGAAAAACCCTCAAATAAATATTAAGCGATTTTTCCTTCCGTCGAGTGATTCTTACTCAAGATCCAAAATTGGCATTGGTTTGTTGGCCAAAGTCAAGGCCTTTGTCAATTGCGGATGTGTTTGAATCATGAGAGTTTTGTAACATATCGGTTTCTTGTCCAAGTTGTGATTTGTTGGCCAAAGTCAAGATCACTTCTTGTCCATAGACATTGATTACGAAACTTTCCATGTCAATGGGTCACGCTTAACTGGAATCATTAAGCTTGTTGTGCCAAAGCCAAGGCTTAGTTGATTCAGAGGAAAAAAAGGTTAGGAAAATACATTGGATGTATTGACATGTATATTGTATATATGTTTCAGACTTGGACGTCCACCTACCGGATCTAGGAATTGGATAAGATCCAATTGATCTTCGAGATCTACCTAGTTAAATATCATACAGCTTGTTGGCCAAAGTCAAAGTTATGCGTTATTTAACGGGATCCTAGCCCACTAGGAAACTGGGTTTCCCGAGTACTCGACAGAGGGTTAGAGGCTCACCAAAAAATAGTGGGTGGCTAGTATTGAATTTCCAATTTCTTTCAGATACTTAGCTTTACGCGCTTTCAAATTATTTCGTCAAAATTATATTATTAGTTGGACTAATATAAAGTTATTTTTCTTGTAACAGTTAGACTGTACCCAAAATATCATTGACTAGATAGTTGGACTATCGTAGTCAAGATGACTGGAAAGGGAAATGTCCGCGACATAATCATGGGAGAGAATGTCTTTAAGGGCACAAACTTTACAGATTGGGAGATGAACCTAAGGATAGTCCTTGGGGCTGAGAGGTTGTTGTACACAATAAATACACCTCTTGGGCCTAAGCCCACACCTGATCAGACACTTGAGCTGGATCTTTGGAAGACTCACAGCGATGATTGTGATGCTGCTCAGTCCATTATGCTTGCTTCAATGACTTAGCATTTCAGCCGCCAAATTAGGGACTTGGATCCTTATAACATGATGGCGAGATTGCAAGATCTGCATCGCTCTAACAAGAGGATGCATCGCTCTAACAAGAGGATGCAGAGGTACGAGTTATTGAAGAAGCTCTTTCATGCTCGCATGTCAGAAGGCATGTCTGTTGAGTCTCATGTGGCGCAGATGATTGCTGACATCGATGAGCTAGCTACTATTGGGATAGTCTTTGAGGCAGAGATTACTATAGACAAAGTCTTGCAATCTCTCCCCGATTTCTGGAGACAGTTCATCATAAATTATAATTTGATGAACACTGACGATACTCTTGGAGAGTTATTATCTACTCTCAAGGAAGCTGAGAAGGAGCTTCTCAAAGGAAACAAGCGCGAGGCGCACTTTTCTTCGACATCTCAGAAACCGAGGGCTGGGCCCAAGGTAACTGGAGGTGTGAAGAAGAAGAAGCATAAAGGAAAGGGCAAGGCCAAATCGTCAAATGCTTTTGGGAAGCCAAAGGATAAATCTCAGGATGTTTGCCTCCAATGCGGCAAGCGGGGTCACTGGAAGCGTGACTCCCGCGAGTACAAGGCACTCCAGAAGGAGACAAAGGTGGGCAAGGCACCGGCCTCAGGTATGTTTGTTATTGAAATAAACATGACTACTTCTAGTTTGAAAAATTGGATTTTTGATTCTGGTTGTGGTACTCATATATGTACTGATGTGCAGGATCTGCGGATTAGCAGAAGACTGGCTTCAGGAGAGATTGATCTGCGTGTTGGAAACGGGACACCTATTGCTGTTTTAGCCGTGGGCACTTTTGTTTTGGAACTGCCATCGGGGCATGTACGTGAACTTAATGACTGTTATTATGTACCTAGTTTGACTAGGAATATTATTTCTGTATCTATGTTAACCCAATATGGGTATACTTTTGTATTTCGAAACACTGGGTGTTACTTATATAAAAATGATGTAGAAATTTACACTGCTGTTGAAAATAATGGTCTTTATATTTTGAATATAAATTTATCTCCAACATATAATATTACAAACAAAAGGCTCAAAACGAGTAACAAAGATGAAACTTACATGTGGCACTGTCGTCTGGGACACATAAATAAGACTCGCATATCCACACTTTCAAGTGTGGGTACTTGGACGGATTTGATCCAAATTCATATGACGTCTGCGAATCTTGCCTTTTAGGCAAAATGCCTAAATCACCTTTTAGCGGTAAAGGTGAACGTGCCACCGAATTGTTAGCCCTCGTTCATAGTGACGTATGTGGGCCCATGTCTAGCCAGGCTAGAGGTGGATATGAATACTTCGTAACCTTTACGGATGATGCATCACGTTATGGTTATGTGTATCTTATGAGACACAGTCGGAAACTCTTGAGAAATTCAAAGAGTTTCGACACGAAGTTGAAAAACAAACAAGCAAGAGTATAAAGACATTATGGTCGGACCGTGGTGGCGAATACTTAAGCAACGAGTTTCTAGATTACTTGAAAGAATATGGTATTCTTTCACAGTGGACTCCTCCTGGAACACCGTAATTAAACGGTGTATACGAACGGAGAAACCGAACTCTGTTGGACATGGTAAGGTCTATGATGAGTCGCACTGAGCTACCTATTTCCTTCTAGGGATATGCATTAAATAATGCAGTTCTTATTTTGAATAAGGTTCCGTCAAAGTCCGTACAATAGACACCATATGAAATATGGACAGGAAAGAAACCGGGTTTCTCATTCCTAAAGATTTGGGGATGCTGGGCATACGTCAAACGTTTGGAAGGTACCAAACTTGAGCCCAAATCGGATAAATGCCTATTCGTAGGATATCGTAGGGAAACCAAAGGATATTACTTCTATCACCCACGAGAGAATAAATTATTTGTTGCTCTACATGCGGTTTTCCTTGAGAGGGAATTCCTAAATGCAGTGGTAAGTGGGAGGAAAGTAGAACTCGATGAAAATCAGAGTGATACTGTTCCTGGCATTGAATCCTCAACGAAACATGAACAGTCCATCTGGGATGAGACTGTACCATAATCTTCTTTTACACAAGGACCGCGTATGTCGGAGAGAGTCAGGAAACAACCTGAGAGGTATGGGTTTCTGATCTCACCTCATGTAGATATTAATCTTATTGAGGATAACGAACCGGCCACGTATGAGGAAGCGATAAAAGATATCGATTCCGCTTTATGGCAAGAAGCCATGAAGTCCGAAATGGATTCCATGTACACCAACCAAGTTTGGACACTGGTTGATGCACCAGAAGGCATAAAGCCTATTGGAAGCAAATAGGTCTTCAAAAGGAAGACCGACATGGATGGCAACGTACAAATGTACAAAGCTAGGCTTGTAGCGAAGGGGTATCGTCAACGACATGGTGTCGATTACGACGAAACTTTCTCACCCGTTGCCATGATTAAATCAATTAGGATAATGCCTGCTATAGCTGCATATTTCGATTACGAGATATGGCAGATGGACATTAAAACCGCTTTCCTTAACGGAAATCTTTTGGAGGATGTTTATATGTAACAGCCTGACGGTTTTATCGTGCCTAGACTTGCAAACAAGGTTTGTAAGTTAAATCGGTCCATTTATGGACTGAAGCAAGCATCGCGGTCTTGGAACCAACATTTTGATGAAATCATAAAAGAATATGATTTTATTCAAAACGAAGATGATCCTTGTGTATACAAGAAGGTTAGTGGGAGTGTACTGACTTTTATTGTCCTTTATGTTGACGATGTATTGCTAATTGGCAATGACATTCCCATGTTAACGTCGGTGAAAGCTTGGCTTTCATTGAAATTCTCCATGAAAGATCTGGGAGAAGCAGCTTTTATTCTGGGAATAAAGATCTACCGGGATAGATCTAGAAAGCTGCTTGGTCTCTCCCAGAGCACGTACATTGGCAAAGTGTTGAAGAGATTCAACATGGATCAGTCCAAAAGAGGACTGTTGCCAATGTCACATGGTGTCTATCTATCTAAGGACATGTGTCCTAAAACTCAAGATGAGAGAGACAACATGAATCAGATACCATTCGTCTCGGCAGTCGGATCGATCATGTATGTCATGATATGTACGCGACCTGATGTTTCCTATGCTTTGAGCATGTGTAGTCACTATCAGGCCGATCCAGGTGAAGGTCACTGGATTACGGTTAAGAATATCCTTAAGTATCTTAGATGAACTAAGGATGTTTTCTTAATCTATGGAGACAGAGAACTTGAGGTATCTGGGTATACCGATGCAAGTTTCCAAACCGACAAAGACGACTGTAAGTCGCAATCTAGGTATATTTTTTGTTTGAATAACGGGGCAGTGAGCTGGAAATCTTCCAAGCAAGGGACTGTTGCCGATTCAACAACAGAAGCGGAGTACATTGCTGCAGCTGAAGCAGTAAGCAGTAAAGGAAGAAGTTTTGATCCGGAAATTCCTAATTGTATTAGGAGTAGTTCTGTTAGCAGCTGAGCCTGTTCCCTTGTATTGTGACAGTAACGGGGCTATAGCACAGGCTAAGGAACCGCGGTCTCATCAACGGTCCAAGCATGTTCTTCGACGTTTCCATCTGATAAGTGAGATCATACATCGTGGCGATGTGAAGGTCGAGAAGATCGCATCAGATGACAACATGGCAGATCCGCTGACGAAAGTAATTCCTCATCCAAAGTTTGAGCGACATGTACATAGTTCAGGTATTAGATGTTTGAGTGACTGGCTATAGGCCAAGTGGGAGATTGTTGGACAGTTATGACCCATAGTGTCACTGTTTGTAAAAGACATTGTGTTTTTGTACAAAATTGACTATGTAGTAATGAAATTGCCTTTTACCGTTTAGTAATTTATTACTTGTATATTAAAATGGCAAAAGTCCATATGATTAGTTCCGGATTGAGATGATATGTGACAGTATCAATCCTTAAAGGTTTAATCATTAAATATCCCTAGTCGTAGTATTATCGAGACTGGACATCGATAATATGGAATAGACTAGTATTGCACTTGTGTCGTTGTGAGGGCATAACAGCATAGTTCTCATATGTTTAAGTATTGGATACTTATGCAAGTGCGACAGGAGGTTGTGTTTTACCGATGGTACGGAAAACAGCTTCGCTCTGGATAGACCCCGCGGAATCCCATTGGTAGTATATATATGTGTCTATGGGAGTCCACATCAGGGCAGGTGTGTTTGGTCTTAACCTGAGACTTGCATTGCTAGTACTTGCGACAATCGATAAACTTTGGTTTTGGTCGTCCGGGGCTTTAACAGGTTCTGTGTACGCCTTTGCTGGGTTTATTAAGAATCGTAGTGTATTGGGTGTGATGTCGAGATGGAAGAATCACTCCAGATATATGAAGATGATGATCGCACAGGGATACAAAACTTGTTCTCTATAAAGGTTACAACGGTCGGGATAATGTGACAAGGTCAGGATTATCCGATTCAAAGAGACTAGTTGCTCGATATCCAATATATGCTTCGTACGGGGCAGACACTATTCCAGCCCCAGGCCTTGCACGTGATCATCCGATACTGGATCACAATACACAATACTATGTATACTACGCCTGAAATAGATCCTTTTATTCTTGTAAGGATATTTCCGGAAAATTGGGTAGACATGGCGCTTTGCTAGAAGCCAACCTTGTCTTGTAAATCGGTAAAACATAGTACTTGGTACGTACGTGTTCGGATAGTCCGACGACCGTATTTACTGCCAACATATCCGGGGATCTCATGAGTCGCTTCCCAATGATTCACCGATGATGTATGTCTCGCGCTTAATTAATCTGGGATTAATTAGATGATAGAGAAAATTAATCTGGGATTAATTACGGAGATATTTTATCTAGGATAAAGTATCGTCTAATGAGAGAGAACGATTAATTTAGAATTAATCGGATAAATTAATATATTAGATATATTTATAGAAATTAGATTTCGACGCGGAATTAAAATTAGATTTTAATTCGGGTGAACGAATTGATTTAGAATTAATTCGTTAGCGATGTGAATAGTGATTTTGCTAGGCGTAATCATTTAATTACGACGCGACGAAATAATTCGCTAATTAGGAATTAGCGAACCCGAGCCCGAGTGTGATTGAGAGTGCATTCGCATTTCGAGTTTGAGTGCGGCACGCAAGTCACATCAAGCGTCAAACATCATTAGTCGCATCAAGAGTCAAATCTCTAGTCAATTCAAGCGTCAAATCACTTGTCACTTTGAGTGATGTGACTTGACAACTTGATTGATTTGATATGACTTGATGGGTTTTGATGGTTGAGTGTGGAACACTCAAAGTGTTTAAATCTAATTCATTTGACTTTTTGGAAAAGCAAATAAATGGTAATCATATATTTATTTTTGGAAAATATATAAACTAATGATTTACACATTTTGTAATTACTTAACACAAAACTCTCTCTCTCTTTCCTCCTTCATCTCTCACGCCCAAACCACGATTTTGCTCACTGCCTTACTTCAAAAACGTGAGCAGTAAGTGTTCTTTGGAGTTGATTTTGTGGCAAAATCAAGAAGAGCTAGCACTCCGATACACATGTGAAGGTGATAAGGAACTTTACCCATAAGCCGGGAACCGTTTGATTCAAGCTTGGAGCTCAAAATCATCAACCAAAACTGAAATCTTTGGACAGTGGACTGCTACTTTGGGCGCCACTTTGGAGGAGCAAAATCAATTTGTTTTGTTGCCGTATCGTCTCAACTAATCGATGTGAGTATTCCGCTATCTCCGTTGATGTATTCAAAATTTTTTTCATGCTTATATTGATCTTGGGACCCTTATAGAAACCAACATAAAGGACGTAAAATAAGAGTGGAAAACAAAACACTAGAATCCATAGAAATGAAAGAAAGTAACGTAAGCATCAACAAGTATTAGAGTTGCCAAGCAAAATTAAGATTCCTTTCCTACTCAAGAAAATCCTTCCAAGTAATTCAATAGACTTCGAAGTCCTCTCAGAGATAGTGAACTTCCGAGTAACACAGAATAGTCAAAGAAATAAAAGAAGTAAGAAATCCGGGGTAGTCTTAAAAGTCCCAATGGATTTAGATACCAAAAGGATTCCAAATACCCAAACTCTAACGTCGATTACTAAGAGAGTAGTAGAAACGATTAGCTACCTTATTCCCTTAAATTTGATGAAGACGAAACCCTGAACCATCTAGCCTTCAATACTCCTCGATGGCACCAGATAAGGGGGTTACTTTGATAGAACTTACCTTACAGGTATAAGATGACAATAAGAGATTTGACAAAAGTGCACCCAGGAATTTGGAAGATGGATTAGTCTAAAGATAAGTAGAAATCCATGAGAATGTACAAGGATAAACCTATAAGGATAAAGAGAGTTAGAAGTGACAAAAGCAGCGGTATGAGATGTAAAATAAAGTACCATAGTAGAACTTACAACAAAGATGGAGAGTATGGATATGGAAGGTAAAAGTAAGGTATAGAGGTAAATAGATAAAGAAATAGAAACATATGAGAAATGATGGGATCCATGAAAGTATGAATTAGAGACAAGAAGTTAAGTAATACAGGATAATACCAAAACTAGCAGTAAAAGATAAGCATAGTAAGAATAAAACAGAATAGAAGGTGAAAGGATTAAAAGAAAGGTTTTTTCATTAAGTAAGATACCCTTTCTATTTAGAAAGAATTTCTCCAAGTCGATTCAATATCCTTAAAACCACTTCGTATAGGTAGCAAATCCTATGGTTAACCAAAGATTACTATAAGAATATAAGAAGAAAGGAAATCAAGGACGGTCAAAGAACTTTTAAATAGACACAAGATGTCAGTAGAGAAAGGAAGACTTTAGGTACTTCGGAAACTCAATTTGTAGATAGACCAGATAAAAACGATGATTAGAATAATAGATAATTCTCCACAATTAAGAGACCCAACAGATAGGACTTTTACCTAATTTGATTTCCACCCATTCATGATACCAGTTAAAGAAGCTATCCTGATAGAGTCTATCTCATACCTATCCTACATGAGTAATGGGCTCAATCGAGACATAGAGTACTAGAACGAGGGTAAAGAAACTTTTCGAGGTATAAAGAAAAAGGATTAGTGAGATGTGAATAAGTTCTATTAGTATAGACGATCGTGAAGAAAATTCAATGAAATAAAGAGGATTTTAATAAAGAACATCCATATAGAAGAAAGATCAAAGAAGTTTTAAGAATATAAAGAAGGAAAACCTAAAACAGTTCATAGATCAAGGAAGTCAGAGTAAGGATCGTTAGACTAGTAAAGAATCACAAGGAAGTCAGATACCGTAAAAATCACAGATAAACTAAGCTCGTAAGGACGTGTAGGAAAATATAAGGGTAAATATAAGAATAAATTGTTGAGTTTCTATTAGGTCCCAAGATCAAATCTAAGCATGAAATAATGAGTGAACACATCAACGGAGGTAGCGGAATACTCACATCGATCGGTTGAGTCGATTTGGAGGTGAATCGAAGCACAAAAACTCACTGTCAAGTGGCGCCATTCACTGCAGTCCACTGTCCACGTTTTTCAGTTTTGAGATGACGAAACGAAGCTCCAAGCCTCGTCCGATGGATCCCGGCTCATGGGTGAACCTCCCTACCACCTTCGCAAGACTCGTAAGTGTGCTAGCACTTGGATTTTTGCCACAAAACCCCCCCTTGCTTCCCTTGACTCACGGCATTTTGGTTCAAAACCAGAAACTTTTTAAAGCTTTGGGCGTGAGATGAGAAGAGAGAAATGGTGAGAGAGAGAGATGAAAATAAGTGTGTTGACTTGTGAATGATTTTCAAAATTGCTTTATATAATTTCCAAAATATATTAAGCATTTTCCATTTTAATTTGTCAAACAAAATAAATGGTAAATCAATTACACAATCACCAAAGCACTATGCCAACCACACCCATCACTATTCACATGTCACTTTAATAAAGTGATGTGATGTGTGTCATGTCAATCAATCAATCAATCACATCAATCAATCACATCACTCAAAGTGACATTTGATTTGACGCTTGATGTGACGATTGATTTGACGCTTGATGTGACTTGCGTCGCCGCACTCGAATTCTAAATACGAATGCGCTCGCAATCACACTCGGGCTCGGGTTCGCTAATTCTAAATTAACGATTTTTCCGTCGCGTCGTAATTAAGTGATTATGCCTAGCGAATTCACTATTCACGTCGCTAACCAATTAATTCTAAATTAATTCGTTCGCCCGAATTAAAATCTAATTTTAATTCCGCGTCGAAATCTAATTTCGTTTAATATATCGAATATATTAATTTACCGATTAATTCCAAATTAATCGTTATCTCTCTCTCTCGACGATATTTTATCCGAGATAAAATATCTCCGTAATTAATCCTAGATTAATTTTCTCTCTCTTCTATATAATCCCAGATTATTCAAGAGTGCGAGTTGTGCGTCATCGGTGGATTATCGGGAAGCGACCCATGAGATCTCGGATAATTTGGCTATAAATACGGTCGTCGGTGTAACCGAATCACGTACGTACCAAGTACTACGTTCTACCGATTTACGAGACAAGGTCGACTCCTAGCAAAGTACCAAGTCTACCCAATTCTCCGGACATATCCTTTTAAGAATATTTAGATCTATATCAAGCGTAGTATACAATCGTATTGTGCATATCGGCCCAGTATCGGATAGTCACGTGTTAGGGCTGGGGCTGGATAAGTGTCTACCCCGTCCGAAACACATATCGGATGTCTGGTAACTAGTCTCTATAATCGGATATTCATGACTTGGTCATAATATCACGATTGGATGCGCATCACAAAGAGCACTAATACCGTATCCTGCGTGACATCATCTCCAATATGACGGGAGTGATACTTCCGTCTCGACATCACACCCAATACTCTACGACTCTCTGATAAACCCAGAAGTGGTAGACACAGAACCTGGTCAGGGTCCCCAACCACCAAAACCAAAGTTTATCGATTATCGTAAGTATTAGCGATGCAAGTCTCAGGTTAAGACTATACACACCTACCTTGACTTCGGCCTCCCATAGACACATAGTCATAATACCAATGGGATTCCGAGGGGTCTATCCAGAGCGAAGCTGTTTCCCGTACCATCGGTGAAACACGACCTCCTATCGCACTTGCATAAGTCTCCAACACTTATATATATGAGAACTATGCCGTTGTGCCCTCACAATGCGCACAAGTGCAATACTAGCCTATTCCGCATTATCGATGTCCAGTCTCGATAATACTACGGCTAGGGATATTTAATGATTAATCCTTCGTGGACTGATAATGTCTCATATCATCTCAATCCAGGAACTAATCATAGGGACCTCTCTTCATTTATATATCTATGGTGATCTAATCACAAATGATGAGAGTGCAATTTCCTTGTTACATAGTCAATTTGCTACAACAACACAATGTTCTGTGCAAATAGTGACGCTATGGGTCATATTATCCAACATAAATCTATAAGATTGGAATTATTTAAGGAAGTAATACGTGTATTAGTATGGACGACAGTATAAAGAAAGCAAATCAAGGTTATAACAAGAACAAGATGTTGAGAACTCAAAGCAAATATTGGAAGGAAATAAAGCATGCTAATGGTGTGAGAATTGTGAAGAGGAATAAGGAAGTGATTGAATCAACGATAGTTGTAAGATCCTAGAACTTAATAAAGGAAATCATCATAAGAATGACCCTATGGTATTGCTGGGAATTGAACATAACGTTTAGTAAGAAAGGAAAAGAAAGGAAACTGAAGTGGTAGGAAAAATTTAGTATGAGTCGGGAATAAGAAAAGAAGTGGAAACGATAAAATAAATAAGGAATTAGGGATAATTAAAAGAGAAATGAACTTCGCAATCTACGAAGCGTTATAGGACTTAAAGATATGGAGACTTCGAGAAACTAAATTTAGAAGGATTAAGAAATTACAAGAATGTAAGGAAAACAATTAAGGGGGTTAGATTAGGAGCATGAGGTGGGATATTCGATGTTACAATAAGAGAAGAAAACGTAGAAGACTTTATAGAAGACTAGATATTTAAGGAAGTAAGTACAAAGAAACGTAATAAAAATTCATAGAAATGGAAGTAACCAATTTATCAAAGATCTTATAGCATCAAGAAGGATTTTAGGAAAAGTGTAGAGTATGACCTTAGTGGTTGAAGAGAATCAGAGAGATTGGAGAAGCCAAGAATATAGAAAATTATTTATAGGAAAATAGTGAGTAATTTATAAAGGATCTCATAAGAGTGAAAAGTAAGGATTGTAAGAGGGGAATAGTACACAAGTCGGAGATTAAGAAAGGGATGCTCGTATTAGGCAAATAGAAACAGTTCTTAGAAAAGTAAGTGAGTAGAAGGTGAAGGACTAGACTGAGGAAAGAGCCATCATAGCAAAAAAGTCCTATAGAGAGGATAATAAAAAAAAGAATTACAATAGTATCCAAAGGAAGAGTGTAGTATCATCAAGGCACCGAGAATTTGAGATTAGCTCCCACCCCGCAACCCTCGAATGACATCAATAACCAATGAGACGGAAGTACAACTTTGAGATACTCCAAGAACAAGTACAAAATGGTGATAATAAGAAAAGAAAAGACAATCCTAGTAATAGATACTAACAGGAACCTTTGGATTAAGTAGCAAGAGATGAATGTAGTAGACAAGCATATAATAAGAAGATAAATGACAGTGTTAGAGATAGCCAAGGATATATGAGATCAGATATTCTTCAAAGTAAAGAAAAAAGATATGATCTATGGTAGATGCAGATAGAGAATGAAATAGAAAAAGTTAATCAACAAGGTGATTGATACCAGTATGAAAGGTAAGATATAGACCAAGGATAAACATAGACCAAATAAGCTTTGAGTAAGATTAAGAGAGCATGAATGAAATACTAAGAAAGAGTTAGGGAAGAAGAATGCGTAAGATACCCAGCCTTAGCCTAAAGAGACCAAACCACTACGGGTTTGGGATGGTTTAACCGCGGGTTATGGGGTTTGGTAGGTTTATATTTTAGCGAGGGAACGGCAAAGTAAGTTAATACAAAGCAGCTGTCGAGAGACGTGAGACAGAAGAATAGGAAAGAAAGGATCAAATGTAGTTCGCAGATGATCAGATAAGACTCTGAGGAGTCGGGAAGGAAGTTGTCAGGTTAAGACAGAATAGTAATCAAGGAATGGCAAGAACTTAAGATTGTAATAAGTATGTAAAGAGAAAACTCAATGTAAGCAAGACAGAATAGACCAAGGAAGTATATACTAGTCGATAAAATGAAGTAAAGAGTAAGGGGGTAAAGAGAGATCGATAGGATACAATCAAGATATGAAATGATTCTAAGGTTAAGAAGGACAAACGGAATGGAGAAACATTAAAGTATTGGTATTAGATATTAGAATCCTCGATGGAAACCAAGAAACCAGCTATTGAGAGTTTTGTTCACGTCAAGGAGTCTTGAAGCATGAGTGAGGGTCTATATAGAAGAAGTCTTAGAAACAAGAGTATAAAGAATGGTGGAAAGAACAGAATGACAAAAGTCAAGAAGTACTCAGCAGGATTATTACAGAACGATGACATAGGAAGAAGGATTAAATAGCCAGTAAAAGGATAGAGACTAGAAGTTCAAGGAAACCATGAGTTAGACATCAAAGAGGATTCGAGGACGAATCATATTTAAGGAAGAGAGAATTTATAACTACCGGTGGATGTTACTACTATTTATGACGATACTTTTGCGTACAAGACCAAGGAATGTAAAATAAATCACGACAGGATTCAGATACAGTTATGAAAAGACTTCGGGAATGATCGGTAAAATTTTCGAGATCTCGAGAAGAAATTGTACTGTATGCCCTTTTATACTATATATAGTATTTTGGGCATAACTTTTTCATACGAACCCATAATTTTATGAATTTTATATCATCGGAAAGATTAGACCAAGACCTACAACTTCCATGTTATACATTTTCCAAAATCGGACCAGAAATGGGTCAAAAACATAAGTTAAAATCTGGATAAATAGTGATTTCAGACCCAAATGACAAAAACACAAAAAGTCTCCATTTTCTAGATAATTCTACACCCTACCTTGTATCAATTGGGTCCTACTATAAAAAAGGGCCCTATTCACCCTTACCAAAAAGAGAAGAAATCGGTCTTGGATGAAAGAGAGACAGAGAAAACTGTGAGGGAAAAAGGGAGGGAAAGAAGAAAGAAGAAAGAAGAATAAGAAGAAAGTAAAAAGGAAGAAGAAGGAGAGAAGAAAGAAGAGAAAAGAAGGAAAGGAAAAGGAGTTTTCCCTTCTTGAAGCATAATGGAAGAAGAAGAAAATCAAGAAAATGGAGGTAAGAAATCCATGACCCAAATCTTGAATTTTTGATTTTTGATGAAATGGATGATTTGATGATGATAATATCATGTGTTGAGTTTAAAATTATGAGAATATGGTTCAAAGGTTGATGAATTGGAAATTAGACATTTGGGTTTAAAATTTTGAGTTTTGGGTTTATATATATATTATGAATTTTATGTGTTGATTGAGGTTGATTCTTGATTAAAGGAAGAATAAAGTATTAGCGATGTTTGAGTTATTGGTTTGAAGTTTAGAAACACAAAAATATATTAGAGATGGATTAAGTTGGGTTTTGGAGAAGTTGAAGAAGAAAAACAGAATCTGGAAATCGCAAGGAGGAGTTAGCGTCGCGACGCTAGTTGAACCAGAAAACTCAATTCTGGGCGCCGCGCGTCACAACGCGCGATCCCTCCTGCGTCGCGATGCTAGGTCAGAAACACACCAAGTCAGTTTTAAGACCCCAGTTCCATCCTAACGCATTAATAACCACCTTTAAGGACTCGTATCAAATAATCTTCATATCCTACAATAAATTATGGCCATCACAAGTCTTAAGTTAATGATTTTCGAGTAAATCTTTAAGGTATCGAAGTTGATCGAATATGATGATTGTAATCATGTTTCTACCATAGGTTATCCGCAGGAAACACAGTTCCTTGTGATCAAGGATTCGGCGCTAGCTCAGCCAGACTTGAGCACAGTGAGTGGACACTTTCTTTTTACTTATTTTTTTAAAAATCATATTTTGATAACAGACTTATTTTTATGCCTTAGAGCGTTAGATTTCTTTATCGCTGCTATTATATGACATTTATGTTTTATGACACATTTAGTGATGCTTTACATAGAAAAGTTTTAAAATATGATTTTTATGTTTTCGGGTATGTAACTTCAAACACAGTTGGAATTGACGGATACAGAGAGCATGTGCACATGTGGAAGACCGAGGGGACGCTCTCAAATCATCGAGCAGGACTAGGGACTACAGGGTCCCGAAATCCTGATTTCAGAACTTGGTGGCTACAAATATGATTTTTATGTTTTTCGGGGCATGAGGTAAAACCTCACCCCAATATGTAACTTCAGACACTGTTGGAATTGACGGATACAGAGAGCATGTGCACATGTGGAGGACTGAGGGGACGCTCTCAGATCCTCGAGCAGACTAGGGACTACAGAGTCCCGAAATCATGATTTCAGAACTTGGTGGCTACACTGCCTGTTGAGTTATAGTTCTGGGTGTAGAACTCTACGTTGCTAGTTGAGTATTGGTCCTGGACGTAGGGTACCACCAGTTCTAGAGTACACCAAGTTGAGTGATGGTCCTGGTTGTAGAGGGACGTCCAGCTGAGTGATGGTCCTGGACGTAGAGTAGTTTTTCAGTCTTCAGACTTACAATACACAGATTTTAAGATTTTTAATATCCAGTTTTTAGAAATCAGATTTTAACAGAGAGTTTTCAGATTTCATTATTTTAAAGATAGTTTTTAGAAAAATAAAATTTTCAGAAACATAGTTTCCACAAAAGATATTTTGAAAATATGAATTTAAAGTTAAAAGACTTTTATTTCAAATTTCGATTTTAGTCCACTCACTTAGATTATATAGCAATCTAACCCCCCACCAGTTTTTAGTTGTTTTTTAGGGATTCCAGGAGGACAAGCTCGGGAGGATGGATATTGATGCAGTCACCAGGGATGGAGTCCACCAGGACAGAGTCACAACATAAGCGTCCAGTTCCAAGTCATGGTAGTTGTATGCATTGTTAGTATCATACTAGTCTGCATAGGTAATCACTAAAAGAGTTATAAGAAAATGATATTGTGAACATTCATTTGTCAAAAGTAAAAGTATTATAATGTCTAGTTGAGTTATGGTTTGTATATGTAACATTGCATTCGGGCAGTTTAGAATACAGTTAGATAGATAAAGGCTTATGGGGTTAGTACCGCTATCCCCTGCCAGTAGCATCTCCAGATCGGGGACGTTACATGTGCTTAGGAAACATATAATATATTGTCAAGTTTCTGAGACGCACATCTTGTAGGGGGTTTTTCTAGGGGCTGAATCCGGTAACGCAGCGGAAGCGGTGAAAATCGATTTTCAGATTTCAAAAATTTTTTCTCGGATTAATTAAGTAAACATATTTATTTAATTGTCCAATAATCAAATTATAAGATAATATTCAAATGAATCATATTCAAGTGAATTTACCGAATTACCCTTGTATTGGTACTTTGTCCATTTTAGTTCGAAATTGATCAAATCAATTTTGAATGATTTTAAATCATTTCTAGGATGAACTTAGCATACTCAAAACATCAAAATACCAAAAGCACCAAAAATCCCAAATTCTTGTCTTGGCCGAGAGCTCCATTTAGGGGGGGTTTGTGCATTTTGTCATTTCATGCATCAAAACACATCAAGATATAATCCAATCAACATGACACTTTATAGGCATCATATACACATCTAAATACACAACATAAATGAAAAGCCCCAAATTTGGAATTGGTCATGAACCCTAATTTCTCAATTTCATCAAATTGGGCAAATTAGACCAAATTGGTAAAATCAATTATTTTAATCATCATTCTTCCATCCAATCCAAGTCTCAACACAATGAAACAACTCAAGATCAAATCTAGGTCATTTAAGAGTGGGTCAATAACTCTAGATTAGCAACATGGTTTCCAAAACCTTAAAAGAAGACTTATAACTACAATAGTCACAACACTTCCATCACACATGCTCAACACTTCCATCAAAACTACCATAAAAAAAAAAACAAAAAGAATAAAGAAAAGAATAACTTAAAAACATCATATGTTAAAGCCTAGATCATAAGGAACAATTTCTTATCTAATAGTAAGTTTGAAAAACTTACTAAATCCAAGCTTTCCTTTAGGTTTTTCCTTTTCTTCTTCACTTGTTTCCTTAGTTTCTTTCAATGGAGTTTGTATGAAAAGTTTATATGGTTATCAAATGAAAATGAAATGAAAACAATTTATACTTGGGCAAAAAAAATTGCCTTGGCCGAAATTGTGTATGCAATTTATACCAAATTCATTTCAATTTTATTTCACTTTCATTTGATAAAGTTAACTAAATATCTAAAACACTTTATAGATATTTATTTTAAGTCAACAAAGGCAACTCATTCATTTAATACAAATATCTAAATCTTAAGATATTTATATTTTAATTAATTTAATCATTTAACAATTAATTAATTAATTAATTAATTAAATTCAAATATATTAAATATATGTATTATATTTACATTAAATATCAAATACATATATTCATTTATGATATAAGTCAAATATCTCAATTTGACAATTAATTAATGTGTATTTAAATTAATCAAGCATTAAATGTAAATACACAATAATTAAGTAAATGACTATCGGGTCCCTACACATGTATTTTGCGTTTAACCTTGAAACGACTTTATAAACAATCAATATTATTTATTAATGTTGCTCTAATGCTCTACGAGTTTATTTCATTGTTGAGACTCTCTAGATTCAGGCATATCCGTCACGAAATCCAATTTCGTGTCCATAATTTATCCACCCGTAAATTATGACGATCACGGATAAACTTCTGAATCATACAGGTCGAGGTCATGGCAAATGTATAATTACTCCATCACAGGTATCCGGATATATCCCAGAGATATAAATGTAAACGTCAAATCTCTATGGGGATTATCCAGTCGACTATTCTATTAGCAATCTCAAAAGAATTTTTAGAACTAGCTTCTAAACTTTACCACTGGCCCATGGTTTTATCTGATTGCTAATTATATGGACTACATATGCTCTGTTACACAGAACTGACGGATCCTATCTTGATACACATAGGACACCATGAGGATCTATCTACACCCAACGAACAAGCGGAGGTCTGATCTAATAGATCGGTGATGTGACTGCCATCTAAGTGTAGAAGATGTCTCATGTGCCCACAATGGCATCTCAAGTCTAAGAATCACAAGTGCTACTCAACCCAAAAAGATTCTTATTGATGCTGGTGTACCATCTATTAAGAATCTTCAGTGAGTCATTCAGTATTTATCCGCTATAAATACCTACACGTCTATACTAGTCTCCAAGACTTATGCTTCATTGAGAAACCATTGGAATCATATATTCCAGTATACGACTTGTACCGGTCTCAACGGGTTTACTATACTGACCAAGTAGTGTAAACCTTGACCAGGAACTGTCTGAGAATGACAACGTCATGATACTACTCAATGTCCATTGCGACGCTTTTGCAACTGCATCATGACTAATCATTCTAGGGTCTTTACGTCTTTACCATATTAAAAGATTCATTATATTATAGAAACTGCATATATTATTCATAATAATAATGTTTTACAGAAGTATTTACACAGAAATACAACCGGGAATTGGCGCTGTGAGCACCAACCCCAACAAAAACTCCCACTTGCTCTAGTGCCAATAATGATTGTATCTAATACCCATCGACTCCACGTGTTTATCAAACAAATTCGGAGGTATGGCCTTCGTCAGCGGGTCTGCTACATTATCTTTACTCGGTACCTTACACACGATAATATCCCCTCGCGACACAATCTCTTGAATTATGTGGTACTTGTGTTCCACATGCTTCGACTTCTGATGCGCCATTGGTTCCTTTGCTTGCGCAATGGCTCCAGTATTATCACAGTTAACGGAATCGCATTCTCGACACTTGGGACAACTCCCAATTCTGTGATAAAGTTCTTTATCCACACAGCCTCTTTTACGGCTTTAGAAGCTGCAATATATTCCGCCTCCGTGGTGGAATCAGCTGTAGATCCCTGCTTGGAACTCTTCCAACAAACTGCACCTCCGTTAAGGGTAAAGACAAATCCAGATGTAGACTTTCTATCATCGGGATCCGATTGGAAATCGGAGTCTGTATACCCATTAACTTACAGTTCGTTTCCTCCATAAATTATTAACTTATCATTAGTACCTTTAAGATACTTGAGGATATGTTCAATGGCCATCCAATGGTCATTACCTGGATTGGACTGAAATCTACAAGTTACGCTAACAGCGAAACTGATATCAGGCCTTGTACATAACATGGCATACATTATGCTTCCCAAACACGAAGCATAAGATTGGCTAGACATTCTAACCTTCTCATTTTCTGTTTGTGGACACATCTTCTTTGAAAGATGAATCCCATGTCTGAACGGTATGTTTACTGTCTTATAGTTACCAAAATTATACCGTTCCAAGATCTTATCTATGTACGTTGATTGAGATAACCCAATCAGCCTATTTTGTCTATCTCTATAGAGTTTTATCCCTAAAACATAGGAAGCTTCTCCCAGGTCCTTCATGGAGAAATTCTTACAGAGGTACGCTTTGACGCTTTGTAACATGCCTAAATCATTCCCAATGATTGCAATGTCATCAACTTATAGGACTAAAAATACGACCATGCTCCCACTGGCCTTCTGATACACACAGGACTCTTCTGAATTCTTGAGAAAACTAAACGATCTAATAATCTCGTCGAATCGAAGATTCCAACTTCGTGAAGCTTGTTTAAGCCCATAAATGGACTTCTTAAGTTTACATACCATACCCGAGTTTTGGCTGGACGTAAAACCTTCTGGCTGTTCCATATAGATTTCTTCAACAAGAAATCCATTTAGAAAAGCCATTTTGACATCCATTTGCCAAATCTCGTAGTCATGATACGCAGCTATAGAAAGCAAAATCCGAATAGACTTAAGCATTGCTACCGGTGAAAAAGTCTCATCGTAGTCGACGCCAGGTCGCTGCGTGTAACCTTTTGCTACCAGTCGGGCCTTGTAAGTTTCAACCTTACCGTCAGGCCCGCGCTTCCTCTTGTAAACCCATTTACAACCGATAGGAACAATTCTTTAGGGAAGCGGAACCAAGTCCCAAACTTGATTCTCATGCATTGAGTCTATCTCGGATTTCATGGCATTCTACCATTTCACGGAGTCGATGTCCAACATCGATTCTTTATAGGTGAAAGAATCTGTCTCTTCTACTAAGAGAACATTCATACTCTTTTCTTGTATCAAATACAAGCGTTCAGGAGGTCTGGATACCCTTTCCGACCTACGGAGTGTATGTGTTGAAGGTCTTTCATCTACTTGAACTTCAGGTTCCTCCGTTGGTTCGTTGTTTTCAGGTTGGACTTCATCAAGCTCAACCTGTCTATGATTACCACCTTCTGACAAAAACTCTACTTCTAGAAATTTTGCGAAGCGAGCTACGAATACATTTCGATTCTCGGTATCATAGAACAGATATCCCCTCGTATTCGGAGGATATCCAACAAACCTAAACTTTTGCCCTCGAGGCGAAAGCTTATCTTGTTGAGTCACCCTGACATAGGCAGAACAACCCCAAACCTTAATATAATTAAGATTTGGTCTCCTACCGAACCATATCTCATACGGTGTCGTAGGAACAGCCTTTGAAGGAATCTTATTCAAAAGATGTGCAGCGGTTAAGAGAGAGTGCCCCATAAATAATAGGCAAATCTGTGAAACTCAACATTGATCGGACCATATCCAATAAAGTCTGATTTCTCCTATCAGATACTCCATTATGCTGTGTGGGGGTACCTGGAGGAGTATATTGAGCGAAAATCCCATTCTCCTTCATATAATCCATGAACTCACCACTCATATATTCGCCACCTCGATCAGTTCGAAGGCATTTAATATATTTACCAGTTTGTTTTTCTACTTTATTTCAGAATTCTTTGAACTTTTCAAAGGTTTCCGATTTATGTCTCATCAAATAGACATAACCGTCCGTGACAGATCATCGGTAAAGGTAATGAAGTATGAATAACCATTGTGAGCAGTTTGACTTAATGGACCACATACATCAGAATGTACGAGTTCCAGTAAGTTAGTGGCGCGGTGTCCAACACCAGAAAATGGGGCTTTGGTCATTTTACCCCGAATACAGGATTCACAGGTTGGATAGGATTCAATGGTGAGATCTGGTATCAAACCATTCCTAACCAATTGGTTAAGGCGCTTAACACCAATGTGACCTAGCCGCATATGCCATAGTTCAGTATTATTAACTTCAGGTAATCTACGTTGATTAATTCCAGAACTTAAAATATATTTTGATGTTTGCAGTGTATAATGACCATGCTTATTTGGACAACAAAGGATCTGAATATTATGCTTATCATATAAATACAAAGAACTGTTCTTAATATTAATACAAAAACCTTCTGTATCTAATAGAAAAAGGGATATAATATTAGCTACACATCCAGGCACAAAAAGCATTCATTTAACAAAAGTGTCCCATTCGGCAATGAGATCTCGCATACTCCCACTGCAACTGCATCCAGTGAGCTCCACTCCCGAATCGCAACTGCATCTCTCCAGGCTTCAGCCTCCTACTTTCCTTCAACACCTGCAACGAATTGCAAATGTGAATGGGACAAGCAGAATCTAAAATCCAGTTGGATGTAACGGCTTCACAAGCCAAAGATATATCAATAACTGGAAAAATAAAAGTACCTGATGTTGATGCTCTCTCTCTCCTTATTTGGGCAATGTAGTCTGGATAGTTCCTCTTCCAGTGCCCGACTTTGCCGCAGTGGTGGCATTTGTCTTCTGAAGCCCTTTTGGGCTTTGCAATCTTCGCCTGTTGTTGAGGACCAACAGTCTTCTTCTTCTTCTTGCCTTTCTTGTTCTTTCCCTTGGACATTCCTTGGGAAGAAGCAGAAAGAGAAGTAGATCTAGGAGGGCGAGTCGGTAATCCCTTCCTAAGGTCCTCTTCAGCCGTGAGCAACATCCTATGTAGCTCATGGTAGGTACAGACAGTCCCGTGCATGTTGAAGTACATCACGAAATGGCAAAAAAAAGCTGGAAGTGAACCAAGAATGACACTCCTTCCGAGAATGTCATTCAAGATGAGATTATGTTGCCTCAATTGATCGATCAAATCGATCATCTGAAGAACATGTGGGCTAACAGCTTGCCCCTCATCCAGATGCGCATGGAACAGTTCCATGACGACTTTGTGAACAATCACTTGTTCTTGGTTCTCAAACGATTGTCTCAATCGCTTCATCATACTATAAGAATCAACCATACTATAGTACTATTGCTTGAGTTTTGGAGACAGTGAACTGAGGATGTATGATTTAACTCTTAAATCATCATCTTTCCAAGTTTCAAAAACTCGGCGTTCCTCCTCCGTAGCATCTACACCCACTGCAAGGGGCAACGGACCCTCAAGAACATAACCCAGCTGTAGACATTGCATTTTTGCATAACACCCGATGAGGAGTCTTATATGGAGACAACTCCCTCTTAGTCATGAAAGTCGCGGGAAAAGAACGTTGGAAGGGTAAAGTTGGAAAACACTATTTTTTATGGATTGCTCCGAGTTGTTTCGCTTCGGTTGCTTGCTATACCTCCGTTTCTAAGCTCACCTTAGGCCCAAAACTCCCCTAGACCACATACCTAATCCAAACCAAGCCCAAATACCCAAGTCAAACCAAGTCAACCCAAGTCAAACCAAAACCCATGCCCATTAGATGTAATTCACGCCCATTGCCCTTTATTTAGGTAAATTGCACATTAATCACATGTTAAAATCTTGATTAATCCTTACCTAAATAAAAGAAATCAAATAAATCATACCAAATCAAATCCAATCCCAAATCCTAATTAGGAGATGCATTCCTTATTAGAAACCAATTAGGAGATTCCTTCCTAATCTAAAAAGGAAAGCCTTTCCCTTTGCCTATAAAAAGAGGCCTTCACCCCCATTCACAACCCTAGCTCACATATCTCCCTCACACGCCCAAAGCACTCTCTTAAGCCTCCATTACACGCCCAAGCATCCCCCTGAACCCTCCATTGCCGCACCTTCAAAATCCAATAGCCTCCATTGCCGCCCCTTCCCTCCATCATCAACACCCTTCACGCCCAAGCCCTAAACTTAACCCTCCATTGCCGAGTTCCAGCCCCATTCACAGCCCTAAAACACCCTCAAATAAACCTTATTTCCAGCCCTTAAGTTCCGCAAAAACACCCCCCAAAGCAGCTCCAAATCGGCGCCAAAACAGCCCTGAAAACGGCTTCACTGCACTGGTGAACTGCCGAATTTAGTCTTCTGTTCTGGTCTGATTCTGTTGCGGTTTAGCCTCCAAAACAGTCCTAAAACCATCTTAAAACCATCCCAGAAATCCCCAAAAAGTTTCCCCAAAAAACCTTTACAAACGCACCTCCCGAGACCACCAAAATCACCCAAAACAGTCCAAAAACGCCCAAAACAGTGACCTGAAACGCAGCGACCAAACGGCGGTGAAACGAAGGTAAAAAAACAGCCCGAGCATCAAAACAGCAAGGAAAACAGTGAGCAAACAATCTTGAAAAGTTTCGGATCATTCGCCCTTCCAACGGACTTGGAAAGCACTTCCAAAGATTGACGAAAGAGGTTAGACCTGAGGGTACCTTTTACTTATTTTCTTTTGTTTTATTTTTATTTATTTTAGAATATTATCGCATGAGAGTCGTTTGAAGCATGATGTGATTGTTGGATGAGCGGGATATGTGTTTCCCTTTTGTGGTATATCGGATGGAAACCCGGACGTAAATTCCATAGCCGATTCCGAATGGACGGTAGTATGGTCTGCACTCGGGATACAATACCACGTACCACTTAAGATACACGTATCTCGTCTCATCCAAATTTGTATTCGAGCATGATGTAGTTCTAGGTTGTTTATTTATTATTTTAAGCATTTGCTGTTTTAACGTAGTTTCGTTATTTAATTTTAAAGCAGTGATTATGTTCGTTTTATGCATGACGTTTAGTTTAGTTTATATTTATGCTTTAGTCATTATTTGTTTGCATTGGTTCGATGGCTTAATTTGTTCAATGTGTGATATTGCGTGTTTATTGTTTAAAGATTTATTTTACAAGCATGCGAACTTAGATTAGGAGTTAGTTAGCGGAAGCATATTAGATCTAGGTAATGCTTGAAACATGATTATTGATTAGATGCGGTCGATTTATTGCATGAATTATATCATCACAATGACATAAGTAAGGGACCATTCCGAACCCAACGGTTTGAGGTCTTCCCTTGCGAGGGGTGAGTGCGGCCTTAAACCTTTGTCCCGGTTCACACCGGGTGGCGACTCCATTATTCTCCGGTTTAGTCCCCGCGGACTATTCCGTACTCTCAACTAGGCCCTGAGTCTAGAACAGCATGCGTCGCCCAGGTTCTGTTGTCTACAGTCTGGCGACTCCACTGGGGATAGAGAATCGGCCTCGAAATCATGTCTTGTGTTGTTTATAATTTATGCATTAGTTGACCGTGTCTGTAGTGGGTTGAGGGGGTTAATCAAAGGCTTAGTTAAGCTAGGTGATGGTTGGGTGTCTTCCTTCATTCATTCACTACCTTTCGAGGAAAAGCTGTGAAGGCACCTAGGTGATCATTACCCGTAGCTTGTTGTGATAGACTAGTTTGGAGGACTCGTTGTTTATTCCTGACACCAAGCGATAAGAGCCTAAGGGGCTTGGGTATTTAAGTGAGCCTCGCTCCACCCTCCCTCTGGGGAATCTACAACGGGAAATTCATTCGACAGTTAGTCACACACCATAACTCGTTGGCACGTACCGTAAGGTATAAAAAAGGTGCGCTCACTTGGACGTTTGAACCCTTGAGTGGGGAGTCCTAGTTGTGGGCAAACCTTCGTCAGCGAGAGCCTTTGTCCGCGCCCCGTGAACCCACTCATGAACCTTAGCCATAAGAACCCGTAGTTAGACATTTTATAATTAGGTGTTTGATGGACCACCGTCATTTGGATCCAGTTGGACCTTTTGTCAAAAGGGTATGGACTTGTCGGGCCATTTAAACTGGGGCAAGTTCATGTCTTTTAACAGTTGGGCCA
Source organism: Zanthoxylum bungeanum (assembly GCA_019454045.1). Lineage (NCBI taxonomy): Eukaryota > Viridiplantae > Streptophyta > Magnoliopsida > Sapindales > Rutaceae > Zanthoxylum > Zanthoxylum bungeanum. The sequence goes on from SKCR01025205.1 coordinate 124,678, forward strand.
AAAGCTTCTAAAATGCCAGTGGGCCATTTATGGGCCTCTTATTATTTGAAATCATTTAGCCATATCATCGCAAAGTGTAGACCTGTTGGGCCTTTTCAACTGGGACAAGTTTGCACCACGCGATGGTGTGATTGAATATTTTAAAATGATAATGGGCCGAGTAGTTTATAGTTTATTGCTTTACGATTTTAGAATTTCATATATTGCATGCATCGCACACATACGCACTGACACATGACACTAATAGAGCACGATAGATACCTGTTGGGTTAGAGAGGGGACCAGACTCGTCAAGAAATCGATAGCGAGAATGAGCGAATCAGTCAACGAGGGGTCTCGAATGGATCAGATTGAGGCCAGTCTTGCAAAGATGGCCGAGCACCTGCAGGCACTAACTGCCACCATGTCCAATGTTGCTTTGCCCCGCGCTGCGGGAGGTTCTGAGAATGAGAGGCGCGACGAACCGCCAACTGGTTTGAATGATGATGTGCCGGGGTTTGATGATGACATGGCCGAGTATGCTGCCGGTAGAATAGCCGGAACTCAGGCCGAGATGCAGAAGCTTCGGGACCAAGTTGAAACGGTCACCCGAAAGTTGAAGGGAAAGAACGAAGATTTGTTGGACTATGATACCATGACTTTTGAGGAGCAGTTGCCCGTTCACTTCAAAATGCCCGACATTGCTAAGTTCAACGGGAACGGAGACCCGAGAGTCCACTTGAGGCAGTATGTCTCAGTGATGAGTTCGGTGGGTTTGTCGCAACGTCAAGTCCAGAAAATGTTCGGAATGTCGCTCGAAGGAGCCCCTGTGGTATGGTATCACAGTTTGGAGAAGAAGTAAAGGAAGACTGGAGGGAGTTGGCTGATGCCTTCCTCAAGCAGTATGTTACTGACCTTGAAATTGATCTGTCCCTCCGTGACTTGGAGAATGTCAAGCAGAGACCGGAGGAGAGTTTTAAGGAGTATGTGGACCGGTGGAGAGGCCAATTATTGAAGATGCAAACAAGGCCTTCAGAGAAAGATCAGATCAAGATGATTATCAAAGGGACTAAGCCCTCGATCTATGGGAAGTTGAGGAGAATGACTTCAATGATCGCGGACTTTCGGCAACTGAGAGAGACCGTTATGGACATTGAAGAAGAAGAGGCCGAAAATAGGAAGTTCTACAATCTGAACCGGAGGACTGTTGGTGGATCCTCAGGCAGTAAACCTGTTACCGCGGAGGTTGCGGCTATCAAGAACAGGCGCTTCTCTAACCTTGGCAGGCCTTGTCTAAGGTGCTGGAGAAATTGATAAGGCAAGGGCTGCTGAAGCCTTTAGAACCCAAACCACTCTCAAATCCCCCTCCCTCAAACCTTGACATGAGCCGTTACTCTGCCGCTTCCATCAGCAGCACGGCCATGACACAGACAACTGCACCCGCCTTCGCCATGAGATTCAAGATCTGATCGACTCACACAAAATACCCGACCCTGAAAAAGAACAACCAAACACTCACCGTAACCCTCTACCCAATTATCACTCTGTCCCCCACCTACCTACATGATCAACTCTGGCCTACCTGAGGACCTTGTCCTTCAAACCTTTGACCAAACAGCCTTTTGCCTCGGTATTTGGGACAGTAATAGTGAAGATGAGGCAGAACAGAAGAAGGATTTCTGGGAAGATTTCTCAAGTGGGGGTGAGGAAGAAGAAGTGAAGGGCATGACCCGGAGTGGGCGCTTTTACAATGATGCTAATGAGAAGGATAAAGGAAAGGAAGTCCTGGAGGAAGGTCGTGAGGTAGCCGAGAATACTGAGAAAGCCGAGGGTGGTATAGTGCTGCAGCAGTTGAAGAAGACTCGGGCACATCTAAGCATCTGGGAACTATTGTGTGCATCTGGAGAACACCGGCGGGCTATGGTAGAAGCCTTGAGTAAGATAGTGGTACCAGAAGATGCTAATCCAGCTATGTTTGTGGGTTCAGTGCAGAAAGAAGCCATACTGATAACCTTCGCTGATGAGGAGCTCCCGGCTGAAGGGAGAAACCACAAACAGGCCTTTATTCATCCGAGCTGAGGTGAGGGGCAAGAGGACTTCTTGTGTGATGGTGGATGATGGCTCTTCCATCAATGTATGCCCATTGAAAATTCTGGCAAGGCTGGGTATTAAGCCAACTGAGTTGAGTCCTCCTTCTAACATGACTATCAAGGCCTATGATGATAGCAAGCGAGGAGTCGAAGGTACTTTTACCGCAATAGTCAAGGTTGGTCCCAGTTGAGGATGAAGTGGAGTTCACTGTGCTGGACATCCCAGCCACTTTTGCCTTGCTGTTGGGAAGGCCCTGGTTCCATAAGCTTGGAGGTGTGCCCTCTACTTTGCATCAGATGATCAAGTTCCCTTATGATGGGAAAATTGTCACTATCCGAGCCGAGGTGGATAATGCTGTAGCCGCTTTGGAAATACAACCTTTCCCAAGGTTCCAAGTGTCGGCAACTTTTGAAGAGTGGGTGGATCCCAAGGTAGCCCGAATTATGGAGAAGATGAAATTCGAGCCAGGCCAAGGCTCAACACTACCAGATTTCAAAGGGCAGAAACTCGGAAGGGTTTGGGATATCATTCTGATGAGGACAAGCCCAAGGTCAAGAAGAAAGGGCTAAAGCTGATGGAGTGCTTTGTTAAGGCCTCAGGGTATCAAGGAGAACCCGAACCGGTGGAAGTCAACGGGATTGTGGTACCCGGATTCGAGATTTTCCAGGATATATTGGTGAAAAGCCGCTGGCAGGAGAAGTTGCAAAGAAAGAGGATGAGCAGTGGGAGGAAGAACTCATGAAGCTGGAGACCCTAACACTCGGGGAAGAAAAGAAACCTGAGAAGATCCTGTTGTAGAGGGAGAAATATCTGTAGAGGATGAGGATATTTTCCTTCCAGATTTGTTTGAGTGTACTCCTTTTGTTGTTGGCAATAAAGACAATAGTTCTGCTTACTTGACTGAGTCTCCGCTTTCTAACTTGCATGACTTAAGCATATTCGATATCAACTCTGTCAAAACGAATGCATTCAACCTTGGTACGCCTGAAAATCCCAAGGAAATCTTGATTGCAAGCGAAGTTACCGCCGAAGAGCGGAAGAACTTAGAAGAGATATTGATTAAATATGCCAAAGTATTTGCTTGGTCTTATGAGGATATGCCTGGGGTAGATAGAAGTATTGCCCAGCATGCGATACCGACATATCCGAATATGAAGCCTGTAAAGCAGAAACTCCGAAGGATGAGACCCGAATGGGCCGAGAAGGTCAGAGAAGAGGTCAAGAAGCAAATAGATGTGGGATTCTTGGAAGTAGTGAGGTACCCCGAGTGGTTGGCAAACATTGTGCCGGTACCGAAGAAAGACGGCAAAGTCAGAATGTGTGTCGACTACAGAGATCTTAACAAGGCATGCCCAAGGATGACTTTCCTTTGCCGCATATTGATGTGCTTGTGGATAGTGCAGCATTGTCTTCCATGTACTCATTTGCGGATGGGTTTTCAGGATACAACCAAGTGCTTATGGCTGAGGAAGATAAGCACAAGACCGCCTTTGTCACAGAATGGGGTACTTATTGCTATAAGGTGATGCCGTTTGGGCTCAAGAACGCCGGAGCCACATATCAGCGGATGGCCACTACCTTGTTTCATGACCTCATGCATAAGGAGATTGAGGTGTATGTGGATGACATGATGGTCAAGTCAGAGACAAGAGACGGGCACATAGGAGCGTTGGAAAAGTTCCTTGAACGAGTGGATAAGTACAACTTGCGGCTGAATCCCAAGAAGTGTGTTTTCGGAGTAACATCGGGAAAGCTGCTCGGCCATACAGTTGGAATGGGCGGAATAGAAGTGGATCCCGAGAAGATTAAGGCTATTACTGAGATGCCAGCACCAAAGACAGAGAAAGAAGTCAGAGCCTTCCTAGGGAAAATCCAGTATATCAGCCGATTCATCGCTAAGTTGACGTCGGTGTGTGAGCCCATCTTCAAGTTGTTGAGGAAAGATCAACCAGTGAAATGGAACGAGCAGTGTCAGGAAGCATTTGACAGAATAAGGGAATATTTGGTGAAACCTCCTGTGTTGAAACCCCCGAGACAGGGTAGGCCTTTGGTACTTTATTTGGCTATTGAACCTGAAGCGCTGGGGGCGATGATGGTACAAGCCGATGAGACAGGAGTGGAGCATGCTGTCTACTACCTCAGTAAGAAGCTGCTTCCATACGAGGCTCGCTATCAGGAAGTGGAGAAGATTTGTCTAGCAGTAGTATGGGGCATCCAAGAAGTTACGCCACTACTTCCAGTCTTACAAGATCCAAGTGGTCGCAAAGGAGAATCCTTTGAAGTACTTGCACTCAGTACCCTCACTGGTTGGGAAGTTAGGCAGATGGTTAGTGCTGCTGACTGAATTTGACATCGAGTACCTCACCTCCAAGGTAATCAAAGGGCGAGCCGTGGCAGAATTCCTGGCCTTGCAACCTGTTGAAGGAGATCAGTATAAGTTTGAGTTTCCCGACGAGGAAATCCAAGCCATAGCGGTCCAAGGATGGAAAATGTATTTTGACGGAGCAGTGAATTGCAAAGGAGCAGGGATCGGGATTGTAATAGTAACCCCTGGGGGAGAAACCCTGCCTCTGGCCAAGAGGCTAACTTTCGGAGTGACGAATAACATGGCTGAGTACGAAGCGTGTGCTTTCGGATTGACGGCATTGATAGCCTTGAGGGCTAAGAATGTTGAAGTTTTCGGAGACTCGATGTTGGTGATCCGGCAGATGCAAGGAGAATGGGAACTGAAGGAAGAACGGTTGAAGCCGTACTTGTTCCATCTCAGAAGTCTGGCACAGACTATCCCCTGATTGTAAATTTCAGCATTTACCGAGAGAGGAGAATCAGATGGCAGATGCGTTGGCAACACTGGCCGCAACTTGGGAAAATCCAGAGAAACTGGTAATGAGACCGCTTGTGTTGACAACGGCAAGCAAGCCAGTCTATGAGATAGGTAGAATCCTGGAAGTGGGGGTCGACGACGGGAAGCCTTGGTATTATGACATACAAAGGTATTTGGAGCGCGGGGAATTCCCAGGGGAAGCAAGCAGAAAGGACCGAGTGGCTATTCAGAAGTTGGCCTCTCAGTATGTGAGTTTGAAAGGAGAAATCTACAAGAGGCAGGCAAATGGAATTCAGCTGAAATGCTTAAACAGAGAAGAAGCTCAGAAGGTGATGGACGAGGTACATGCCGGAGTATGTGGGCCGCACATGAACGGATTGAACTTGTCCCGCAAGATTGTGAGACAAGGCTTTTACTGGTCAACCATGGAAGCTGACTGTGCGAAGCTGGTAAAGCACTGTCATGAATGTCAAGCACACGGCAATATGAATCATTTGCCGCACACAGAGTTACATGGGCTGTCAGAGCCATGGCCATTCTCAGCATGGGGAATAGATATGATCGGGGATCGAAATTCGACCGAATGCATCGAATGGGCATCGCTTTATAGTAGTAGCCGTAGACTACTTCTCAAAGTGGGTAGAAGCCGAATCTTTCCGCAATGTTACAGCAAAGCAAATGGCGAAGTTCATAGCTCGGAATCTCATTTGCCGGTATGGTATGCCGCACCATGTGGTCACGGACAATGGAGTCCAATTTCAGGGAGAAACCAAGGCAATGCTACAGAGGTATGGAATCGGCCATCACAAGTCCTCACCTTACAGGCCGCAGGCAAATGGGGCAGTCGAGGCAGCCAACAAGACAATAAAGACGATCTTGGCAAAGATGACTGAGAACTATAAAGACTGGGCTGATAAGCTACCATATGCTCTGTGGGGGTACAGAACATCTGTGAGAACGGCAACAGGAGCCACGCCGTATTCTTTGGTTTATGGAATGGAAGCGGTACTGCCGGTGGAAATGAAGATGCAGTCCATGCGGGTACTCGTAGAAGCAGAATTGCCAGAGCAGGAATGGACCTCGCGAAGGTTTGAACAGTTGGCCCTGATGGATGAAAAGAGGATGAAGTCCTTGCATCACATGCAGATTTATCAGAAAAGGCTGGCTCGAGCATTCAACAAGAAGGTGCGGCCCACCAAGATCAAAAAGGGTGATCTGGTGCTTAAGCAGTCCAAGCCGTCAACAACAGACCCGAGAGGAAAGTTCAGACCAAATTGGGAAGGGCCCTACATTGTTCAGAAGGTAATGGGAAATGGAGCAGTAAGACTGTCAGACTTGGAAGGAAATGAGTTTACCGAGCCCATCAATGTTGACAGATTGAAGCTGTATTTCGCCTGAGGGGCAGAAGACTGGATGGTCACCTGCAGAAGACCTAACCCAACAGGATAAAGAAAAATCATGCATCCATGCATACACATAACCCATTATTGTATTCTTTTTGTTTTCGTGTTTTGTGTTTTGTGTTTTGTATTCACAGGTTTTGAAAAGAGATAAGCCAATCAGAAACAGCGAAAGCACTGTATTGAGTTTGGGTAGAAATCCCGGGGCCGAGGTCCACATCGGTGTTAAGGTTCAGATGGTGAATTGTGGGTTGAGGCCCACCTTGAGTTTGAGTTTTGGGGAATGGATCCCAGGGGGCGAAGCCCACAATGGTCAGCAGTAGAAAGGAAGAATTCCTTTGAGTAAGTGAGTGAGTGTAAAAAAAAAAAAAAAAAAAAAAAAAAGTGAGAAAGAAGTCTTCGGTAATTTGATATATGTCCGGTGATGACATTGTGTGCAATAGGTAGAAGCCTTAGAAACGATGAGTGCTGGAAGTGTTCTTCGCCGGTATGCTGAATAGATTGATCTTGATTAGACTCATAAAGCACATGAATATGGGATCTCAACAATAGAAGCCTGAGTGGTTGACGAAATGACTAGCTGAAGAGACAGGAGATCGGTGAATGACCGTTTGCCTGGATGTCCACCCTGAATTACAGACGCTATGATATATGATATGGTCAGAAATAACAAAATGTCTCTGCGAGAAAAGAAAAGAAAAGAAAAGAAAAGACCGCCTATAACCGATAAGCGTGAAGCTACCCATGGGCGAGTATTAGGACCACCATGAGGAGAAATGCTACCTTAAAGGGTAGGTGTGTCAGAAAAGAAAAAGAGAAAAATAAAGAAAAGAAAAAAAGAGTTCCGAATGAAAAGAATGAGACAAGAGTGCAATATAGAAGACCGTATCATATTGAGTATGCTGAAGTAATCACAGAATGTGATTAAGACATTCAGGTTGGTTAGACCCACTGATCCGATTCTCCGAAGCGAAATCATCGAGTTGGCTTGCTTATGGAATAAGCTGTGAAAGATCCTTGGCACACACACACTAGGAGTCTAGTTTGATCACCTATTCAGACGATCGGAGTTGAGCATATCGGTACTTTGAAGATTCTCTGGCTTTGACACCAAGCATTCGTTGAGGACGAAAATATATCCAATTATCAAAGATTATCTTATGAGAGGAATTACAATATGCTAAGAGGAATCAGTGGCATCAGTTTCAGTTTCTGCCGAGAATGGCATTCTGGGGGCGAGGCCCATATCACATCAGTTTCTGCGAGGATGGCATTCTGGGAGCGAGGCTCACGTCAGTTTCAGTTTCTACCGAGAATGGTATTCTGGGGCGAGGCCCATATCACATCAGTTTCTGCCGAGAATGGCATTCTGGGAGCGAGGCTCACATCAGTTTCAGTTTCTGCCGAGAATGGCATTCTGGAGCGAGGCTCACATCAGTTTCAGTTTCTGCCGAGAATGGCATTCTGGGAGCGAGGCTCACATCAGTTTCAGTTTTTTGCCGAGAATGACATTTGGGAGCGAGGCCTCAAATCAATTTCATTTTCTGCCGAGGATGGCATTCTGGGGGCGAGGCCCCGATTACATCAGATCATTAAAGTCCGGGAATGGACAGCTCGGGAATGAGCACGCCGAGAATGGCACTCCGGGAATGGAGATTTAGTCCGGGAATGGACAGTCCGGGAATGGACAGCTCGGGAATGAGCACGCCGAAATGGCACGCCGAGAATGGCACTCCGGGAATGGAGATTTAGTCCGGGAATGGACAGTCCGGAATGGACAGCTCGGGAATGAGCACGCCGAGAATGGCACTCCGGGAATGGAGATCGGTTCGGGAATGGACCACAACGATGACAGTTCGGGAATGGACTTCATCACATCATATCACAGCAACACTCCGGGAATGGAGATCGGTTCGGGAATGGACCACAACGATGACAGTTCGGGAATGGACTTCATCACATCATATCACAGCAACACTCCGGGAATGGAGATCGGTTCGGGAATGGACCACAACGATGACAGTTCGGGAATGGACTTCATCACATCATATCACAGCAACACTCCGGGAATGGAGATCGGTTCGGGAATGGACCACAACGATGACAGTTCGGGAATGGACTTCATCACATCATATCACAGCAACACTCCGGGAATGGAGATCGGTTCGGGAATGGACCACAACGATGACAGTTCGGGAATGGACTTCATCACATCACATCACAGCAACACTCCGGGAATGGAGATCGGTTCGGGAATGGACCACAACACGGTGACAGTTCGGGAATGGACTTCACCACACCACAGCACATCAGCGGTTCGGGAATGGACCAGAGGTCGAAGCACCTCAACAACATCAACTCAACACAGCATGGCGAGTCAGGTGGCAGCTGGCGAGCCAGGTAAGTAAAAATGCATTGCACGTACTTTGATAGAACTGTCATTGTCACACACTGCACGAGTCCCATCAAAGTGGGGGCGACTGTAGACATTGCATTTTTGCATAACACCCGATGAGGAGTCTTATATGGAGACAACTCCCTCTTAGTCATGAAAGTCGCGGGAAAAGAACGTTGGAAGGGTAAAGTTGGAAAACACTATTTTTTATGGATTTCTCCGAGTTGTTTCGCTTCGGTTGCTTGCTATACCTCCGTTTCTAAGCTCACCTTAGGCCCAAAACTCCCCTAGATCACATACCTAATCCAAACCAAGCCCAAATACCCAAGTCAAACCAAGTCAACCCAAGTCAAACCAAACCCATGCCCATTAGATGTAATTCACGCCCATTGCCCTTTATTTAGGTAAATTGCACATTAATCACATGTTAAAATCTTGATTAATCCTTACCTAAATAAAAGAAATCAAATAAAATCATTACCAAATCAAATCCAATCCCAAATCCTAATTAGGAGATGCATTCCTTATTAGAACCAATTAGGAGATTCCTTCCTAATCTAAAAAGGAAAGCCTTTCCCTTTGCCTATAAAAAGAGGCCTTCACCCCCATTCACAACCCTAGCTCACATATCTCCCTCACACGCCCAAAGCACTCTCTTAAGCCTCCATTACACGCCCAAGCATCCTCCCTGAACCCTCCATTGCCGCACCTTCAAAATCCAATAGCCTCCATTGCCGCCCCTCCCTCCATCATCAACACCCTTCACGCCCAAGCCCTAAACTTAACCCTCCATTGCCGAGTTCCAGCCCCATTCACAGCCCTAAAACACCCTCAAATAAACCTTATTTCCAGCCCTTAAGTTCCGCAAAAACACCCCCCAAAGCAGCTCTCCAAATCGGCGCCAAAACAGCCCCTGAAAACGGCTTCACTGCACTGGTGAACTGCCGAATTTAGTCTTCTGTTCTGGTCTGATTCTGTGCGGTTTAGCCTCCAAAACAGTCCTAAAACCATCTTAAAACCATCCCAGAAATCCCCAAAAAGTTTCCCAAAAAACCTTTACAAACGCACCTCCCGAGACCACCAAAATCACCCAAAACAGTCCAAAAACGCCCAAAACAGTGACCTGAAACGCAGCGACCAAACGGCGGTGAAACGAAGGTAAAACAGCAGCCCGAGCATCAAAACAGCAAGGAAAACAGTGAGCAAACAATCTTGAAAAGTTTCGGATCATTCGCCCTTCCAACGGACTTGGAAAGCACTTCCAAAGATTGACGAAAGAGGTTAGACCTGAGGGTACCTTTTACTTATTTTCTTTTGTTTTATTTTTATTTATTTTAGAATATTATCGCATGAGAGTCGTTTGAAGCATGATGTGATTGTTGGATGAGCGGGATATGTGTTTCCCTTTTGTGGTATATCGGATGGAAACCCGGACGTAAATTCCATAGCCGATTCCGAATGGACGGTAGTATGGTCTGCACTCGGGATACAATACCACGTACCACTTAAGATACACGTATCTCGTCTCATCCAAATTTGTATTCGAGCATGATGTAGTTCTAGGTTGTTTATTTATTATTTTAAGCATGTTTTAACGTAGTTTCGTTATTTAATTTTAAAGCATGATTATGTTCGTTTTATGCATGACGTTTAGTTTAGTTTATATTTATGCTTTAGTCATCATATTTGTTTGCATTGGTTCGATGGCTTAATTGTTCAATGTGTGATATTGCGTGTTTATTGTTTAAAGATTTATTTTCAAGCATGCGAACTTAGATTAGGAGTTAGTTAGCGGAAGCATATTAGATCTAGGTAACCTTGAACATGATTATTGATTAGATGCGGTCGATTTATTGCATGAATTATATCATCACAATGACATAAGTAAGGGACCATTCCGAACCCAACGGTTTGAGGTCTTCCCTTGCGAGGGGTGAGTGCGGCCTTAAACCTTTGTCCCGGTTCACACCGGGTGGCGACTCCATTATTCTCCGGTTTAGTCCCCCGCGGACTATTCGTACTCTCAACTAGGCCCTGAGTCTAGAACAGCATGCGTCGCCCAGGTTCTGTTGTCTACAAACACCAAGCTTTTCAGAATCGAGGACAATCCAAGTCCATTTTCCCAGTCGGTAAGTCTCAGCGCCTTTTTAGTTTTTTTTTCGCATCAAGCATAACGCGCAAATCTGATTTGTGGATTGTCCCGCATCGCAAAAGCTATCATTAGATCACGAAAAACGGTGAGCAAGAAATTAAAAGAGTTTCATATAAATATCAAAAGCATAAACTAGGATCATGGATTTTTAATCTAATATGCCCCTCCCCACTAAATCAATGCAATACTGTAATCCCCAAACAGAATAAAATATTTAATAATTAAATTAAATACTATCGTGAAAGTTGGATCCCGTGAATATATTTCAGCTCACAGCAGAGGCACGGTCTCGCCCAACGTATATTCATCAGGTAGACAACTCATTTGTCAATCACTCAAAGTGACTCCTAAGTTTCCGGTCCTAGTCGTTTTTCTCGTTGTCACTGCGAAGGCAGGCCCACAGGAGACGTACCAAGGTTAAACTCGTCAATAATAAACTCAAGTTACTCACGTAATCCTGACAGCTAGGGCACGTTCAGAATTCCGCTTTCGCTTGAATTTATCTAGTATCTGATTACATCTGGTATGAATAAATCTCTATCGGCTACACCCTCACAGCAGAGGCACAGCCTCTGATGTAGTCACGGAGAAGCATTCATAAACCTTATTGACAAGACGGACCACATAACATGCATCAAATACGTAATTACATTAAAACCTTATTAATTAGTGATTTTTCCGTTAAGTGTCATACACTCTAAATCTAATCGATTCAGTTTCTAATAAGCATGTATAAAGTCAAGAATAGATGATTTAAATAAAGTTAATCATTTTAAGCGGCCTAAAATCAGACTTGCTCTGATACCATTTTGTAGGGGGTTTTTCTAGGGGCTGAATCCGGTAACGCAGCGGAAGCGGTGAAAATCCGATTTTCAGATTTCAAAAATTTTTTCTCAGATTAATTAAATAAACATATTTATTTAATTATCCAATAATCAAATTATGAGATAAAATTCAAATGAATCATATTCAAGTGAATTTACCGAATTACCCTTGTATTGGTACTTTGTCCATTTTAGTCCGAAATTGATCAAATCTACACCCAATGAACAGGCGGAGGTCTGATCTAAATAGATCGGTGACGTGACTGCCATCTAAGTGTAGAAGATGTCTCATGTGCCCACAATGGCATCTCAAGTCTAAGAATCACAAGTGCTACTCAACCAAGAAGATTCTTATTGACGCTGGTGTGTACCATCCATTAAGAATCTTCGGTGAGTCATTCAGTGTTTATCCGCTATAAACACCTACACGTCTATACTAGTCTCCAAGACTTATGGTTCATTGAGAAACCATTGGAATCATATATTCCAGTATACGACTTGTACCGGTCTCAACGAGTTTACTATACTGACCAAGTAGTGTAAACCTTGACCAGGAACTGTCTGAGAATGACAACGTCATGATACTACTCAATCTCCGTTGCGACGCTTTTGCAACTGTATCATGACTAATCATTCTAAGGTCTTTACGTCTTTACCATATTAAAAGATTCATTATATTATAGAAACTGCATATATTATTCATAATAATAATGTTTTACAGAAGTATTTACAGAGAAATACAACCAGGAATTGGCGCTGTGAGCACCAATCCCAACACATCTCATATCGACATGTTCACGATTTTTTACAATTAATATGATCCACCTTAGGTGATTTGTTGGACAATTATGACCCATAACATCACTATTTGTACAGAACATGATTTTGTTGTAGAAATTAACTGTGTGACAAAGGAAACTGCTCTTTTATCATTTGTAATTAGATTACTTGAATATAGAAATGATAAAAGTCCTTATGATTAGTTCCAGATTATAAGATATGAGACAATATCAATCCACTAAGGTTTAATCATTAAATATCCCTAGTTGAAGTATTAACAAGACTAGACATCGATAATGCGGAATAGACTAGTATTGAACTTGTGCGCGTTGTGGGAGCATAACGGTATAGTTATCATATATTTAAGTATTGGATACTTATGCAAGTGTGATAGGAGGTTGTGTTTACCGATGGTACGGAAACAGCTTCGCTCCTGATAGACCCCACTGAATCCCATTGGTTGTGTGACAATGTGTCTATGGGAATCCGATTCAGGGTAGGTGTATTTGGTATTAACTTGAGACTTGCATCCCTAATACTTGCGACAATCATTACGCTTTAGTTTTGGTCGTCCGGGACTTTAACAGGTTCTGTGTACGCCTCTTCTGGGCTTATTGAGAATCGTAGAGTATTGGATGTGATGTCAAGATGGAAGTATCACTTCAGTCATATGAAGATGATGATCACGCAGGGATACATAACTGGTACTCTAATATATTGCAACCATCGGGATAATGTGACAACGTCATGATTATCCGATTAAAGAGACTAGTTACTTGTGATCCGATATATGTTTTGTAGGGGCAGACACTATTCTAGCCCTCGGCCTTGCATGTGACATCTGATGCTGGATCGCTATACGCAATACTATGTATACTACGGCTGGAAAATGATTATATATTCCTTAAAGAATATTTCTGGAGAATCGGGAAGACACTGTGCTTTGCTAGAAGCCAATCATGTCTTGTAAATCGGTATGCACGTGGTACGAGGTATGTACTTAATCGGATAGTTCGATAACCGGATTTACTACCAACATATCCAGGGTTCTCTTAGGTCGCTTACCAAAGATTCACCGATGATAGTTGACTCGATTAGTAGAATTAATCTGGGATTAATTAAGAGAGAGAGTCAATTAATCTATGATTAATTGATGCATTATTTAATCTGGGATTAAATGTGTTCGGAAGAGAGAGAACGTGATTAATTTGGAATTAATTGGTAAAATAAATTTATAGTTAAATTGGATTTTTTTCTATTTATTTATTTTTATGGGCTAAAATTAATATATCGGACATATTAATTGAAATTAGATTTCAATACGAATTTAAAGTCAGACTTTAATATGAGCGAACATATTAATTTAGAATTAATTCGTAAACGGCATTCGTAATACATTTGTGAGGCATCGTTATTTAATTAAATTAGATTTAATTATTTAGCGACGAAAATTCGTTTAGTCTTATTAAACTGATCTGAGCCGCGGCAAATATTCGTAGAGATCTTTTGAATTTTGAATTCAAAGAGGTGGAGCCCACTTCACATGTGTGAAGTGGTGCTTGGCATTTATGCCAAAACCACTTGCTTTTCAACTACATGGTTTTGGTTTTTGGAAAACCAAGACCCAACTACCAAGTTTGGCTAAAAATGGTAAAATCCTTTACCAAATCTAATTCTCTTTCTTCCAACACAACTCACACAAGCAAAACACTCCCAAGAACCCTAGTTTGGGCGTGAACCTCCTCTCCTCTTCTTTTTGATTTTTTTTTCAAAATCAAACAAAGCTAGCACTTAAGGAGTTATCATAGGTGATAGGGAAACTCATCCTAGAGTTGGAGTCAACACACAAAGCTTGGAGCTTTAAAGAACACAACACAAAAATTTTGAAGTTCAAATCTGATCATTGTAAGTCATTCCACAACTTTTAATGATCTTATTCACGCATATTCTTGCTTAATAGATCCTTGGCATGTTCTAGGAACACTAACATGATTGACTTTGGCCAAATTTTAAGAATCGTGACTTACTTACATTGATACCTAACCCATTATGGTACGCATATAAGCCGATGGATTTTTTCTTGATTCGCACTTGATTAACAACTACATCGATCCACACCCAAAGAACATCTAGAGACCAGACCATAAAAATTTTCTGAGATACATGACATCAAAATGTAGAGGATCTGACACAAAATCAATGTTATCTTAGAGTCAAATGATCACATATGCTACTCATGGAGATTCCTATTAATGATGGAGTGTTCTTCCAACTATTAAGAATCTCATACGTCTATACGTGCTTCCAAAGCTCATGATACATTGGGTTTAAACAATTGGAACTCAAATTCTAATATACAATATGTGCTAGTCTTATAGGTTATAGGAATTCGGCAGTATTACAAAAACAACGACTAGGAATATTTACTTTAAGAATAGTTTATAATAGTAATACTTATCTGAATGTCAGACCATCTAGTATCCAATATTACTACAAAACTATTTTAAGGTCGATGTCATTCTTAACATATTTATATATCAATCTATTATGCATAATGACAATACCATTAATAATGTATGAAATAGAAATATAATTATTTTATTAATAAATAAAAAAAATGTACAATACATTATTCGGATTAGCACTGCACTGCAAGCACCAACTCTAATAATTATGATGTTGCCTCTTACTTTAGAGGAGTTGGAGGCAGAGAAAAGCTCAGGTAAGTGGACAACAAGCTTTAAGCTTGCAAGAAGGGCTAAAGGTGCTACCCTGAATGTTAGCTTTGGTTACTCGATAATGAAAGATGATTTGATTGAATAAAAGAACAGTAGGAATGTTTCTGAGCTTATAAACTTAATAGAGGATAGGCCAACCACCCTGAAATCTTTTAAAGATTTTTGGGGTGAATAACGACAATAAGATGCATAGTAGGGTCGGTAGTGTTACCAGATAGGTTAGCTAGGAAGCATCCATTTGACTGTAATTTAAAATTTTCTTCCAAAACCACTTTAAGGATCATGGTTATGTCTTTGTTGATGTAAACAATATACTATTAAATTAATTTCTATTAATTTAAACATGCATGTAATAAATATTATTTATCATTATAAATAATATTTACAAATAATAAAACCATAACTTGATGTGTTTATTAATTTTCTTGAGTCTTTGAATATATTTCTCATTGATTTTTCCCTTGTAGTAGTGCACCAAGTATTGCACCTTTAGTTGGCACACTAGCGCTCCTCTATGAACAAATCGCTCCCCTTTTTTAGCATGTTGAAATCTTTATGAACAAATTGGAACTATTCTGAAGAGATATCAAATCGCAAAAACACACGCGGTTTTTGACGGAAACTTAATTTGCGTGAATAATCGTTAACGTGCAAACTGCCAAAGAATGATTTGCTTATATATATTATATGGGAAATGCTAACAAGTGCCCTTATGGCACTTGTTAAGAATTCATTTAAGGAAATTTTTTATGTAAAAAAGAAAAAAATCATTAATGATTTGACAATTTTTTATATTTCCCATAAAAATAATACCAAAACTTTCCTTTTATGGGTTCTTAACAAGTGCCCTTAGGGCACTTGTTAGCATAACCCATATTATATATATCTATATCAATGCGCAACAATTGCTTTTATATATATATATATATATATATTCTTACGCATGCATAACAGTATGAAAACTTCATTTGCTTATATCAAGCAACCATTTAATAGCTTCTCACGAGAACACAATATTTATATATAGGCATCTGATTTGTTTTAATTATATCCTAATATAGTAAGGTCAATCTCATATCTTCTCAAATCAAATTTGATCTCTCAAAGATTCTTTCAAAAATAAAATTTGGATACTTAACCAAATTAAGAATCTTAATTAAATAATGACTTTCTTATTTAATCTTAAATAAGGCTCTAATTAATTTTGGGTGCTAGCCCACTAAATTAAAGCCCAATAGTTTAAATATTATTTTGGCATATTAATTAATTAATTAATATAACTTTCTTAATTTTAATTAACGATTAAATAAAATTACATTTAATTTATTTAATATAAATACCAAATATTTAATTAAATAATTAAATCTTTTTTTATATTTCGAATTTAGTAATCAAATTAATATTTCCGAAATATCTCGAATATCCTAATCTAATTAGAAAATGCCAAATTAATTATTTATTAACTTTTAATAAATATCCTCGAATTTGTAATAAAGACGAGAAATATATTGTGCGACTGTCCTAGGTTCATTACACTACAAGAAAACTGCCAAAGAGCGACGGAAAAATCCGTAGCTAATTCGTCGCTAATTGACCATTCGTGACAGAATAGCGACGGAAAAATTTCGTAACTATTTTGTTGGTCGCAAAAAAAATAGAAACGAAAATATTTCATCTGTCGCTAAAGTTAGCGACGAAAGAAAATTTCGTCTCTATATAGCGACGAAATTTCTGTCGCTAATTAGCGACGGTTAGTATTCCCTCGCTAATTAGCAACGGAAAATTTCATTTCTATTTAGAGACGGAATTACCATCCGTCGCTACATAACGATGGAAATTCCGTTTCAATTTAGCGATGGAATATTTCCGGTTCTAAATTTTAAATTTTAGAGAGGCGGAAAATTTAAAATTTTAAAAATATTTAGCGACGGAATATTTCCGTAGCTATAAATTTTTTTTTGGAAAAAATTAAAAATTTTAAAATTTTAAAATTTTAGAGAGGCGAGAAATTTAAAATTTTAAAAATATTTAGCGAAGGAATATTTCCGTAGCTATATATTGTTTTTTGAAAAAAATAAACGAAAATTTTAAAAATTTTAGAGAGGCGGGAAATTTAAAATTTTAAAAAAATGTGAAACTTTTAAAATTTTGGAAATGAAAAAATTTTAAAATTTTATAGAGGTGGAAAATTTTATAATTATATAGATATGAAAAATTTATAAATTGTAGAGATATTAAATTTTTAAATTTTAGATAAGGGAAAATTTTAAAAATTTTGAATGGTATAAAAATTTTAAAAAGTGGATTTTTTAATTGTTATATATACATCTTCAATTATACAAGATACCGTAATGTCCACCGCGAACTTCGACACACCACCATCCATTTACGAAATGTCCACCGTTTGTTTCTTAAGAAATTTTAAAAGAGGGGATAAGAAGAATGAGAGATGATAATGAGAGTTGAGGTATGAAAAAAATTGATGATATATGAAATTGAGTAAGAAAATTTTGGATAGTATATTGGAGTTGAGAGTTAAAAAGATTATGATGTATATATAGAGGAAAAAAATAAGAGAAGTGAGAAGATTTGTAAATTTTGTAGACATTTAAAATTTTCACAAGGCTGGAAATTTTTTGAAATTTGACGAAAATTAGCGATGGAATAGATATTCCGTTTCTATTTAGCGATGGAAAATCCGTCTCTATTTTTTTAAAAAAAAAAAAGTGGCGCCGAAAGGAATAAATTTTGGGGGGATTGAAAATTTTAAAAACTAACGACGGAATAGAAACAAAATAATTTTGTTTCTAATTATCGATAAAAATTAAAAATTAGCTACGAAATTGATATTTCGTTTCTAATTAGCGACGAAATTTTAATTCCGTTTCTAATTAGCAACGAAACAATTCCGTTTCTAATTAACAAACAAAATTAAAATAAAAATAAATTTAAAATTAGCGATGGAATTGAAATTCCGTTTCTAATTAGCGACGGAATTTGAATTTCGTTTCTAATTAGCGACGGATTAACAACGAAATAATTTCGTTTCTACTTTAAAAAAAAATAAAAATAAAAATTTAACATTAGCTACGGTATTAAAATTCCGTTTCTAATTAGCAACGGAATTTTAATTCTGTTTCTAATTAGCGACGGAACAATTCCGTTTCTAATTAACAAAAAAAATAAAAATAAAAATAAATTTTAAATTAGCGACGAAATTGAAATTCCGTTTCTAATTAGCGACGGAATTTGAATTCCGTTTCTAATTAGCGACAAAATAATTCTGTTCTACTTAACCAAAAAAATAAAAATAAAAATAAAAATTTAACATTAACTATGGAATTGAAATTTCGTTTCTAATTAACTACGGCATTAAAATTTCGTTTCTAATTAGCTACTGCATTAAAATTTAGTTTTTAATTAGCTACGGAACAATTCTGTTTCTAATTAACAAAAAAAAATTAAAAAAAAAAAAAATTAAAATTAGCGACATAATTGAAATTCTGTTTCTAATTAGCGATAGAATTTGAATTCTATTTCTAATTAGCAACAGAATAATTCTGTTTCTACTTAACAAAAAATAAAAATAAAAATAAAAATTTAACATTAGCTACGGAATTGAATAGCTACGGCATTAAAATTCCGTTTCTAATTAGCGATGGAATTTTAATTCCGTTTCTAATTAGCGACGGAACAATTACGTTTCTAATTAACAAAAAAAAAATAAAATTAAAATTAAAATTAAAATTAAAATTAGCGACGTAATTGAAATTTCGTTTATAATTAGCGACAGAATTTGAATTCCGTTTCTAATTAGCGACGGAAAAATTCCGTTTCTAAACAAAATTAGCGATGAAATAGTAATCCACTCTAATTAGCGACAGATTTTCATTTCCGTCTCTAATTTAGAGATGAAATTTTTTTTGTCGCTAAATTCCATCCATAATTTCATTATTCGTTTCAATTCCGTCTCTATTCCTTCATTAAATTTTGAAATGGAATATTCCGTCGCTAAAACTGTAATTTCTTGTAGTGTTATCGAGTAGCAATGGAATAATATTAACTCTTTAATATTTCATCTCTATGATATTCCACATACAATGGGTAATCACCTAGCAGCAAGTCATGGCCCCCTAGTCGACGAATGAAGTGGGAAAACATATGAACCTATTAGAATACACTTCAAGCATGTCATCTCATTCCGTTCGATATTTATGTTTCTTATCGAGTCTTGATGACGGTAAGATCAAATCCTTATACTCGACATATCTTTAAACTTTATCTTATGGATTTGATATCTCTAAGATATTGACTCCTTTGGCCAAAGACTTATATCCATAATTTTGAGTTTACTTGAAACATCTCTTTTATTATCAAAGCTATCGGATCCCTTCTTAAAGCTTACGTGACTTCATACGTCAATTGCTCAAGGCCATCTAGTATTCATTCAAAGGACGTGGATAGTCGAATGAGGATGTACTAGTGAACCAAGAGTATTATCGCACAATTCATCATATGATCTTAGGTCAAAGGATATGATGATACTAATGTATTATTATGAAGATCAATGACCTTAGATAATATTACCATGTGATCTTACGTTTCTGTGGTAGTGTTCAATATTTCATTCTACTAATGAAACGTCTATTGTTGTGTCCTTATGATATGAGACTCATCATCCATTCTATTAACATCATATGTCAATCTAGGCGACACACAATAATTTTGTCAAGTGATATATTATTGTCCTATATAACAATCACATTTTAGCAAAAACTTAATTTGAGACATATATAAATATCGTTGACTCTCATAATCACAAACATCTTTTGGATTAACTATATTTATCTGACATAATGTATCAGGGCATACACATAAAATATGGTTGTAATAATATGTACTTAACAAATGCCTTTTAAAATAATAAACTATATTACAAATAATATGCCTTAAATCATTACATCCATAAATGGTTTTAGGGCATACACTCTAAAAAATTCCCATTTGCACTAAAACCATTTATTATGATACCCAATGCCCATCTTCTCAAGATGACGCTCCATTTGTTATTGGCTCATTGGCTTTATGAGTGCATCGGCTACATTGCCAGCTGAAGGTGTTTTCTGAATCGTTATCTACATATCTCTAACATATTCTCTTAGTATGTGATACTTTATTTGAATGTGTTTGGATTTCTGGTGTGACCTTGATTCCCTGGACTGTGCTATAGCCTCATTATTGCCGCAGTTCAAAAGGAATACTCTTTCAATGTTTGGAACCACACCTACCTTTCACTTTCAGTTATGGTGATCCGTAAGTCAATATCATATCCTTAGTTTTTCTTAAATACTTAAGGATTGCCTTGACTGCTATCCAATGACTTTCTCATTGTACATAGCATGGGATACATTAGATTACCAATGGTAGAAGAATACATGCTCTTTCTTGAGGTGTCTTGGGACTCATCGATCTAGATAGATGAATTTCATGTCTGGAAGGCAACAAACCTCTCTCAGAGTCCAACATATTAAATCTCTTGAGCTCTTTTTCTATGTATAGACTTTAGGACAAACCAATCATTCTTCTTGATCTATCTCTATAAATTCTTATTCCAAGAATGTAGGTTGCCTCTCCCAAGTCTTTCATTTAGAATATTTTGGATAACCATACTTTGACTGAAGTCATCATAGCTACATCATTTCCAAATAGTAATATATCATCAACATATAATATTAAGAACGTATGGCGCTCTCATTGACCTTTTGTAAACATAGGGCTCATCCACATTTTTGATGAAACCAAACGTTTTGATCGCATCTTCAAATCATAGATTCCAACTCCTAGATGCTTGCTTTAGACCATATATAGATCTTTGCAACTTACATACTTTATGACTATCACATTTAGATGTAAAACCTTCTGGCTGTTTCATATAAATTTCTTCCTCAAGAAATCCATTTAGAAAATGCCAAATCTTATAGTCAAAGTAAGCTGCTATAGCTAAGAGAATTCTAATGGATTTTAGCATAGCTACTGGCGAAAAAGTCTCATAATAATCAACTCTTTGTTTTTGAGTATATCCTTTTGCCACTAGTCTAGCTTTATAAGTCTCTACTTCTCCATTATTTCCAATCTTTCTCTTGAAGACACATTTATACCCAATGGGACTAATTCTTTCAAGAGGATCAACAAGTGTCCATACTTGATTGGATTACATGGATTCTATTTCAGAATTCATAGCTCCAAGCCATCTAGAAGAGTCAATGTCTGACATTGTTTCTTCGTAGTTTCTTGGGTCATCAACATGAACCGCTTCACCAATCATAAAAGATTAAAAATCTTGTTGATTGACTAGGGTATATCTCAGTGGCATGCGAGATTGCCTAATTGATTTACAAAGTGGTTGTGTTTCTTGAGGTGCTTCTTGTTCTATTTGGTCTGGTTCCTTTTGAGTTGAGCCAATTCGTTTTCCACAATTCTCTTCTTGAGAGATTTCCTCATCTATTTGTAGGCACTGTATTTTTACATATAAGTTCTGATGATGAGTCTCGTACGGAGGCACTCCTCTTTAAGTTTTGGGAGTCGCGGGAAATGGACGTCGGAAGAAAAAGTCAGAAATCCATATCTTGTTGGACTGAATTCAGTCATATGGAGATGATGATCACAAAAGGATACAGAACTGGTGCTGTAATGTATTGCAACCATCGGATTAAAGAGACCAGTTGCTCGTGATTCGATTTATGCTTTGTACGGGGCAGACACTATTTCAGCCCTAGGCCTAGCATGTGACATGCGATACTAGATCGCAATACGTAATACTACATATACTACACCTGACAAAGATTAAATATTCCATTAAGAATATTTCTGGAGAATTGGGTAGGCACGACGCTTTGCTAGAACCAACCATGTCTCGTAAATCGGTAAAAATATAGTACGAGGTACGTACATGTTCAGATAGTCCGACGACCGGATTTACTGCCAACATATCCAGGGATCTCTTGGGTCGCTTCCCAAAGATTCACCGATGACATTTGATTCAAACATAATTAATCTAGGATTAATTACGGAGAAATTTTATTTACGATAAAATACTATTTGAAGAGAGAGAACGATTAATTCGGAATTAATCGATAAAATAATATATTCGATATATTAAACGAAATTAGGTTTCTACACGGAATTAAAATTAGATTTTAATTCGGGCAAACAAATTAATTTAGAATTAATTCGCTAGCGATGTGAATAGTAATTTTGCTTGGCATTATTATTTAATTAAATTTGATTTAATTACGTCGCGACGAAAAATTCGTTAATTCGGAATTAGCGAACCCGAGCCCGGGAGTGGTTGCGAGCCCACTCGCACTTTGAATAAAGTGGGGCCCACAAGTCACATCGTGTCACATCACTTGTCAACCTTTTACCTTTTTGGTGATGGTATTAGGTGATGGAATGATGGTGGCTTATTCTACACTCAATTTGATGGCTTGAAAGACTTTTACCAAATTTCAAAATTTAGTATATGTTTTGTTTTTTGAAATCAAAACACACAAGTCAACATTTTCACTTCATCTCTTTCCTCTCTACAACTTACGGCATTGGGCATTTTTTCTCTCAAATTTTTCTTCTTTGGCCGAATACACAAGGAAGAAATAAGAAAATTTGTTGCAATTTTCCTAAGTTGCTAGCACATCATAGAATCATCCAAGGTGATAGGGAAACCAATCTAAGAGCTTGGAATTACTATTGAAGCTTGGAGCTTGAAGATCAAAATTCAAAGTGGAGCTTGGAGACTTCTCAAAGAACAAAAGTTTTTGTGTTCAACGCTTCCAAAATCCGTTCAAAGTGAGTATAATTTCGCCATATCTCCTTTTATATTCACATGTTCTTATGCTTGAATTTGATCTTGGGAATGCGTTAGAAACCAACAATGGTATTATAGAGCCTAATTTGAGCATGAAAAATATTAGGGTAAAATTTGGGTAAATTGGATTTGAGCATGATTTAACCAAATTGTTTGTTTGAGCATGCTTGTATATGGATAACTTGTAGTTATATATGATCAATTTTATGAAAAATTAATTGGATCAATTTTTGCCCAAAATATAGGCTTGGCCGAATGCAATATTTACCCTAAAGTCATGGTATTTTTGTTTTTTGATCATTGGATGAGTTGAAAAACATGGTTATGTTGATTTTAGATTCAATTGTATTGAAATCAGAATCGAACGTAAATAAACCCTAAAATACCGTGAGCTATGGAGCATGAAATGAGATGATTTTTTGTTTTAAAATGTTGGACATTAGTTGAACAAATTAATACATGATTAATTGATTAAATTAGTTTTTTGGAAATATTAATTTAGATAATTAATTAATGTAATACACTTTAATTAATTAAATTATGAAATTTGGAATTTTAAAATTTAATTTGTTGGGCTTAATTTAGAATTGGGCTTTAAAAGTTGTATTTGTGCCTAATGGGCTTGGTTGGGCCAAGTTGGTTTAGGATAATTGGATTGGATCCAAATTGGGCCTAAACCATTCAATTAAGTCCAAATATAACAAATGGACCTTTTCATGTTTAATTGGGCCTAATGGGCATAAATAGGTTTCTTGGCAAATAAAGGTGATTCCTTGATTGGGCTTTGGTATATGGGTTTGACCCATATTGACCAAAGTCCAAGCCTTAAGAAATTAATTGAAAGCCCATTGGACTTTAATTAAACTACATTGGATGTTAATTGGGCTTTGAGACCCATTAAGATTAGATTTGGAATCTAACTCGTAAAGGTATGTTAGAAAGTGTAGTTATTTAATTTGGAATTGAATATTGAATTATTATTGAATATAGATTTAAATTATACTTCGATATAATTCAAGAATTCGTACTTTGAGTACTTATTCTCAAACGAGTTGGACTCGCGCAATCAAATCGTTGTTTGAACATTAATGATCACTTAATTCAAAGATTAATTAATTGGATAGATTGATTGAATAACATGCTTTGTTGAATACATGGATGTGTTGAATGAATAATGCATATCGGATGGATATTAGAAGGAAAGGGAAATTTTGGAAATTATTTAAATTTAGAATTTATTAAATTGGCCTGCTTGTCCAGCCTTATCTCTCGATTCTTTGTAATTCTCTTCTCACCTAATTTCCCTCAATGTTATGAGGTTTCTTTAATTTTATTATGTAATTGGGTAGAGGTAGAAGTTAGTTGAATAGTGCTAGCGGGAAAAAGAAAGGGAGTGATTTGTTCTAGGAACAAGTTGTGGAATCTTCATCGCATATCTTATTAATTTATTTTACGCGCCTTTTATGCTTTTAGAATGCATGCTTAAGGGTGTATGATGAGACCAAACACCAAGATAATAATGTTGGAGTTTTTTAAGGTCCCAAGATCAAAACTCAAGCATGAATATCAAGTGAATACAACGACGGAAGTGCGGAATACTTACATCGAGCGGTTGAGCGACGATTTGGGCGACAAAAACAAAAAATCTGCACACTTATCAAGGCAGTAAGTTGCTGTGAATAGTGTATTTCGCCCCTTCACTTCAAGTTTTGAAGCTCCAAGCTTCACCGAATGGCTTCCCGGCTCATGGGTAAACTTCCCTTATCACCTTGGCATGATCCCGGAGTGTGCTAGCACTCTTGTTTTGCCACAAAACACACTTGCTTCCCTTGATTTTTTTGTTGAAATTCGGCAGTCCACTGCCTTTGAAGAACAACAAAACCGAGAGTGAAAGAGAGGAGAAGAAGAGGAGAGAGAGGAGGGAAAATAAAAAAGTGATGCATGCCTTTTCAATTTCGTTTTTTGACTTTGCTTTAAGCATCAAATGCCAAATGAATTTCATTTGAAATTCATTTCAAAGCAATTTGCTTTATGTCAAGTACACACATCACCTTTTTGTCAAATCAAGTCACATCACCTTTTGTCACATCAATCAATCAATCCAATCAATTGTCACATCACTCAAAGTGACATGATTTGACGCTTGATGTGACGCTAGATGCGACTAGCGATTTGACGCTTGATTTGACGTGCCGCACTCGAATTCTAAATACGAATGCGCTCGTAAAAATCTCGGGCTCGGGTTCGTTAATTCCAAATTAACGAATTTTCCGTTGCGTCGTAATTAAACGATTACGCCAAGCGAAATCACTATTCACGTCGCTAACGAATTAATTCTAAATTAATTCGTTCGCCCGAATTAAAATCTAATTTTAATTCCGCGTCGAAATCCAATTTCGATTAATATATCAAATATATTAATTCCTCGATTAATTCCAAATTAATGTTTCTCTCTTTAATCGTTATTTTATCCTAGATAAAATATCTTCGCAATTAATCCCAGATTAATTTTCTCTCTCTCTTCTAATTAATCCCAGATTAATATAAGTGCGAGTCATACGTCATCGGTGAATCTTTGGGAAGCGACCCATGAGATCCCCGGATGTGTTGGCAGTCAAATCGGTCGTCGGACTGTCCGAACACGTATGTACCTCGTACTACGTTTTACCGATTTACAAGACAAGGTTGGCTTCTAGCAAAGCACCATGTCTATCCAATTCTCCGGAAACATCCTTACAGGAATAAGGATCTATATCAAGCGTAGTATACCGTAGTATTGTGCGTATCGGCCCAGTATCAGATAGTCACGTGTTAGGGCTGGGGCTGGATAAGTGTCTACCCCGTCCGAAACACATATCGGATGTCTGGTAACTAGTCTCTATAATCGGATATTCATGACCTGGTCATAATATCACGATTGGATGCGCATCACTTAAGAGCACTAATACCGTATCCTGCGTGACATCATCTCCAATATGACTGAGAGTGATACTTCCGTCTCGACATCACACCCAATACTCTACGATTCTCTGATAAACCCAGAAGTGGTAGACACAGAACCTGGTCAGGGTCCCCAACCACCAAAACCAAAGTTTATCGATTATCGTAAGTATTAGCGATGCAAGTCTCAGGTTAAGACTATACACACCTACCTCGATTTCGGCCTCCCATAGACACATAGTCATAATACCAATGGGATTCCGAGGGGTCTATCCAGAGCGAAGCTGTTTCCCGTACCATCGGTGAAACACGACCTCCTATCGCACTTGCATAAGTCTCCAACACTTATATATATGAGAACTATGCCGTTGTGCCCTCACAACGCGCACAAGTGCAATACTAGCCTATTCCGCATTATCGATGTCCAGTCTCGATAATACTACGGCTAGGGATATTTAATGATTAATCCTTCGTGGACTGATACTGTCTCATATCATCTCAATCCAGGAACTAATCATAGGGACCTCTCTTCATTTATATATCTTGGTGATCTAATCACAAATGATGAGAGTGCAATTTCCTTATTACATAGTTAATTTGCTACAACAACACAATGATCTGTGCAAATAGTGACGCTATGGGTCATATTATCCAACAATCTCCCACTTGGCACGTAGCGAGTCACTCAAGTGTTCCAACACTTGAACTATGTAAGGTTCGCTCAAATTGCTGAGGAAAGGTTTTCGTCAGCGGATTTGTTTAATCATCGTCTGACGCGATTTACACGATCATCACATCGCCACGATGTACGATCCGAACGAATCAGATGATATAGAAGTATATATCTGGATCGTCGATGAGACCTTTAATTCCTCAGCCTGTGCTGACGCCTAGTTCAGCTGCTAACAGAACTATATCTAATCTAATTAGATTTATGTTCGATCCAAATGGCTTCTTTTGCTGCCTCAGCTGCAGCAATTATCCGTATTTGTTGTTTATGCGGTAACAGTTATCTTGCTTGGAAGATTTCCAGCTCACTGTCCCGTTATCCAAACTGTATAGTACCGTTTTGCGACCTTTAGCCGTCTTTATCGGTTATAGGAAACTTGCTACAGTGATCCCAGTCACTTCAAGTTCTCATTCTCCATAGACTAAGACAGCATCCTTAGTTCTCTAAGAAACTAACGGATGTTCCTAACATCAATCCAGTGACTATCACTCGGATTAGCCTGTTTGTGAATCCATATGCTCAAAGCGTATGATACACCAGGTTTTGTACACATTTTCAATGTACGGTTCCACGGAGAGTATTTCGAAAGCCAAGCTTTCGCCGACATTTATTTTATGGGAATATCATTTCCAAGAAATGACGTATTATCATTATTTTATAGGACAGCCACTGTCAGTGCGCTCCCACTAACCTCCTTATATACAAAAGAATTATTTTCGTTTTGAATTAAATCATACACCATTATGATTACATCAAAATGATAATTCCAAGAACTAATGCTCGTATCAGCAAGCATTATCCAAATGGATTTACCGTGGCAACAGGTAAAAGGTTGAATCGTAATCAACACAATGTCGATAACGATACCTTTCCGTTAAAAGCCTAGCTTTATACGTTGGTATGTTGCTATCCATGTACGTCTTCCTTGAAGACTTATAGTACCAATAGGCACAATGCCTTGTGGTACATCAACTAGTCTCCAAACTTGTTGATATACATGGAATCCATTTCGGATTCATGACACTTTGTCATAATAGGGAGTCGATACCTTGTATCACTTCCTTAGTTCTCGTGTATTCGAAGATTAATGGTATAGTTTTATCCTTGATCAACTATATTTGTTCCATTAAGATTCAATGCCTTGAACAATATTACTCCGATTTTCATCGAGTTATACTATCCTCCCACTTACCACCGCATATCAGTATTCCTCTTAGGAAAACCGCGTGGTGAGCAACAATCTAATTATTCTCTTGTGAGGTGTATAAGTACAATACTTATGGTATCCCTAGGATGACCTACAATTGGCACTTATTATATTTGGGTTTTAGTTTGGTATCATCCAAACATATGCCAAGCATACCCAAACAGTCAGGAATGAGAAACCCGGTTTCTTTCCCGTTCAAATCTAATATGATATCTGTCAAACAGATTATTATGGAACCTTATTCAAAATAAGTTCTTGCACTGTTTAAAGCTTATCTGTTGAAGGAAATGGTAGCTCTAAGCGACTCGTGATTAACCTTATTATGTCTAACAAAATTCGGTTAATCCTTTTCGGACACACCGTCAAAATGACGTGTTCCGAGAGGAGTCCTCATTGAAAGAATACTATACTCTTTCAAGTATACGAGAAACTTACTGCTTAAGTATTTTCATTACGGTCTTACCGTGATGGTGTAATAATATAACCGATCTGTTTGTTTATTCCGTGTCGAAACTATAAAAGTTTTCGATTTGTGTTCTTCAAAAGAAACACACAACCATTACGTGATGCAACATCCGTATAGGTCACGTAATATTCATATCCACCTCTAGCCTAGCTAGACACGGGCCCACTTGCTTCACTATGAACTAGGGCTAACAGATCGGTGGCATTTTCACTTTTACCGAGTAAAGGTGTTTTAAGCACTTTGCTTAATAAACTAGATTCGTAGACTTTATTTGAATAGAATCAAATCAGTCCTAGTACCCGCTCTTCAAAAGTGCGGATATACGATTCTTGTTTAGTAGTGTCCCTGACAACTATGCCACAATTAAGTTTCTTAATGATCAAATCAGTTTGAGCTATTTATTTGTCATGTTATATATTTGAGATATTATTTATATTCAAAATATAAATTCTGTTATTCACATCTAATGTGTTTATCTCAATATCATCTTTATATAATAAAACACTTTAGTGTTCTAGAATATAAAGGTACACCCGCAGCGGGTTATACACTGATATAAAGATAATGTTTCTAGTCAAACTAGTTACATTATAACAGTTCCCTAATTTAAGTACATACCCAAGGTAATTCCTAAAGTTAGGTATCTACGGTTAAAACAGCGACTATCGTCCCGTTTTCAATTCGCAGAGTAATCTCATCTGAAGTCAGTATCCTGCTTAAAGCAGATTCTGCACAACAGTACATATTTATGTATCACACTAAGTATTTAAAATCCAATTTCAATACTAGTTGTGAACATAATTATGACAAACATATTTGAAGTAAGAGCCTTGCTCGTCTTCAATTCCTTCTTAGGATTTGTCCTATTATCTTCCTAGAAGACCTAATCCATAATTCTCTTACAGAAATAAGGGAGTATACTACGACAAGCTTATTGGATTAAGCGCTAAAGTTATCATTATATGAATATTCCAAATTTCATATTCCACTTATTCGCTTAACTCCAGGCTTTAGGCATAAATCATTATTTTATCAAATAAAATAACTTATTAATTTCCAAGACCATCTTGAAATTATTCCCAATTAGAAAATTAAATCATTTAAAATATTTTAATCCAAGATTATATTTTAAATATCCAACTTTTCAATTTTATCTTGATTACAATAGTCCAACTATTTAATCAACGATTAGTGGTACTATTTATTATAATGATTATAATAGTCCAACTATATAATCAAATATAATTTAAATTAATTAACCTCAATTACATTGATTACTATAATCCAATTATAAAATCAACTGTAAACTGAAATTAATTAATTCAAATATATTGATTAATATAATCCAATTATATATAATCAACTATAATACAGTCCAACTGTTTATTAAAACAACAATTTAAATATTAGTCCAACTAACATTTAATTAATGTGACGAGAAAAATATAAATGAGCGTGTTTAGCGAGTGATTGAACGAATGTTGCAAATTCAATACTTGCCTCCCACTATTTTTCGTCGAGCCTCTAACCCTCTGTGGAGTACTCGGGAAACCGTGTTTCCTAGTGGGCTAGGATCCTGTTAAATAACATACAACCTTGACTTTGGCCAACAAGCTGTATGCTACTTACCAGGTAGATCTCACAGATCAATTGGATCCAATCCAATTCCCAGATCCGGTTAGGTGGACATCCAAGTCCTAAACATATCGCTTATGCCAATGTATCTAATACATTTTCCTAACCTTATCCTCCGAATCATCTAGGCCTTGGCTTTGGCACAACAAACCTAATGATTCCAGTTAAGCGGGACCCATTGACAAGGAAAGTTTCGTAATCAATGTCTTTGGACAAGAAGTGATCTTGACTTTGGCCAACAAATCACAACTTGGACTAGACACCGATGTGGAACAAAACTCTCATGATTCAAATACATCCAATTGACAAGGTCTTGACTTTGGCCAACAAACCAATGCCAATCAGATCTTGAACAAGAATCATTCAATGGAAGGATAATCGCTTAATATAAAACGAGGGTTTTTCGCGTGCAAATTGGCTACCAATTTAATTATCTTTGTTAAGGTCTCATCATCATACACCCTTAAACATGCATTCTAAATACATAATAAAGCGAGTATGAAAATAAATAATAATGATATGCGGATGGATACTTTACATTGATCCTAGATCAAATCTCTCATTTTCTCTCTCCAAAGCTAGCACTTGTATTTACTTCTACCCGTTACACTACACTTCTAAAGAAACCTCATATACATAGAGGGGAATAGGTGAGAAGAGAATACAAAGAGAACGAAGGTGATAAGGCTGGACACGCAGGTCCAATTTATAAATCAAATTTATTACAATTTCCAAAATTGCCCCACCCGACTAATATCCATCCGATATACATTATTCATGCATCGCAACCATGTATTCACTCAAGCATGTTATCAATCAATCTAATCCAATTAATTAATCTGATTATTAGTGATCATCCAATGTTCAAACAACGATTTGATTTTGTTCGAGTCAAACTCGTTTTTGCGAACAAGTACTTAAAGTACGAATTCTTGAATTAAATTAAACTACATAATTAAATCTAATTTAATATGTATTTAATACTAATCCAATTATTTAATTCCAAATTAAATCTTACACTTTATTTACGAACCTTACGACTTAAATTCCAATTTAATCGTTTCGGGTCTCAAAGCCCGATGAATATCCAATATTAGTTTAATTAAAGTCTAATGGGCTTTTAATTAATTTCTTAAGGCGTGGACTTTTGGTCAATTCGTGTCAAACCGAATAACCAAAATCCAATCCGGGAGTTACCCCATAAGCCTAGAAATCAATCTTGGCCCATTAGGCCCAATTAAACTTTAAGGTCCATAAGTCGCATTTGGGCTTTATGGTAGCGGGTTTGGGCCTAATTGGATCCAACCAATTTTGCCTAAACCTAACTTTGTACAACAAAGCCCAATAAGCCCATTTACAACTATTCAAGCTCAATTTCCAAAATTAGCCTTATTAATTAAATTACACAAATCCAATCTCGCAATTTAATTACCTAAAGTGTATATCATGATTAATCACCTAAACTATTATTTCCAAAACACAAATTAGGCTAATTAATCATGCTCAATTTCATCATCACATGTCTAACACGTTAAGATTAAAATCAAACTCATTACATGCTTTACTTTATTCTTGGCAATAAGGTTAATTACATGTCCGATTTGTTTCAATCCAATTAAAACCAATTCGACATCAAATCAACATACTCTCAATCGTTTCAAGTCATCCAATGATCAACGAAACAAAATTACCAAGATTTAGGGCATATTCCTATTCGGCCAACACATCAAAATTGGGGAAATTTGTTCTAAACAAAATTTAATCAAATTGATCCAACCAATCATCAATTAAACATGTATAAGCATACTTAATCATCCAATTTCATAATTGCATGCTCAATTTCATTTTTCCCAATTTAAAGTTTCATGACATACATTCAAAATTGGGGAAATTTGTTCTAAACAATATTTAATCAAATTGATCCAACCAATCATCAATTAACATGTATTAGCATACTTAATCATCCAATTTCATAATTGCATGCTCAATTTCATTTTTCCCAATTTAAAGTTTCATGACATACATTCAAAATTGGGGAAATTTGTTCTAAACAATATTTAATCAAATTGATCCAACCAATCATCAATTAAACATGTATTAAGCATACTTAATCATCCAATTTCATAATTGCATGCTCAATTTCATTTTTCCCAATTTAAAGTTTCATGACATACTTGGCAATTGGGGATTTTTCGTCCAAATCGAATTCAATCCAATTGATTCCGCAATCGACGTTAAATCATCATCCCGAATGATTTCCAACACTTCCAATTGTCAAAAATCAAAAAATCCCAAGACATAAAATGCATATCATTTTCGGCCAAGGAGGATTTGGGGAAAAATTGATCCAATCAAATTTTCTTCAAATTGACATAATCAATCATCAATACAAACACAATTAAGCATACAAATCCATCCAATTTCATTTATCATGCTCACAATCAAGTTTGCCCAAATTTTATCCCTAACTTTTCATGCTTTTAACCTAAGCTCATGATGCCATTGTTGGAGTTTTTTAAGGTCCCAAGATCAAAACTCAAGCATGAATATCAAGTGAATACAACGACGGAAGTGCGGGGAATACTTACATCGAGCGGTTGAGCGACGATTTGGGCGACAAAAACAAAAAATCTGCACACTTTATCAAGGCAGTAAGTTGCTGTGAATAGTGTATTTCGCCCCTTCACTTCAAGTTTTGAAGCTCCAAGCTTCACCGAATGGCTTCCCGGCTCATGGGTAAACTTCCCTTATCACCTTGGCATGATCCCGGAGTGTGCTAGCACTCTTGTTTTGCCACAAAACACACTTGCTTCCCTTGATTTTTTGGTTGAAATTCGGCAGTTCACTGCCTTGAAGAACAACAAAACCGAGAGTGAGTGAAAGAGAGGAGAAGAAGAGGAGAGAGAGGAGGGA
Organism: Zanthoxylum bungeanum; assembly: GCA_019454045.1. Lineage (NCBI taxonomy): Eukaryota > Viridiplantae > Streptophyta > Magnoliopsida > Sapindales > Rutaceae > Zanthoxylum > Zanthoxylum bungeanum. The sequence continues at coordinate 157,616 of SKCR01025205.1, forward strand.
AAATAAAAAGTGATGCATTGTCTTTCCAATTTCGTTTTTGGCTTTGCTTTAAGCATCAAATGCCAAATGAATTTCATTTGAAATTCATTTCAAAGCAATTTGCTTTATGTCAAGTACACACATCACCTTTTTGTCACATCAAGTCACATCACCTTTTGTCACATCAATCAATCAATCCAATCAATTGTCACATCACTCAAAGTGACATGATTTGACGCTTGATGTGACGCTAGATGCGACTAGCGATTTGACGCTTGATTTGACGTGCCGCACTCGAATTCTAAATACGAATGCGCTCGTAAAAATCTCGGGCTCGGGTTCGTTAATTCCAAATTAACGAATTTTCCGTTGCGTCGTAATTAAACGATTACGCCAAGCGAAATCACTATTCACGTCGCTAACGAATTAATTCTAAATTAATTCGTTCGCCCGAATTAAAATCTAATTTTAATTCCGCGTCGAAATCCAATTTCGATTAATATATCAAATATATTAATTCCTCGATTAATTCCAAATTAATGTTCTCTCTCTTTAATCGTTATTTTATCCTAGATAAAATATCTTCGCAATTAATCCCAGATTAATTTTCTCTCTCTCTTCTAATTAATCCCAGATTAATATAAGTGCGAGTCATACGTCATCGGTGAATCTTTGGGAAGCGACCCATGAGATCCCCGGATATGTTGGCAGTCAAATCGGTCGTCGGACTGTCCGAACACGTAAGTACCTCGTACTACGTTTTACCGATTTACAAGACAAGGTTGGCTTCTAGCAAAGCACCATGTCTATCCAATTCTCCGGAAACATCCTTACAGGAATAAGGATCTATATCAAGCGTAGTATACCGTAGTATTGTGCGTATCGGCCCAGTATCAGATAGTCACGTGTTAGGGCTGGGGCTGGATAAGTGTCTACCCCGTCCGAAACACATATCGGATGTCTGGTAACTAGTCTCTATAATCGGATATTCATGACCTGGTCATAATATCACGATTGGATGCGCATCACTTAAGAGCACTAATACCGTATCCTGCGTGACATCATCTCCAATATGACTGGAGTGATACTTCCGTCTCGACATCACACCCAATACTCTACGATTCTCTGATAAACCCAGAAGTGGTAGACACAGAACCTGGTCAGGGTCCCCAACCACCAAAACCAAAGTTTATCGATTATCGTAAGTATTAGCGATGCAAGTCTCAGGTTAAGACTATACACACCTACCTCGATTTCGGCCTCCCATAGACACATAGTCATAATACCAATGGGATTCCGAGGGGTCTATCCAGAGCGAAGCTGTTTCCCGTACCATCGGTGAAACACGACCTCCTATCGCACTTGCATAAGTCTCCAACACTTATATATATGAGAACTATGCCGGTGTGCCCTCACAACGCGCACAAGTGCAATACTAGCCTATTCCGCATTATCGATGTCTAGTCTCGATAATACTACGGCTAGGGATATTTAATGATTAATCCTTCGTGGACTGATACTGTCTCATATCATCTCAATCCAGGAACTAATCATAGGGACCTCTCTTCATTTATATATCTTTGGTGATCTAATCACAAATGATGAGAGTGCAATTTCCTTATTACATAGTTAATTTGCTACAACAACACAATGATCTGTGCAAATAGTGACGCTATGGGTCATATTATCCAACAATAAATTGGTTGCCAATTTACGCTAAAAAACCCTCAATCAATATTAAGCGTTTTCCTTCCATTGAGTGATTCTTACTCAAGATCCAAGATTGGCACTGGTTTGTTGGCCAAAGTCAAGACCTTTGTCCATCGCGGATGTGTTTAAATCATGAAGACTTTGTTACATATCGTATGTCTTGTCCAAGTTGTGATTTCTTAGCCAAGTCAGATCACTTCTTGTCCATCGACATCGATTACGAAGCTTTCCAAAGTCAATGGGTCCCGCTTAACTGGAATCATTAGGCTTGTTTATGCCAAAGCCAAAGCTTAGTTGATTCAGAGGAAAAAGGTTAGGAAAGTATTTGGATATATTGGCATATATATTGTATATATGTTCGGACTTGGAGATTCCACCTACCGGATCTAGGAATTAGATGAGATCCAATTGATCTTAGAGATCTACCTAGTTAAATATCATACAGCTTGTTGGCCAAAGTCAGGTTGTGTGTTATTTAACAGGATCCTAGCCCACTAGGAAATTAGGTTTCCTGAGTACTTAACAGAAAGTTAGAGGCTCGCCGAAAAATAGTGGGAGGCTAGTATTGAATTTGCAATTTTGTTCAAATACTTAGCTTTACGCGCTTTCAAATTATTTCGTCAATTATTTTTTTAGTTGGACTAATATATTATTATTTTCTTGTAACATTTAGACTATACCTGTACATTGTTAATTGGATAGTTGGACTATCGCAATTAAAATGATGGGATAGAACAGTGTCAGAGACATTATCTTTGGATAGAATGTTTTTAATGGCACCAATTTTTCTGACTGGGAAATGAATCTCAAGATTGTCCTGGGATCCGAGAAGTTGATCTATACAATAGAGAGACCTCTTGGGCCTAAGCCTGGACCTGATAAATTGCTTGAGCTACAGCTTTGGAAGACTCATAGCGATGAAAACTCTACTGCTCAGTCCATTATGCTTGCTGCTATGACTCAACAATTCTGTCGACAGAACAATGGATTGGATCCTTCTAACATATTGGTAAAGTTACATGATCTTCACCGACATAATCTTAGATCGTAAAGATATGAGTTACAGAAGAAGCTCTTCTACGCTCGCAAGTCAGAGGGTACATCTGTTGAGCACCATGTGTCACAGATGATTGCTGACATCGAGCAGCTAGCTTAGATGGGCACTATCTTTGAGGTTGAGACTTCGATAGATTTGATTTTGCACTCTCTCCCTGACACTTGGAGTGGGTTCATTATGAATTATAATATGTTGAACCAAGATGATACTCTTGGAGAGTTAATGTCCATTCTGAAAGAAGCTGAAAAGGAGCTTCTAAAGGGCAAGAAGCGCGAGGCGCACTTCGCTTCGACATCTTAGACTCCGAGTGCTTGGCCCAAGGCGACTGGAGGTATGAAGAAGAATAAGCATAAGAAGAAAGGAAAGGCCAAATCGTCAAAGGGTTCTAGGAAACCCAAGGACAAATCCCAAGATGTATGTCTGCAGTGCGGAAGCGGGGTCACTGGAAGCGTGATTGCCGCGAGTACAAGGTGCATATGAAGGAAATCAAAGCGAGCAAGGCACTGGCTTCAGGTATGTTTGTTATAGAAATAAACATGTCTACTACTAGATTTAAAAATTGAATTTTTGATTCTAGTTGTGGTACTCACATTTGTACTGATGTGCAGGATCTGCAGATTAGCAGGAGACTGGCCTCATGGGAGATTGATTCTACGCATCAGGAATGGGACACGAGTTGCCATTTTGGCCATGGGCACTTATGTTTTAGAACTACCCTCAGGGCATGTACTTGAACTTATAAACTATTATTTTGTACCTAGTTTGACTATGAATATTATTTCTGTATCTATGTTAACCCAATGCAGGTATACTTTTGTATTTAGAAACACTGGGTGTTTTATGTATAAAAATGATATAGAAATTTGCACAACTGATGCAAATAATGGTCTTTATATTTTGAATATTAATCAATCTCAAACATATAATGTAACAAACAAAAGGCTTAAAGTAAGTAACAAAGATGAAACTTTTATGTGGCATTGTCATTTGGGACACATAAATAAGACACGTATATCCACACTTTTGAAGAGTGGGTACTTGGACGGATTTGATCAAAATTCATATGACGTCTGCGAATCTTGTTTATTAGGCAAAATGCCTAAAACACATTTTTAGTGAAAATGGTGCACGTGCCACTAAACTGTTAGCCCTCGTTCATAGTGACGTATGTGGGCCCATATCTAGCCAGGCTAGAGGTGGATATGAATACTTCGTACCCCTTAGGGATGATGCATCGCGTTATGTTTATGTGTATCTTATGAGACACAAGTCAGAAACCTTTGAGAAATTCAAAGAGTTTCGACATGAAGTTGAATAACATACCGAAAAAAGTATTAAGACATTACGGTCGGACCGTGGTGGCGAATACTTGAGCAATGTGTTTCTTGATTACTTGAAAGAATATGGTATTCTTTCACAGTGGACTCCTCCTAGAACACCATAATTAAACGGTGTGTCCGAACGGAGAATCCGAACTTTGTTGGACATGGTAAGGTCTATGATGAGTCGCACAGAGTTACTTATTTCCTTCTGGGGATATGCATTGAACAGTGCAATACTTATTTTGAATAAGGTTTCGTCAAAGTATGTTCAACATACTCCGTATGAGATATGGACAGGAAAGATACCGGGTTTCTCATTCTCGAAGATTTGGGGTTGCTGGGCATACGTCAAACATTTGGAAGGTACCAAACTTGAACCCAAATTGGATAAATGTCTATTCATAGGATATCCTAAGGAAACCAAGGATATTTCTTCTATCACCCATAAGAGAACAAAGTATTTTTTGCTCTACATGCGGTTTTCCTTGAGAAGGAATTCCTAAATGCAGTGATTAGTGGGAGAAAAGTAGAACTCGATGAAAATCGAAGTGAAAATGTTCTTGACACAGAATCCATAACGGAACATAACAGTCCATCAGGGATGACTGTACCACAATCTTCGAATACACAAGAACCGCGTAGGTTGGAGAGAGTCAGAAAACAACCTGAGAGGTATGGGTTTCTGATCTCACCTCATATAGATATTAATCTTATTGAGGATAACGAACCGGCTACGTATAAGGAAGCGATACAAGATATCGATTCCACATTATGGCAAGAGGCCATCAAGTCCGAAATGGATTCCATGTATACTAACCAAGTTTGGACACTGGTTGATGCACCAGAAGCCGTACAGCCTATTGGTTACAAATGGATTTTCAAGAAGAAGACCGACATGGATGGCAATGTACAAACGTACAAAGCTAGGCTTGTAGCGAAGGGGTATCGTCAACGACATGGTGTCGATTACGATGAAACTTTTTCACCCGTTGCCATGATTAAATCCATTAGGATAATGCTTGCTATTGTTGCATATTTCGATTACGAGATATGACAGATAGACGTCAAAATCACTTTTCTTAACGAAAACCTTTTGGAGGATGTTTATATGCAACAACCTGACGATTTTATCGTACCAAGACTTGTAAACAACGTTTGTAAGTTAAATCGATCCATTTATGGATTAAAACAAGCATTGCGTTCTTGGAACCAACATTTTGATGAGATCATAAAAGATTATGATTTCATTCAAAGCGAGGATGATCCTTATCTATATAAGAAGGTTAGTGAGAGCGCACTGATATTCATTGTCCTTTACATGGTGATGTATTGCTTATTGGCAATGACATTCCCATGTTAACATCGGTGAAAGCTTGGCTTTCATTAAAATTCTCCATGAAAGATCTGGGAGAAGTAGATCTTTATTCCTAGACATTCCCATGTTAACATCGGTGAAAGCTTGGCTTTCATTAAAATTCTCCATGAAAGATCTGGGAGAAGTAGCCTTTATTCTAGGAATAAAGATCTACTGGGATAGATCTAGAAAGCTGCTTGGAATCTTACAGAGCACATACATTGACAAAATTGAAGAGATTAAACATGGATCAGTCCAAGAGGGGACTGTTGCCAGTGTCAAATGGCGTCACTCTATCTAAGGACATGTGTCCTAAAACTCAAGATGAGAGAGTTAGAATGAGTCGGATACCGTTCACCTCGCCAGTCGGATCGACATGTATGCCATGATATGTACGCGACCTGATGTCTTTTATGCTTTGAGCATATGTAGTCGCTATCAGGCCGATCCAGGTGAAGGTCTCTGGATGGTGGTTAAGAATATCCTTAAGTATCTTAGATGAACTAAGGATGCCTTCTTAATCTATGGAGATGGAGAACTTGAGGTAACTGGGTATACCGATGCAAGTTACCAAATCGACAAAGTCGACTGCAAGTTGCAATCCGGGTACATATTTTATTTGAACAACGGAGCAGTAAGCTGGAAATCTTCCAAGCAAGAGACTGTTGCCGATTCAAAAACATAAACAGAGTATATTACTGTAGCTGAAGCAACAAAAGAGGAAGTTTGGATCCGAAGATTCCTAATTGGATTAGTAGTAGTTCCATTAGCAACTGAGCCCGTTGGTAGTTTGGATCCGAAAATTCCTAATTGCATTGTGACAATAACGGGGCTATAGTGCAGGCTAAGAAACCGCAGTCTAATCAACGATCCAAGTATGTTCTTCGAAGTTTCCATCTGATTCATAAGATCATACATCGTGGCGATGTGAAGATCGAGAAGGTCGCATGAGAGGACAACATGGAAAATCCGCTGACGAAAGCTATTCCTCAGTAAAAGTTTGAGTGACATGTACATAGTTCATGTGTTAGATGTTTGAGTGACTAGCTATAGGCCAAGTGGGAGATTGTTGGAAAACTATGACCCATAGCGTCACTATTTGTAAAAGACATTGTAGTTTTTGTACAAATTAACTATGTGACAATGGAAATTTCCTTTTATCATTTTATAATTTATTTATTTGGAAATATAAATGGTAGAAGTCCTTATGATTAGTTCCGGATTGATAAGATATGAGACAGTATCAATCTATAACGGATTAATCATTAAACATCCCTAGTCGTAGTATTATCGAGATTATACATCGATAATAAGGAATAGACTAGTATAACACTTATGCGTGTTATGGAAGTGTAACATCGTAGTTCTCATATATTTAAGTATTGGATACTTATGCAAGTGTGATAGGAGGTTGTGTTTACCGATGGTACGAAAACAGCTTCGCTCTGGATAGACCCCGTGGAATCCCATTAGTAGTATGACTATGTGTCTATGGGAATCCACATCAGGGTAGGTGTATTTGGTCTTAACCGAGACTTACATCGCTAGTACTTGCAAAAATCAGTACGCTTTAGTTTTGATCGTCCGGGACTTTAACAGGTTCTGTGTACGCCTCTTCTGGGTTTATTGAGAATCGTAGTGTATTGGATGTGATGTCTAGACGGAAGTATTACTTCAGTCGTATGGAGATGATGATCACACAGAGATACAGAACATGTGCTCAAATGTGTTGCAACCATCAGAATAATATGACAAGGTCATGATTATCCAATTAAAGAGACTAGTTGTTTGTGATCCGATATATGCTTTGTACGGGGCAGACACTATTCCAGCCCTAGGCCTAGCATGTGACATCTGATACTGGATCGCAATACGCAATACTACGTATACTACGCCTGAAAAAGATTAAATATTCCATTAAGAATATTTTTGGAGAATTGGATAGGCACGACGCTTTGTTAGAAGCCAACCATGTCTCGTAAATCGATAAAAATATAGTACGAGGTACGTACGTGTTCGGATAGTCCGACGACCGGATTTATTGCCAACATATCCAGGGATCTCTTGGGTCGCTTCCCGAAGATTCACCGATGACGTTTGATTCGAACATAATTTATCTAGGATTAATTATGGAGAATTTTTATCTACGATAAAATACTATTTGAAGAGAGAGAACGATTAATTCGGAATTAATCGATAAAATAATATATTCGATATATTAAACGAAATTAGATTTCGATGTGGAATTAAAATTAGATTTTAATTCATGCAAATGAATTAATTTAGTATTAATTCGCTAGCGACGTGAATAGTAATTTTACATGTCATTATTATTAATTAAATTTGATTCAATTACGTCGCGACGAAAAATTCGTTAATTCAGAATTAGCGAACCCGAGCCCGGGAGTGTTTACGGGCCCACTCGCACTTTGAATAAAGTGGGGCCAACAAGTCACATCGTATCACATCACTTGTCAACCTTTTTACCTTTTTGGTGATGGTATTAGGTGATGGAATGATGGTGGCTTATTCTACAATCAATTTGATGGCTTGAAAGACTTTTACCAAATGTTAAGATTTGGTATATGTTTTGTTTTTTGAAATCAAAACACACAAGTCAACATTTTCACTTCATCTCTTTCCTTTCTACAGCTCACGGCATTGGGCATTTTTTCTCTCAAATTTTTCTTCTTTGGCAGAATACACAAGGAAGAAATAAGGAAATTTGTTGCAAGTTTCCTAAGTTGTTAGCACATCATAGAATCATCCAAGGTGATAGGGAAACCAATCTAAGAGCTTGGAATCACCATTGAATCTTAGAGCTTGAAGATCAAAATTCAAAGTGGAGCTTGGAGACTTCTCAAAGAGCAAAAGTTTTTGTGTTCAATGCATCCAAAATCCGTTCAAAGTGAGTATGATTCCGCCATATCTCCTTTTATATTCACATGTTTTTATGCTTGAATTTGGTTTTGGGAATGCCTTAGAAACCAACAATGGTATCATAAAGCCTAATTTGAGCATGAAAAAGATTAGAGTAAAATTTGGGTAAATTGGATTTGAGCATGATTTAACGAAATTGTTTGTTTGAGCATGCTTGTATATGGATAACTTGGAGTTATATATGATCAATTTTATGAAAAATTAATTGGATCAATTTTTGTCCAAAATATAGGCTGGGCCGAATGCAATATTTACCCTAAAGTCATGGTATTTTTATTTTTTGATCATTGGATGAGTTGAAAAACATGGTTATGTTGATTTTAGATTCAATTGGATAGAAATCGGAATCGAACGTAAATAAACCCTAAAATGCCATGAGCTATGGAGCATAAAATGAGATGATTTTTTTTTTCAAAATATTGGACATGAGTTGAACAAATTAATACATGATTAATTGATTAAATTAGTATTTTGGATATATTAATTTTGATAATTAATTAGTGTAATACACTTTAATTAATTAAATTATGAAATTTGGAATTTTAAAATTAATTAGTTGGGCTTAATTTAGAATTGGGCTTTAAATGTTGTATTTGGGCCTAATGGGCTTGGTTGGGCCAAACTGGTTTAGGACAATTGGATTGGATCCAAATTGGGCCTAAACCATTCCATTAAGTCCAAATATAACAAATGGACCTTTTAATGTTTAATTGGGCCTAATGGGCCTAAATTGGTTTCTTGGCATATAAGGGTGATTCCCTGATTGGGCTTTGGTAGTTGGGTTTGACCCATATTGACCAAAGTCCAAGCCTTAAGAAATTAATTGAAAGCCCATTGGACTTTAATTAAACTACATTGGATGTTAATGGGGCTTTGAGAACCATTAAGATTAGATTTGGAATCTAAGTCGTAAAGGTACGTTAGAAAGTGTAGTTATTTAATTTGGAATTGAATATTAAATTAGATTTAAATTGTAGTTTGATATAATTCAAGAATTCGTACTTCGAATACTTATTCTCAAACGAGTTGGACTCGCGCAAATCAAATCGTTGTTTGAATATTGAATGATCACTTAATTCAAAAATTAATTATTGGATTAGATTGATTGAATAACATGCTTTGTGTGAATACATGGATGTGTTGAATGATTAATGCATATCGGATGGATATTAGAAGGGAAAGGGAAATTTTGGAAATTATTGTAAATTTAGAATTTATTAAATTAGACCTACGTGTCCAGCCTTATCTCTCGATTCTTTGTAATTCTATTCTCACCTAATTCCCCTCAATGTTAATGAGGTTTCTTTAATTGTATTATGTAATTGGGTAGAAGTTACAGTAGTGCCAGCCGGGGAAAGGAAAATGAGTGATTTGTTCTAGGAATAATTTGTGAGATATCCATACGCATATCATTATTAATTTATTTTCTGCGCCTTATTATGCTTTTAGAATGCATGCTTAAGGGTGTATGGTGAGACCAATCAATGATAATAAATTGGTTGCCAATTTACGCCAAAAACCCCTCAATCAATATTATGTGTTTTCCTTCCATTGAGTGATTCTTACTCAAGATCCAAGATTGTCACTGGTTTGTTGGACAAAGTTAAGACCTTTGTCCATCACGGATGTGTTTGAATTATGAAGGCTTTGTTACATATCGTATGTCTTGTCTAAGTTGTGATTTGTTGGCCAAAGTCAAGATCACTTCTTGTCCATCAACATCGATTACGAAGCTTTCCAAAGTCAATGGGTCCCGCTTAACTGGAATCATTAAGCTTGTTGTGCCAAAGCCAAGTCTTAGTTGATTCAGAGGAAATAGGTTAGGAAAATATATTAGATATATTGGCTTATATATTGTATATATGTTTCGGACTTGGAGGTCCACCTACCAGATCTAGGAATTAGATGATATCCAATTTATCTTAGAGATCTACCTAGTTAAATATCATACAGCTTGTTGGCCAAAGTCAAGGTTGTGGTTATTTAACAGGATCCTAGCCCACTAGGAAACTAGGTTTCCCGAGTACTCAACAGAGGGTTAGAGGCTCGCCGAAAAGCAGTGGAAGGCTAGTATTGAATTTTCATTTTTGTTCAAATACTTAGCTTTACGCGCTTTCAAATTATTCGTCAATTATTTTATTAGTTGGACTAATATATTATTATTTTTCTTGTAACAGTTAGACTGTACCCATACACTGTGAATTGAATAGTTAGACTATCGCAATTAAATTGACAGGAAAGAACAGTGTCAGAGACATTATCATGGGAGAGAATGTTTTTAATGTACTCAACAGAGGGTTACAGGCTCGCCGAAAAGTAGTGGGAGGCTAGTGTTGAATTTTCAATTTTGTTCAAATACTTAGCTTTAGGCGCTTTCAAATTATTTCGTCAATTATTTTATTAGTTGGACTAATATATTATTATTTTTCTTGTAACAGTTAGACTGTACCCATACACTGTGAATTGAATAGTTGACTATCACAATTAAAATGACGGGAAATAACAGTGTCAGAGACATTATCATGGGAAATAATATTTTTAATGGCACCAATTTTTCTGACTGGGAAATGAATCTCAGGATTGTTATGGGATTCGACAAGTTGATCTATACAATAGAGAGACCTCTTGGGCCTAAGCCTGGACCTGATCAATTGCTTGAGCTAGAGCTTTGGAAGACTCATAGCGATGACAACTCTACTGCTCAAACCATTATGCTTGCTACTATGACTCAATAATTCCGTTGACAGAACAAGGGATTGGATCTCTATAACATGTTGGTGAAGTTGCATGATCTTCACCGATCTAATCTTAGATCGCAAAGGTATGAGCTGCAGAAGAAACTCTTTCGCGCTCGCATGTCAGAGGGTACATCTGTTGAGCACCATGTGTCACAGATGATTGCTGACATCGAGCAGCTAGCTCAGATGGGCATGTTGGTGTTTGCTAAGGTCCCAAGATCATTAAACAAGCATGAAACATGTGTAAATACAAATCAACGAAGTTGCGGAATACTCACATCGATTGGTTGAGCGACGCGGGAGGCAACAAAAAATTCTTTTCTGCTCGGCATTGGACTGCTCACAACTCACTGTTTTGGCGTCCATTGATGCTCCTAGAACAAGCTTCAAGCTTCAAGCTTCATCAAACGATTCCCGGCTCATGGGTGGACTTCCCTATCACCTTCGCATGTCTCTCGGAGTGCTAGCTCTTATGATTTTTGCCACAAAAATCAAACATTTCCTTCCTTTTTCCTTCAAGACTCACGGCAGTTCACTGCCAAGAACAGAAGATATTTTTCCCTCCAAGGGCGTGAAGAAGAGAGGAAAGAGAGAGAAGAAGTTGTGTGTGTAATGATTTGGTTGATGGCAAAAGTGTATCTAAAACACTTTTATGAATTTCAAATTCATTTCACGTGAATTTGGCTTTCAAAAAGTCAAAAAATTAAAGTCAATCAACATCCATCAAGTCACATCCATCAAGTGGTCAAGTCACATCATTCAAGTTGTCAAGTCACATCACTCAAAGAGACAAGTGATTTGACGCTTGAAACGACTAGCGATTTGACGCTTGATGCGACTAATGATTTAACGCTTGATTCGACTAATGATTTAACGTTTGATTTGACTTGCGTGCTGCACTCGAATTTGAAATGGGAATGCACTCGCAAATAATCTCAGGCTCGGGTTCGTTAATTCCAAATTAACGATTTTTCTATTGCGTCGTAATTAAATCTAATTTAATTAAGTAATCATGCCAAGCATAATTACTATTCACGTCGCTAACGAATTAATTCTAAATTAATTCGTTCGCCCGAATTAAAATCTAATTTTAATTCCGCATCGAAATCCAATTTCGTTTAATAGATCGAATATATTAATTTACTGATAATTCCAAATTAATCGTTATTTCTCTTTAATTGATATTTTATCCAAGATAAAATATCTCCGCAATTAATCTCATATTAATTTTCTCTCTCTTCTAATTAATCCCAGATTAATTAAAGTGCTAGTCATACGTCATCGGTGAATCTTCGGGAAGCGACACATGAGATCCCTGGATATGTTGGCAGTAAATTCGGTCGTCGGACTATCCGAACACGTAAGTACCCCGTACTATGTTTTACCGATTTACAAGGCAAGGTTGGCTTCTAGCAAAGCGCCATGCCTACCTCAGAAATATCCTTACAGGAATAAAGGATCTATATCAGGCGTAGTATACGTAGTATTGTGTATGTTGATCCAGTATCAGACTATCACGTGCTAGGCCTGAGGCTGGAGCTGTGTCTGCCCCGTACGAAGCACATGTCGGATGTCTGGTAACTAGTCTTTATAATCGGATGAACATGACATAGTCATATCATCCCGATGACTGCAGTACTTAAGAGAACTAGTACCGTATCCTACGTGACATCATCTCCATTATGACTGGAGTGATACTTCCGTCTTGACATCACACCCAAAACACTACGATTCTCAATATACCCAACATAGGCGTACACAGAACCTGTTAAAGCCCTGGACGACAGCAACCAAAGTATATTGATTGTCGCAAGTATTAGCGGTGCAAGTCTCAGGTTAAGACCAAATACACCTACCCTGATTTCGGATTTCCACAGACACATAGTCATACTACCAATGGAATTCTGAGGGGTCTATCCAGAGCAAAGCTGTTTCCCGTACCATCGGTAAAACACAACCTCCTATTACACTTACATGAGTATCCTATACCTAAATATATGAGAACAATGTTGTTATGCCCTCACAACGCGCACAAGTGTGATACTAGTCTTTTACGTATTTATCGATGTCCAATCTCGATAATACTCTGACTAGGGATATTTAATGATTTATCCTTCGTGGACTTATACTGTCTCATATCATTCTCAATCCAGGAACAAATCATAAGGAAATCTCATCATTTATATATCTAGGTGATCTAATCACAAATAATAAGAGTGCAATCTCCTTTGTCACATAGTTAATTTGTACATCAACACCATGATCTGTACAAATAGTGATGCTATGGGTCATAATTGTCCAACAATCTCCCACTTGGCCTATAGCCAGTCACTCGAGTGTCTTACATCCGAACTATATACGGTTGGCTCAAATTGCTGAGGAAAGGCTTTCGTCAGTGGATTTGCATGATTATCATCTGATGTGATTTATTCGATCATCATATCGCCACGATGTATGATCCGAACAAATCAGATGAATATCGAAGTATGTATCTGGATCGTTGATGAGACCATTAATTCTTTAGCCTGTGCTGACGCCTAGCTCAGCTGCTAACAGAACTATATCTAACCTAATTAGATTTGTTATTGACCCAGATGGCTTCTATTGCTGCCTCAACTGCAGCAATTACCCGCATTTGTGTTTATTCGGTAATAGTATCTTGCTTGGAAGATTTCTAGCTCTCTGTTTTTCAAACTGTATAGTACCGTTTGCGACTTATAGTCGTTATTCTCGGTTAGGAAACTTGCAACAGTGATCCCAGTCACTTCAAGTTCTCCATCTTCATATATTAAGACAGCATTCTTAGTTCTCTAAGATACTAACGGATGTTCTTAACATCAATCCAGTGACTATCATTTGGATTGGCCTGTTTATGAATTGATATGCTCAAAGAGTATGAGACACCAGGTCACGTACATTTTTCAATGTACGAGTTCTCGGAGAGTGTTAACAACTTTAAATCTATTCCAGTAGATCTTTATTCCTAGAATAAAGGTTGTTTCTCCCAGGAATTTCTACGGAGAATTTTCTCGAAAGCCAAGCTTTCACCAATTTTTATATGGGAATATCATTTCCAAGAAATGATATATAATCATTATCATGACATTCATTGTCAATGCGCTCCCACTAACCTCCTTATATACACAAGAATCATATTCGTTTTGAATCAAATCATACACCATTATGATTACATCAAAACGGTAATTCTAAGAACCTAATGCTTGCTTCAATCCAATCATGGATCGAATAACCTGCAAACCTTGTTTGCTAGTTTTTGGTATGACGAAACCGTCAGGATGTTGAAAACATCCTCCAAAGGGTTTCCGCTTAAGGAAAGCGATTTTGACGTTCTGCTGTCATATTTCATATATGAAACATACACTATTAGCAAGTATTATCCAAATGGATTTACCGTGGCATCAGGTAAAAGGTTGAATCGTAATCAACATAATATTGATAACGATACCTTTCCGCTAAAAGTCTAGCTTTATACGTTGGTATGTTACCATCCATGTATGTCTTCCGTGAAGACTTATATAGTACCTATAGGCACAATTCCTTGTGATACAATAACTAGTGTCTAAATATTGTTGATATACATGGAATCCATTTCGGATTCATATGGCATTTTTCCATTAATAGGAAGTCGATACCTTGTATCACTACTTCATACGTAGTCAGTTGGTATACCTCAATAAGATAGACATCTTTATGATGTGAGATCAGAAACCCATATCCCAGGTTGTTTTCTGACTCTCTCCGATCTATGCGGTTCTTGTGTATTCGAAGATTATTGGTAATAGTTTCATCCTTGATGAACTATTTATGTTCCATTAAGATTCGGTGCATTGGACAGTATTACTCCGATTTTCATCGAGTTTTACTATCCTCCCACTTACCATTGCATATCGGTATTCCTCTTAGGAAAACCGCATGGCGAGCAACAATCTAATTTTTCTCTGGTGAGATGTATAAGTACAATACTCATGGTATCCCTAGGATAACCTACAATTGGAAATTATCCAATTTGGGTTTTAGTTTGGTATCATCCAAACATATGCCCAGCATACCCAAATATTCAGGATTGAGAAACCCAGTTTCTTTCCCGTTCACATCTAATATGAAATATGTATAACATATTTTATGGAACCTTACTCAAAATAAGTTCTGCACTATTTATGCTTATCCGTTGAAGGAAATGGTAGATCAGAGTAACTCATGATTAACCTTATGATGTCCAACAAAATTCGGTTTCTCATTTCAGACACACTGTCAAATTGACGTGTTTCGGGAGGAGTCCTCATTTGAAAGAATACTATACTTCTTTCAAGTATACTAGAAACTTATTGCTTAAGTATTTTCCATTACGGTCTAACCATGACGGTTTAATACTATAGCCGATCTGTTTGTCTATTTCGTGTCGAAAACTTAAAAGTTTCTGATCTGTGTTCTTAAAAAATAAACACATAACCATAACGCGATGCCACATCCGTTAAGGTCACAAAATATTCATATCCACCTCTAGCCTAGCTAGACATGGGCCCACTTGCTTCACTATGAACTAGGGCTATCGGTGGCATTTACACTTTTACCAAGTAAATAGTATTTTAGGCAATTTGCCCAATAAACTAGACTCGTAGACTTTATTTGAATGGAATCAAATTAGTCCTAGTACCCACTCTTCAAAAGTGCGGATATACGATTCTTATTTTAGTTGTGTCCCAGACAACAATGCCACAATTAGTTTCTTTTGATCAAATCAGTTTGAGCTATTTGTTTGTCATGTTATATGTTTGAGATTTACTTATATTCAAAATATAAATACTGTTATTCACATCTAATGTGTTTATCTCAATATCATCTTTATATAATAAAACACTTTAGTGTTCTAGAATATAAAGGTTCACCCGTAGCAGGTTAAACACTGATATAGAGATAATATTTCTAGTCAAACTAGTTATATTATAACAGTTTCCAAATTTAGGTACATACCCGAATGTAGTTCCTAAACTTAGGTATCTACGGTTAAAACAACGACTTTCGTCCCGTTTCCAATTCGCAAATTAAATCTCAACTGAAGTCGGTATCCTGCTCACAGCAAATTCTCCACATCAGTACATATTTATGTACCACGCAAAGTATTTAAAATATAATTTTAATACTAGTAGTGAATGTAGGACAAAGAACTTGGGCGACGCATGCTGTTCTAGACTCAGGGCCTAATTGAGAGTACGGAGTAGTCCGCGGGGAACTCGGAGAATAATGGAGTCGCCACCCGATGTGAACCGAGACAAAGTTTTAAGGCCGCACTCACCCCTCGCATGGGAAGACCTCCAACCGTTGGGTTCGGAACGGTCCCTTACTTATGTAATTGTGATGTTATAATTTATGCAATAAATAGATCGTATGTACTCTATAATCATGGTCAAAGGTCAGTTAGATCTAATATACTTCCGCTAAATAAATCATAATTTAAGTTTGCATGCTTGAAAGTAAGTCTTTAAACAACAAACACGCAATATCACACATCGAACACATTGAGCATCAAACCAACATAAATAGATAATTACTTAAACATGAATATAAACTAAACTAAACATCATGCATAACGAGTAAAGAAACAACATGCCTAAATAACGTAATCATGCTTTAAAACTAAATAACGAAGCTAAATTAAATCATGCTTAAAATAATAAATAAATAACCTATAAACTATGTCATGCTTAAATACAAATTTGGATGGAACGAAACATATGTCTCTTAAGTGGTACGTGGCGTTGTATCCCGAGTGCAGACCATACTACCGTCCATTCGGAATCGGCTATGGAATTTACGTCTGGGTTTCCATCCGATATACCACAAAAGGGAACACATGTCCCGTCCATCCAACAATCAAATCATGCCTCAAACGACTCTCATGCAATTTATATCAAAAATAAATAAAATAAAAATAAAGAAGATAATTAAAAGGTGCCCTCAGGTTTAGCCTCTTTAGTCGATTTTTGGAAGTGCGTTCCAAGTCCGTTGGAAAGGCAAATGATCCAATACCTTTCCGATTTGTTTACTCAATGTTTTTCCTCGTTTTTTTGATGCTTGGACTGCTGTTTTAAGTATGTTTCACTATCATTTCGCTGCTGCGTTTCAGGTCACTGTTTCGGTCATTTAGTGGACTGTTTTGGGTTATTTTGATGGCTTAGGGGGTTGCGTTTTTAAGGGTTTCTTTGGGAAACTTTATGGAGATTTTTGGGATGGTTTCTAGGTGATTTTAGGGCTGTTTTTCTGGCTTAACTCACTGCCAAAACGAACCAGAACAGTGAGCTAAGTTGCGGCAGTTCAAGGTGCAGTGGTGGCGTTTTTGGGGCTGTTTTGGGCGCACAATTGGGGCTGTATTTGGGGGGTGTTTTTCGGCACTTGAGGGCTGCGAATAAGGCTTATTTTAGTGTGTTTTGGGGCTGTGGATGGTGGCTAAAATTCGGCAATGGAGGGCTATGAAAAGAGGCTTGGGCGTGAAGGGTATTGATGAAGGGGAGAGGGATGCGGCAATGCTAGGTTTCCTGGTTTGGTGGTGCGGCATTGGGGGCTTCAATGGGATGCTTGGACGTGCAGTGGAGGATTAAGGGAGTGCTTTAGGCGTGTGAAAGAGGCATATGAGCTAGGGTTGTGAATGGTGGTGAGGGGTCCTTTTTATAGGCAAAGGAGATGAGGCTTTCCTAATCCGATTAGGAATAGGATTTCTATTGATGGTGAAATCTCCGTAATAAGGAATAGATCTCCTTATTTGGGGTGGTGATTGGATTTGATTTGGTAGGGATTTGATTTGATTTTTTTTTATTTAGGTAAGGATTTTGCAAGATTTAAACATGTGATAAATATTCATTTACTTAAATAAGACGGCATTTGGGCGTGAATCACATCCCCTGGGCGTGGACTTGGTTTGACTTGATGGGCTTGGGTATTTTGGGTTTGGTTTGGGCTTGGTAAGTGGTCTATAGGGGTTTTGGGCCTAAGATAAGCTTTGAAACAGAAGTCCAACAAGCAACCGAAGCTAAACAACTTGGATAAATCCACCAAAAATTATGTTTTCCAACTTTACCCTTCCAACGTCCGTTTCCCATGGCTTTCATGACTAAAGTGGTAGCTGTCTCCATACAAGACTCATCATTGGGCTGATATGTAAAAATATAATGCCTACAGTCGCCCCCACTTTGATGGGACTTGTGCAGTGTGTGACAATGACAATCCTATCAAGGTACGTGCAATGCATTTTTACTTACCTGGCTAGCCAGCTGCCACTTGACTTGCCATGCTGTGTTGAGTTGATATGATGATGTGATGAGGTCCATTCCGGAACCATCACTGATATGTGGTCCATTCCCGAACCGATCTCCAATCCCGGAGTGTTACTGTGATGTGGTGTGATGAAGTCCATTCCCGAACCGTCACCGTGTTGTGGTCCATTCCCGAACCGATCTCCATTCCCGAAGTGTTACTGTGATATGATGTGATGAAGTCCATTCCCGAACCGTCACCGTGTTGTGGTCCATTCCCGAATCGACTTCCATTCCCGGAGTACTGCTGTGATGTGATATGATGAAGTCCATTCCCGAACTATCACCGTGTTGTGGTCCATTCCCGAACTGATCTCCATTCCCAGAGTGTTGCTGTGATGTGATGAAGTCCATTCCCGAACTGTCACCGTGTTGTGGTCCATTCCCGAACCGATCTCCATTTCCAGAGTTTTACTGTGATGTGATGTGATGAAGTCCATTCCCGAACTGTCACCGTGTTGTGGTCCATTCTCAAACCGACCTCCATTCCCGGAGTACTGTTGTGATGTGATGTGATGAAGTCCATTCCCGAACCGATCTCCATTCCTGAAGTGTTGCTGTGATGTGATGAAGTCCATTCCCGAACTGTCACCGTGTTGTGGTCCATTCCCGAACCGATCTCCATTCCCGGAGTGCCATTCCCGGTGTGCTCATTCCTGAGCTATCCATTCCCGGACTATATCTTAATTCTCGGAGTGCCACTCTTGAGCAGACTGTGGTGGCGAATACTTGAGCAATGAGTTTCTTGATTTCTTGAAAGAACATGGTATTCTTTCACAGTGGACTCCTCTTGGAACACCGCAATTAAACGGTGTGTCAGAAAAAAGAAACCGAACTTTGTTGGACATGGTAAGGTCTATGATGAGTCACACAGAGCTACCTATTTTCTTCTGGGGATATGCATTGAACAGTGCAATACTTATTTTGAATAAGGTTCCGTCAAAGTCTGTTCAACAGACTACATATGAGATATGGACTAGAATGAAACCGGGTTTCTCATTCCTGAAGATTTGGGGTTGCTGGGCATGCATCAAATGTTTGGAAGGTACCAAACTCGAACCTAAATCGGATAAATGCCTATTCATAGGATATCATAGAGAAACCAAAGGATATTACTTCTATCACCCACAAGAGAACAAAGTATTTGTTGCTCTACATGTGATTTTCCTTGAGAAGGAATTCCTAAATGCAGTGATTAGTGGCAGGAAAGTAGAACTCGATGAAAATCGGAGTGATACTGTTCTTGGCACAGAATCCTTAACGGAACATGAACAGTCCATCAGGGATGAGACAGTACCACAATCTTCGAATACACAAGAACCGCGTAGGTCGGAGATAGTAAAAAAACAACCTGAGAAGTATGGGTTTCTGATCTCACCTCATGTAGATATTAATCTTATTGAGGATAACGAACCGGCTACGTATGAGGTAGCGATACAAGATATTGATTTCGATTTATGAGAAGAGGCCATGACGTCCGAAATGGATTCCATGTATACCAACCATGTTTGGACAATGGTTGATGCACCAGAAGGCGTAAAGCCTATTGGTTGCAAATGAGTCTTCAAAAAGAAGACCGACATGGATGGAAACATACAAACGTACAAAGCTAGGCTTGTAGCGAAGGGCTATCGTCAACGACATGGTGTCGATTAAGATGAAAATTTTTCACCCGTTGCCATGATTAAATCCATTAGGATAATGTTTGCTATTACTGCATATTTCAATTACGAGATATAGCAGATGGACGTCAAAACCGCTTTCCTTAACGGAACCTTTTTGGAGGATTTTTATATGTAATAGTCTGACGGTTTTGTAGTACCAAGACTTGCAAATAAGGTTTGTAAGGTAAATCGATCCATTTATGGATTGAAGCAAGCATCGCATTCTTGGAACCAACGTTTTGATCAGATCATAAAAGAATATGATTTCATTCAAAGCGAGGATGATCCTTGTGAATATAAGAAGGTTAGTGAGAGCGCACTGGCATTTATTGTCCTTTACGTTGATGATGTATTGCTTATTGGCAATGACATTCCCATGTTAACGCCGGTGAAAGCTTGGCTTTCATTAAAATTCTCCATGAAAGATCTGAGAGAAGCAGCCTTTATTCTTAGAATAAAGATCTACTGGGATATATCTAGAAAACTGCTTGGACTCTCCCAGAGCACATACATTGACAAAGTGTTGAAGAGATTAAACATGGATCAGTCCAAGAGGGGACTGTTGCCAGTGTCACATGGCGTCACTCTATCTAAGGACATGTGTCCTAAAACTCAATATGAGAGAGACAGTATGAGTCAGATACTGTTTGCCTCGGCAGTCGGATCGATCATGTATGCCATGATATGTGCGTGACCTGATGTCTTCTATGCTTTGAGCATGTGTAGTCGCTATCAGGCCGATCGAGGTGAAGGTCATTGGATGGTGGTTAAGAATATCCTTAAGTATCTTAGACGAACTAAGGATGCTTTCTTAATATATGGAGATGGAGAACTTGAGGTAACTGGGTATACCGATGTAAGTTTCCAAACCGACAAAGACGAGTGCAAGTCACAATCCGGGTACATATTTTGTTTGAACAATGGAGCAGTAAGCTGGAAATCTCCAAGCAAGAGACTGTTGCCGATTCAACAATAGAAGCGGAGTATATTGCTGCAGCTGAAGTAGTAAAATAGGCAGTTTGGATCCGAAAATTCGTAATTGGATTAGGAGTAGTTCCCTTAGTAACTGAGCCAGTTCCATTGTATTGTGACAATAACGGGGCTATAGCACAGACTAAGGAACCGTTGCCTCATCAACGATCCAAGCATGTTCTTCGATATTTCCATCTGATTCGTGAGATCATACATCGTGGCGATGTGAATATCGAGAAGGTCACATCAGAGGATAACATGGCAGATCCGCTGACGAAAGCTATTCCTCAGCAAAAGTTTGAGCGACGTGTACATAGTTCAGGTGTTAGATGCTTGAGTGACTGGCTATAGGCCAAGTGGGAGATTGTTGGACAACTATGACCCATAGCGTCACTATTTGTAAAAGACATTGTAGTTTTTATAAAAATTAACTATGCGACAATGGAAATTGCCTTTTATCATTTTGTAATTTATTTACTTGGAAATATAAATAGTAAAAGTCCTTATGATTAGTTCCGGATTGATAAGATATGAGACATTATCAATCTATAACGGTTTAATCATTAAACATCCCTAGTCGTAGTATTATCGAGATTGGACATCGATAATGTGAAACAGAATAGTATTGCACTTGTGCGTGTTATGGAAGCGTAGCAGCATAGTTCTCATATATTTAAGTATTGGATACTTATGCAAGTGTGTAGAAGGTTGTGTTTACCGATGGTACGGAAACAGCTTCGCTCTGGATAGACCCCACGGAATCCCATTGGTAGTATGACTATGTGTCTATGGGAATCTTCATCAGGGTAGATGCATTTGGTCTTAACATGAAAATTTAATCGCTAGTACTTCCGACAATCGGTATGCTTTACTTTTGGTCGTCCGGTACTTTAACAGGTTCTGTGTACGCCTCTTCTGGGTTTATTGAGAATCGTAATGTATTAGATGTGATGTCAAGACGGAAGTATCACTTCAGTCTTATGGAGATGATGATCACACAGGGATACAGAACTGGTGCTCTAATGTGTTGCAACCATCAGAATAATATGACAAGGTCATGATTATCTGATTTAAGAGACTAGTTGCTCGTGATCCTATATATACTTCGTACGGGGAAGACACTATTCCAACCCCACGCCTAGCATGTGATATCCGATACTGGATCACAATACGCAATACTACGTATACTACGCCTGACAAAGATTAAATATTCTATTAAGAATATTTCTGGAGAATTGGGTAGGCACGGTGTTTTGCTAGAAGCCATCCATGTCTCGTAAATCGGTAAAAATATAGTACGAGGTATGTACGTGTTCGAAAAGTCTGACGACCGGATTTACTGCCAACATATCCAAGGATCTCTTGGGTCGCTTCCCGAAGATTCACCGATAACGTGAATAGTAATGTTGCTTAGCATTATTATTTAATTAAATTTGATTTAATTACGTCATGATGGAAAATTCGTTAATTCCGAATTAGCGAACCCGAGCCCGGGAGTGTTTGCGGGCCCACTAGTATTTTGAATAAAGTGGGGCCCATAAGTCACATCATGTCACATCACTTGTCAACCTTTTACCTTTTTGGTGATGGTATTAGGTGATGGAATGATGGTGGCTTATTCTACACTCAATTTGATGGCTTGAAAGACTTTTACCAAATGTTAAGATTTGGTATATGTTTTTTTTTTTTAAATCAAAACACACAAGTCAACATTTTCACTTCATCTCTTTCCTCTCTACAGCTCACGGCATTGGGCATCTTTTCTCTCAAATTTTTCTTCTTTGGCCGAATACACAAGTTAGAAATAAGAAAATTTGCTGCAAGTTTCCTAAGTTGATAGCATGTCATATAATCATCCAAGGTGATAGGGAAACCAATCTAAGAGCTTGGAATCACCATTGAAGCTTGGAGCTTGAAGATCAAAATTCAAAGTGGAGCTTGGAGACTTCTCAATGAAAAAAAGTTTTTGTGTTCAACGCTTTCAAAATTCGTTCAAAGTGAGTATGATTCCGCAATATCTCTTTTTCTATTCACATGTTTTTATGCTTGAATTTGATCTTGGGAATGCCTTAGACTCCCAAACTACCAACAACTCACCCCAGAAACTGCCGCAAAACAACCTTCAACTCACGCCCAAACTGCCAGCAAAATACCCTTGAACTGCACCCAGAAACTGCTGCAAAACACCCTTGAACTGCACCCAGAAACTGCCGCCCAAACTGCCGGTAACTCACGCCAGAAACTACCTCAAAACACCCTTGAACTTCACCTAGAAACTGCCACAAAACACCACTAAAAACTATCCAGGAAAACTGAACCTTTAAATCGCAAATATGTCTAGAAAAACTGCACATTTAAACCGTGAAACATATCCCAAAACTGCCCAATAAAAACCATAGAAAATAGTAAGCTAAAACTGCCTAAATACCATAAAAACAGTGAGCAAACAGCAACCCAAAACAGTGAGGCAGAGAAGGAAAACAACGAACCAGTAAATCAAAAAAGCCACGGAGCATCAACCCCTCCGACGACCGCGTAACGCACTTCCGCAAGACAACTTAAAAGGTTAGACCTGAGGGCACCCTTTTTATTTATTCCCACACTTTCTTTTGATTATTTATTTTATTTCTTCGTATGTATATCGTGGATTCATGAATGTTGTGGCCATGGGATGGATGAAATATGTGTTATCTCTTGCGGTATATCGGATGGAAACCCGGACGTAAATTCCGTAGCCGAATCTGAATGGACGGTAGTGCGGTCTTTACTCGGGATACAATGCCACATACCGCTTGAGAGACACACATATTTCGTTTCATCCAACTTTGCATTTATGCATGATTTAATCGTTTAGTATGTTATTAGTTTATGCATGATTTAATCGTTTAGTATGTCATTAGTTTATGCATGATTTAGTCGTTTAGCATATTATTTTCAAGCATGATTTAGTTGTTTCTTTCGCAGTAGGAACTTAATTATATTTCTTCTATGTTTAGATTATCATTGTCATGTTCATTGATTTAATACGTTCATATGATTGTGTGTTTATCGTTATGACTTACTTTTATGCAAACTTAGATATAGGTCATACTTTCATGTATGCGAACTTAGGCATAGGATGTATGCAAGCTTAGACGTAGGTTACTCTCGCATATGTAGGTTGCGTAGATATGGTTAAATTATTGCACAAATCTTTCATGACAAGTGGCATAAGTAAGGGACCATTCCGAACCCAACTGTTTGAGGTCTTCCCTTGCGAGGGGTGAGTGCGGCCTTAAAACATTTTCCCAATTCACACTGGGTGGCGACTCTATTATTCTCCGGTTTAGTTCCCCGTGGACTATTCCGTACTTCCAACTAGGCCGCGAGCCTAGAACAGCATCGCCGATTTCTATGTCCTACACTAGGTCCATTTTTTTCCCAGTACTTCCTTCTTGAACCAAAGGGTCCTCAAGGAATGTAGCATTCCTACTAACCATTATTTTGTGATCAGAGGGAATGTAGAAGTAGTATCCCATCGAATCCTTGGGATATCCTATTAATTGAGCTTTTTCATATCTTGAGTCTAGTTTTTCTATAAAGACATTCCTTACATAAACTAGACTACCCCTAAACTTCAAATATCTTAAATTAGGACGTTTCTCATACCATATCTCATATAGGGTCTTGGGAGCGGATTTGGTCAGAACTATATTTAGAAATACAAGATTGTTTAGAGAGCATATCCCCAAAAAGATATCAGTATATCATTAAAACTCATCATTGAACATACCATATCCAATAGGGTACGAATTCCCCTTCCAGAGACACTGTTATGATGAGGTGTATAAGTAGGTGTTACCTCTAACACTATTCCATCTTCTTTGACACAATATTGAAATTCAATACTTAAGTGTTCTCCACCACTATCAGATCATAGATTTTTAATACTTTTTCATAATTAATTTTCTACTTCATTCTTATACTCTTTGAACTTTTCAAAAGTTTCCGGCTTATGTTTCATTAAGTACAAATACAAAAATCTTGAACAATCATCAGTGAAAGTAACGAAGTATCGAAATTCCCCTTCCAGAGACACTGTTATGCTAAGGTGTATAAGTAGGTGTTACCTCTGACACTATTCCATCTTTTTGACACAATCTTGAAATTCAGTACTTAAGTATTCTCCTTCACTATCAGATCATAGATTTTTAATACTTTTTCATAATTAATTTTCTACTTCATTCTTATACTCTTTGAACTTTTCAAAAGTTTCCGACTTATGTTTCATTAAGTACAAATACAAAAATCTTGAACAATCATCAGTGAAAGTAACGAAGTATCGAAATTCCCCTTCCAGAGACACTGTTATGCTGAGGTGTATAAGTAGGTGTTACCTCTGACACTATTCCATCTTCTTTGACACAATCTTGAAATTCAGTACTTAAGTATTCTCCTCCACTATCAGATCATAGACTTTTAATACTTTTTCATAATTAATTTTCTACTTCATTCTTATACTCTTTGAAATTTTCAAAAGTTTCCGACTTATGTTTCATTAAGTACAAATACAAAAATCTTGAACAATCATCAGTGAAAGTAACGAAGTATTGAAAACCACCTTTGGCCACTATACTAAGTGGGCCGCATACATCAGTATGTATGAGTTCCAAGGTTTCTTTGGCTCTTTAATTTTTTCCTACAAAATGTGATTTGGTCATTTTTCCTTTGAGATATGATTCGCAAGTTGGATAAGGTTCTAAACCTAATGAAGGAAGTAAGCATTCATTCTCCAATTATGAAATTTTTTTCTCTCTAATATGACCTAATCTTAAGTGCCAAAGGAATCTTGAATTGGAATTATCTCTTGGTTTTTTTATTTTTATTGTATTTAATTCTTTGTTATGGTTCTCATTCATTTACAGGACATACAATCCATTTACTTTTAGTGCAACACCAACAAATTTATTCAGACAATAAATATTACATTTCTCATTGATAAAATGAAATTCATAATTACATTTTGTCAATACTAGAATGGAAATAATGTTCCTTAATGCACTAGGAAAATATAAAACTTTATCCAATAAAATTAAATATCTTGATAGCATAGAAAGTTGACATATCCCTACAGTGGTTTTGGAGGCAAGCTTTTCATTCCCAACTTTCGGGACTACTTCTTCTTCCTTAAGTAACCTCTTACTCTTTAGAATCTGTGGAGACATACAAATATGTGAGGTCGCAGCAGAATCTAAAATCCATGAATGAGATATGGAACTTATTCCAAGATCCATTTCAATAACAAAGAACGAGGACATACATTCCTTCTGCTTTTGCAAGCCTGCAAGGTACTGAGGATAGTTCCTCTTCCAATATCCCTTCTTCTTGCAATAGAAGCACTCATCTTGGGCCTTCTTTTCCTTATTTTTCTTCGATATACCTCCAATGGGCTTAGATTTCTTAGAGACTTGTTTCTTACCCTTTTCCTTTTTCTTGCCTTTGTGAAGACCAAAGACAGCAAGAACAACCCCCTATCATTTCCCTCAACTATCAAGATGTTTTCAACCTTTTCATATGTCTTTAATGAGCCATGAAGCTCACTAAGTGACCTAGTTAACCTAATCAACTTATTTATATTGAAGTTGGAAATGAAGCCCTTGTAGGCGGGAGTCAATGACTGTAGGATCAAATCCACCTTAACCTTGAACATTAGTCCTAGATCAAATGTATTTGTTTGATCAATCAAATTGATCATTTGGAGCACATGATCAGAGACTATAGTCTCATCCTTCATCTTTATCCTAAATAACTTGTTAATTACATCGTATCTAGCAGTTTCTCTACTTTCATTATACAACTCTTGTAGGTGTTCCATGATTTCCATCAAAGAGTCCACCCTCTCATATTACTCTTATAGAGTTGAGCTCATAGAGGCTTTGATGTAGTTTCTTACCTTAAGCTCATCGTCTTTCCAGTTATAGAAAGCAGCGGCCTCTTTATCAAGGATGTCATTATCAATAGGATTAGGATCTTTCATATCGAGAACATAATAGAGACGTTCATAATCTAATATGATCTTGAGCTTACGACGTCAATCTAGGAAATTGAGGCCAGTGAGTTTATCTTTGTCAAGTATTGAAGCTAGTGGATTCATTTTGTATCACGTATTCTATTGAGAACACAAGTTTGTTAATAATTTTGTAATAAGTATTTAAACAAAATTTTAGGTCTTTTAAATAATGTTGCTTCCACTAATTTTACTAGAATTCCACACACCCCTATGCAAAAAATGGAAATATTGTTGGATATATTTCTAGTAGGACGTCGAGTTCTCATTGTTAATGTCATGCCTCACCTAATGGGTTTTAACACTTCATTTGCAATGAGTCAAAAATCTTTTAATTTGTATCTCTATACAAGGCTCGATATTTCCACCTTTAGCGGACAATATCTCATCTAATGGCTTTTAAAATCTTCACTAGTTAAGTTAGGCCCAACAACTTTCGTCACGTAAAACATGTGATTGGCCCTCTGTTGGACATTTATGACCCATAGCGTCACTGTTTGTAAAAGACATTGTGTTTTTATACAAAATTAACTATGTAGTAATGAAATTGCCTTTTACCGTTTAGTAATTTATTACTTTTATATTCAAATGGTAAAAGTTCATATGATTAGTTCCGGATTGAGATGATATGAGACAGTATCAATCCATAAAGGTTTAATCATTAAATATCCCTAGTCGTAGTATTATCGAGACTGGACATCGATAATGCGGAATAGACTTGTATTGTACTTGTTTCGTTGTGAGGGCATAACGGCATAGTTCTCATATGTTTAAGTATTGGATAC
Source organism: Zanthoxylum bungeanum (assembly GCA_019454045.1). Lineage (NCBI taxonomy): Eukaryota > Viridiplantae > Streptophyta > Magnoliopsida > Sapindales > Rutaceae > Zanthoxylum > Zanthoxylum bungeanum. The sequence continues at coordinate 185,511 of SKCR01025205.1, forward strand.
TTATGCAAGTGCGATAGGAGGTTGTGTTTTACCGATGGTACGGAAAATAGCTTCGCTCTGGATAGACCCCGTGGAATCCCATTGGTAGTATGTATATGTGTCTATAGGAGTCCGCATCAGGGTAGGAGTATTTGGTCTTAACCTGAGACTTGCATCGCTAGTACCTGCGACAATCGATAAACTTTGGTTTGGGTCGTCCGGGGCTTTAACAGGTTCTGTGTACGGCTCTACTGGGTTTATTGAGAATCGTAGTGTATTGGATGTGATGTCGAGATGGAAGTATCACTCCAGATATATGGAGATGATGATCGCGCAGGGATACAGAACTTGTTCTCTATAAAGGTTTCAACCGTCGGGATAATATGACAAGGTCAAGATTATCCGATTCAAAGAGACTAGTTGTTCGATATCCGATATGTGCTTCGTACGGGGCAGACACTATTCCAGCCCCAAGCCTTGCACGTGATCATCCGATACTGGATCGCAATACACAATACTATGTATACTACGCCTGACATATATCCTTTTATTCCTGTAAGGATATTTCCGGAGAATTGGGTAGGCATGGCGCTTTGCTAGAAGCCAACCTAGTCTTGTAAATCGGTAAAACGTAGTACTTGGTACGTACGTATTCGGATAGTACGATGACCGTATTTACTGCCAACATATCTGGGGATCTCATGGGTCGCTTCCTAATGATTCACCGATGATGTATGGCTCGCGCTTAATTAATCTGGGATTAATTCGATGAGAGAGAAAATTAATCTGGGATTAATTACGGAGATATTTTATCTAGGATAAAATATCATCTAAAGAGAGAGAACAATTAATTTAGAATTAATCGGATAAATTAATATATTCGATATATTAAAAGAAATTAGATTTCGACGCGGAATTAAAATTATATTTTAATTCGGGCGAACGAATTGATTTAGAATTAATTCGTTAGCGACGTGAATAGTGATTTCACTAGGCGTAATCATTTAATTACGACGCGACGGAATAATTCGCTAATTAGGAATTAGCGAACCCGAGCCCAAGTGTGATTGCGAGCGCATTCACATTTCGAATTCGAGTGCGGCACGCAAGTCACATCAAGCGTCAAATCATTAGTCGCATCAAGAGTCAAATCACTAGTCAATTCAAGTGTCAAATCACTTGTCACTTTGAGTGATGTGACTTGACAACTTGATTGATTTGATATGACTTGATGGACGTTGATGGTTGAGTGTGGAACACTCAAAGTGTTTAAATCTAATTCATTTGACTTTTTGAAAGTTAAATAAATGGTAAATCTTGTATTTAATTTTTGGAAAATATATATACAATTGATTTACACATTTTGTAATTACTTAACACAAAACTCTCTCTCTCTTTCCTCCTTCATCTCTCACGCCCAAACCCCATTTTTGCTCACTGCCTTGCTTCAAAAACGTGAGCAGTAAGTGGTCTTTGGAGTTGATTTTATGGCAAAATCAAGAAGAGCTAGCACTCCGATACACATGCGAAGGTGATAGGGAATTTTACCCATAAGCCCGGAACCGTTTGATTCAAGCTTGGAGCTCAAAATCATCAACCAAAACTGAAATTTTGGACAGTGGACTGCTGCTTTGGGCGCCACTTTGGAAGAGCAAAATTAATTTGTTTTGTTGCCGTATCGTCTCAACAAATCGATGTGAGTATTCCGCTATCTCCGTTGATGTATTCACAATTATTTCCATGCTTATATTGATCTTGGGACCCTTATAGAAACCAACAATGGCATCAAGAGCCTAGGTTTGAGCATGAAAATTTTTAGGGCTTAAAATTGGGTAAACTTGTGTTGAGCATGATTTGAATGAATTGAATGTTTGAGTATACTTATAACATGTTTAAATAAGGTTGATTGGATCAATTTCATGAAAATGGTTTGGAACAAATTTTCCCCAAAATACATGCCTTGGCCGAATGTAATGAGCCCTAATTGGTCTTGGAAATTTTGATTTTTTGACATTGGATGTGTTGGAAATCATTCGAGATGTGGATTTAATGTCGATTGAATAATTAATTGGATTAAATTTGAATCGGACAAAATACACCTCCCTTGGCCGAGACTTGATGAAGCATGAATTGGTTTGATTTTTGTCAAAATATGTTGGACATGTGATGATAAAGATTAACATGATTAATTGGACAAAGTTGATGTTTTGGAAATATTGATTTGGGTAATTAATCACAAAATACACTTTAGTTTAATTAAATATGAAATTGGATTTTATGACTTTAATTAATTGGGCCTTAAATTGGATTTGGGCTTATAAAGTTGTTGTTGGGCTTATTAGGCTTTGTTGTACAAAGTAGGGTTTAGGCAAATTGGATTGGATCCAATTGGGCCCAAAACCGCATCCATAAATCCCAAATGCGACTTAATGAACCTTTAAAGTTTAATTGGGCCTAATGGGCCTAAATTGATTTCTGGGCTTATGGGGTAACTCCTTGATTGGGCTTTGGTTGTCAAAGCCCATGCCTTAAAGAAATTAATTAAAGCCCATTGGACTTGAATTAAATTTGACGTTGGACGTTAATCAGGCTTTGAGACCCGTGACGATTAAATTTGGAATTTAAGTCGTAAAATGTTTATTAATAAAGTGTAATATTTAATTTGGAATAAAATAATGAATTAGTATTAAATACATATTAAATTGGATTTAATGTTGTAGTTTAATTTAATTCGTGAATGCGTACCTTGGGTACTTATTCGCAAAACGAGTTTGACTCGATCAAAATCAAATCGTTGTTTGAACATTGGATGATCACTAATTATCAGATTAATTAATTTGATTAGATTGATTGATAACATGCTTGAGTGAATACATGGTTGTGATCAATGAATAATGCATATCGGATGGATATTAGTCGGGTGGGGTAATTTTGGAAATTATTGTAATAAATTTGATTTATTAAATTGGACCTGCGTGTCCAGCCTTATCACCTCCATATTCTTTGTATTCTCTTCTCACCTATTCCCCTCAATGTAAATGAGGTTTCTTTAGAAGTGTAGTGTAACGGGTAGAAGTAATACAAGTGCTAGCTTGAGAGAGAAAGGGAGAGATTTGATCTAGGATCAATGTGTTAAATATCCATCCGACATCATTATTATTTATTTTCATACTCGCTTTATTATGTGTTTAGAATGCATACTTAAGGGTGTATGATGATGATGAGACCTAACAAAGATAATTAATTGGTTGCCAATTACGCGAAAAACCCTCAAATAAATATTAAGCGATTTTTCCTTCCGTTGAGTGATTCTTACTCAATATCCAAAATTGGCATTGGTTTGTTGGCCAAAGTCAAGGCCTTTGTCAATTGCGGATGTGCTTGAATCATGAGAGTTTTGTACCATATCGGTGTCTTGTCCAAGTTGTGATTTGTTGGCCAAAGTCAAGATCACTTCTTGTCCATAGACATTGATTACGAAACTTTCCATGTCAATGGGTCACACTTAACTGGAATCATTAAGCTTGTTGTGCCAAAGCCAATGCTTAGTTGATTCAGAGGAAAAAGGTTAGGAAAATACATTGGATGTATTGACATGTATATTGTATATATGTTTCGGACTTGGACGTCCACCTACCGGATCTTGGAATTGGATAAGATCCAATTGATCTTCGAGATCTACCTAGTTAAATATCATACAGCTTGTTGGCCAAAGTCAAAGTTGTGCGTTATTTAACGGGATCCCAGCCCACTAGGAAACTGGGTTTCCCGAGTACTCGACAGAGGGTTAGAGGCTCGCCGAAAAATAGTGGGAGGCTAGTATTGAATTTGCAATTTCATTCAAATACTTAGCTTTACGCGCTTTCAAATTATTTCGTCAAAATTATATTATTAGTTGGACTAATATAATGTTATTTTTCTTGTAACAGTTAGACTGTACCCAAAATATCGTTGACTAGATAGTTGGACTATCGTAGTCAAGATGACTGGAAAGGGAAATGTCCGCGACATAATCATGGGAGAGAATGTCTTTAAAGGCACAAACTTTGCAGATTGGGAGATGAACCTAAGGATAGTCCTTGGGGCTGAGAGGTTGTTGTACACAATAATTACACCTCTTGGGCCTATTCCCACACCTGATCAGACACTTGAGCTGGAGCTTTGGAAGACTCACAGCGATGATTGTGATACTGCTCAGTCCATTATGCTTGCTTCAATGACTCAGAAGGCATGTCTGTTGAGTCTCATTTGGCACAGATGATTGCTGACATCGATGAGCTAGCTACTATGGGGATAGTCTTTGAGGCTGAGATTACTATAGACATGGTCTTACAATCTCTCCCCGATTCCTGGAGACAGTTCATCATAAACTATAATTTGATGAACACTGACAATACTCTATGAGAGTTATTGTCTACTCTCAAGGAAGCTGAGAAGGATCTTCTCAAAGGAAACAAGCGCGAGGCACACTTTGCTTCGACATCTCAGAAACCGAGGGCTGGGCCCAAGGCAACTGGAGGTGTGAAGAAGAAGAAGCATAAAGGAAAGGGCAAGGCCAAATCGTCAAAGGCTTCTGGGAAGCAAAAGGACAAATCTCAGGATGTTTGCATCCATTGCGGCAAGCGGGGTCACTGGAAGCGTGACTGCCGCGAGTACAAGGCACTCCAGAATGAGACAAAGGCGGGCAAGGCACCGGCCTCAGGTATGTTTGTTATTGAAATAAACATGACTACTTCTAGTTTTAAAAATTGAATTTTTGATTCTGGTTGTGGTACTCATATATGTACTGATGTGCAGGATCTGCGGATTAGCATGAGACTGTCTTCAGGGGAGATTGATCTGCGTGTTGGAAACGGGACACCTGTTGCTGTTTTGGCCGTGGGCACTTTTATTTTGGAACTGCCCTCGGGGCATGTACTTGAACTTAATGACTGTTATTATGTACCTAGTTTGACTAGGAATATTATTTATGTATCTATGTTAACCCAATGTGGGTATACTTTTGTATTTCGAAACACTGGGTGTTACTTATATAAAAATGATGTAGAAATTTGCACTGCCGTTGCAAATAATGGTTTTATATTTTGAATATAAATTTATCTCCAACATATAATATAACAAACAAAAGGCTCAAAATGAGTAACAAAGATGAAACTTACATGTGGCACTGTCGTCTGGGACACATAAACAAGACTCGCATATCCACACTTTCGAAGTGTGGGTACTTGGACGGATTTGATCCAAATTCATATGACGTCTGTGAATCTTTCCTATTAGGCAAAATGCCTAAATCACCTTTTAGCGGTAAAGGTGAACGTGCCACCGAACTGTTAGCCCCCGTTCATAGTGACGTATGTGGGCCCATATCTAGCCAGGCTAGAGGTGGATATGAATACTTCGTAACCTTTACGGATGATGCATCACGTTATGGTTATGTGTATCTTATGAGACACAAGTCGGAAACTTTTAAAAAATTCAAAGAGTTTCGACACGAAGTTGAAAAACAAACAGGCAAGAGTATAAAGACATTACGGTCGGACCGTGGTGGCGAATACTTAAGCAACGAGTTTCTAGATTACTTGAAAGAATATGGTATTCTTTCACAATGGACTCCTCCTGGAACACCGTAATTAAACGGTGTGTCCGAACGGAGAAACCGAACTTTGTTGGACATGGTTAGGTCTATGATGAGTCGCACTGAGCTACCTATTTCCTTTTGGGGACATGTATTAAACAGTGCAATTCTTATTTTGAATAAGGTTCCGTCAAAGTCTGTTCAACAGACACCATATGAGATATGGACAGGAAAGAAACCGGGTTTCTCATTCTTGAAGATTTGGGGATGCTGGGCATACGTCAAACATTTGGAAGGTACCAAACTTGAACCCAAATCGGATAAATGCCTATTCGTAGGATATCCTAGGGAAACCAAAGGATATTACTTCTATCACCCACGAGAGAACAAAGTATTTGTTGCTCTACATGCGGTTTTCCTTGAGAGGGAATTCCTAAATGCAGTGGTAAGTGGGAGGAAAGTAGAACTCGATGAAAATCGGAGTGATACTATTCCTGGCATTGAATCCTCAACGGAACATGAACAGTCCATCCGGGATGAGACTGTCAACCTGAGAGCTATGGGTTTCTGATCTCACCTCATGTAGATATTAATCTTATTAAGGATAACGAACCGGCCACGTATGAGGAAGCGATAAAAGATATCGATTCCACTTTATGGCAAGAGGCCATGAAGTCTGAAATGGATTCCATGTACACCAACCAAGTTTGGACACTGGTTGATGCACCAGAAGGCGTAAAGCCTATTGGCTGCAAATGGGTCTTCAAGAAGAAGACCGACATGGATGGCAACGTACAAACGTACAAAGCTAGGCTTGTAGAAAAGGGGTATCGTCAACGACATGGTGTCGATTATGACGAAACTTTCTCACCCGTTGCCATGATTACATCCATACGGATAATGCTTGCTATAGCTGCATATTTCGATTACGAGATATGGCATATGAACGTTAAAACCGCTTTCCTTAACGGAAACCTTTTGAAGGATGTTTATATGCAACAGCCTGACGGTTTTATCATGCCTAGACATGCAAACAAGGTTTGTAAGTTAAATCGGTCCATTTATGGACTGAAGCAAGCATCGTGGTCTTGGAACCAACGGAGTGAAGAATTTCAGTTTTAAGTAAAAACAGGACATCGCAGCCTTCGTCTTCATCATGAAAGATCGGCCGACAATGACTTGGTAACTGCTCAGGCAGTCCACCACGGTGAAATTTAGCATAATTGTCCGGGTCCTGGGGTGAGCTCCGATCGTTGTTGCCAGTTGTATTCTCCCCAGCGGGATGATCATTGAGCCTTCAAAACCGTATGGGGGTGCTGTCTACACTTGTGTCTACAACCCTTTTCCCCTCTGCTATCTCGCCTCTTCTCTGGCGGGTTTCAGCTTCAAACCTCTTATTGTTTATCCCTTCCATTCTTTCTAGTCGGTCCACCATGGATCTCATGCTTTCTTCTACTTTCTTCATCCAGTCTGCAGTTGAACTCCCCGGTGACTGGTGATTTCCACCTTCTGTCATTATCTTATCACGTGAACTGCTTTTTGTTAGAGTTCCCCACAGACGGCGCCAACTGTTGACGGTGGATTTTGGTCTCAGGGCAATATGGGAATATTACTCTCGAGGCAATCCTCCCTCAATAGTGAATTTGTTTGGTTTATGGGGGAACCAAAAGCAAACTTAGCAGAAAAAACAGATAATACGCCAATCGACAAGGAGTTTTAACGTGGTTCGGTGGATTTTGATCCCACCTACTTCCACGGGCATAAAAAGGATGATACTTTTATTACTGAAATATGCTTCTCAGATCTGTTCTTGTGTTTACAAATCTAATCCCAATGAGATCGATAATGATTCTGATTTTTGATGCCCCAATACGTATACTCTACCCTCCTATTTATAATAGTGTGGAAGTCAGATTCCTTCTCCTACAAGGATTTCCTAGTTTGAAACAATTTCCTTTTCCCATAAGGATTCCTAGTCAAAACTACCTTCACTTCCTTTATCCTACTAGGACACTGACTTATCAGTTTTTCCAATGAAAGTAGGATAACTTATCATCTTATCCGTAGAAATAGGATTCATTATCTTTTGGAGCACATCTCGCCATATGCTCGGTCTTTATGAGGTCGGTCACGATGGTCTTTTAAACTGAGAATGCTGCTATTGATCTGATAATTGCCTGGTCATCTAAACTCAAGTGCTCGGTTACTGACTATAAAGTGCTCGGCCCTTCACTTTTTGACACCTAATGGTCGGGTCGGCATTAATGATCTTTAAGAAGGAAATTACTTTTTTACCCATGTCGTACTGTTTAGATATCATAGTGCTTAAAAAACACCATCAACAATCTTAAATAGGACTCTAATTAATTTTGGGTGTTAGCCCACTAAATTAAAGCTCAATCGATTAAATATTCTTTTAGCATATTAATTAATTAATTAACTTACTAAATTTTAATTAACGATTAATTAAAATTACATTTAATTTATTTAATATAAATATCAAATTTTTAATCAAACAATTAAATCTTATTTTATATTTCGAATTTATTAATCAAATTAATATTTCTGAAATATCTCGAATATCCTAATCCAATTAGGAAATGCCAAAGTAATCATTTATTAACTTTTAACAAATATCCTCGAATTTGTAACATAGACGAGAACTATATTGTGTGACCGCCTTAGGTTCATTATTGAGTAGAAATTGAATAATATTAACATTTTAATATTTCATCTCTATGATATTCCACAAACCATGGGTAATCGCCTAACAGCAAGCCATGGCCCCTAGTCGACGAATGAAGTGGGAAAACATATTAACCTGATAGAATACACTTCGAGCATGTCATCTCATTCCTTCCGATATTTATATTTATTATTGAGTTTGGATCATGGTAAGGTCAAATCATTTTACTCGACATATCTTTAAACTTTATCTTATGGATTTGATATCTCTAAGATATCGACTCATTTGCCCAAAGACTTATATCCACAACTTTGAGTTTACTTGAAACATCTCTTTTATTATCAAAGCTATCGAATACCATCTTAAAGCATACGTGACTTCGTACGTCAATTGCTCAAGGCCATCTAGTATTTATTCAAAGGACGTGGATATTCGAATGAAGAGTACTATCGCACAAGTCATCATATAATCTAAAGTCAAAGGATATGATGACACTAATGTATTATTACAAAGATCAATGACATTAGATAATATTACCATGTAATCTTACGTTTCTGTGGTCGTGTTAGATATTTGATGAGCGGAAAATATATCAATATTTACCGCCCCTTTAACTTAATATTTTGTTTAGTTTCTCGGGTTTGATGAACGTTTTGATATGTTTTAGTTTATTTTACAGGAAAGAAAATATTAGGACTTAATAAAATCATTTAGGACGAAATGTGGGTCAAATAAGGGCAAATATTGGACTTGACATATTAATTTTGGAGATTGGAAACTTGAAAGGGCGTTTTAACGAAGTGCAGTTTTGGAAATTCCAGTTTTGTGCATCTTTCGTATTTTGGACATAGTATTTTACTCCGATATCGGATTGAGCTGATTCAAGTGCTAGATTAAAGAAGACTCAAATATCTATAACTTTGAAAGACAAAATAATTTCTAATTCTGAAGATTTCATTCCCGAAATCGATGAACCATCTAGTAGTGTGTTGTGTGTAATTATTAAAGTCATTTTCAATCATTTTCAAAGTAAAAAAATAAATAAATTAATAAATAATAAAATTATCAAATCATCACCAAACATGATAAGCAATTAGTGGAGCAATTAATAATACTTTTGGTGGAGAATTTGATGGATGATTTGATGGAGGCAAAATTTTGTCTATAAATACCAAGATATTTCATTTGTAAATTCATACTTTCTTCTTTGAAATTTCTAATGAATAAATAAGAAGATTGTATATTGTTTGTTTCTTTACAGCTTTCAGTAATTAATTTCCGCTTTCGCACTTTATTTTCTTTACTTTTCAGTTTTTACTTTCCACAATTAACTTTTACGCACAAACATTTTCGTTCTTTACTTTTGCAGTTTTTATTTTCAAGCAATCAGGAGGTAACTCCCCCTTGCTGGGGTAAAAGGTAAAGCTTTTATTATTGCTATCTAGATTAATCTCCCTTAATTATAATATATATAAACTATTTAAAACCTAACTTAATTATGATACCGCTATATTGGCTGATTGGTAATTAATTATAAATGGTTTTAACCTGACTAAGTATGGATACCGCCTGGTTGGTCGGTTGGTAATTAATTATTAATTTGACTTAATCAGGATACCGCATAAATGGCTGGTTGGTAATTATCACGCAAAGTTAATAAATTATATTAAGGGAGATATCTAAAATAGTAGTAATAAAAGTTGATCCTCTAACCCCAGCATTTTCTTTTATTTTACTTTTTACTTTATTTACTTTCAGAAATTTACTTTCAGTAATTTACTTTTATTTTTTTACTTTTTACTTTTTACTTTTTGCTTTTTACTTTATTTACTTTTCAGCAATTTATTTTTCAGTATTTAATTTTTAGTAATTTACTTTATGTCTTTTCTTTTATTTAAGTTTTTACTACCTGTAAATATGTGTTGTAACTAAGCCAGTTATCTGGGGTTGAGTTGAAATCCAATATCACCGGTTTATAAGGGGTTAAATTATAGTTTGGGTAATATAAAGGTTTATTTATTGAGCCTTAATCCTAATGCTTTTTATTAACTGGCCATTAAAAAAATTGAATTGGTAAACTTAAAATGAACTTGGAAAATGGATTTTAGGTTAAAGACCTTAGACTCAATAGCCCACGATCTTCCTTGAGGATAGATAACCCTTTAATAGATTTCCTTACAGGATAAGAATATACCTGTCGGGCGGGGGTAGCCATAATTGGAACCTAATATTAATGAATTCAGATAATTTGGTTAACATAGGAATATGATTAATTGAGTTATACTGGGTATTTGTATTTGACCATCGGAAGAGGGTTTTCATATTTTCGTGTTCTAGGTTAAGAAACCAATATATTACACAAATGTAAAATAACCACTTCATCTTTTAAAAAGATATTGAAAAGATTCACAACCCTAGATAGTTTTATATATTTGAATTTTCTTCAATCTACTTTGAAGTAATTTTATTTACTTGTTTTAAGTTTTAAAGTCACCACCCAATTAAACAATCAATCTATTAGATACTTGTAAACATTTAACTTCATAAATTGATAACAAAAGGTTTTAAGTCCTCGTGGGATCGATACTTTTTATACTACTTGAACGATATGTGCGGTTGCGTTATACCCGTGTGATTACACCGGTCAAGTTTTTGGCGCCGTTGCTGGGGACTTATTTATCTTTTCACTATTAGTTTTGAGGTTAGATACCTTTACTTGTATCTAATTTTATTTTTACTTATTTTTTCTGTTTTCACTTGTTTCAGGTTCTCAGACACTATATAAGACAAACAGAAGCTTTGAAGTCCGTCCGCTTGACCCAGAAATTGAAAGAACAATCAGACAGTTAAGAAGGGAAAGGCGAGAAGGCCAAGAAGTAATTATTAACATGGATCCTGAACCTTTGGAGGTTGCACCACCAATTCCCATTTGAGACAGAACCATTCCGGTGGTTGACAGACTCATTTCCAATATTGTACTTCCTCTCTTACCAGTAAATGCGGGTGACATCAAAACTTACATTTAGATGATACAACAGTCAGTTCAGTTTGGGGAAAATGTAACTGAAGATCCTAATGCCCATATCAGCAACTTCCTGGAAGTTTGCAGCACTTTCAACTACAACTGAGTATCTGAAGAAGCTATGAGACTGCGAGTTTTTCTATATTCCTTGAAGGACATATCAAAAGCTTGGCTACATTCACTACTAGCAGGTTCCATCACCACTTGGAACACTCTAGCCACCAAATTCCTTGCAAAGTACTTTCCACCAGCTAGAACAGTAAAAATAAGGAATGACATCATATCCTTTGTACAACAAGATTCGGAATCTCTTTACGAAGCTTGGGAAAGATACAAAAATTTGCTCCGGAAATGTCCTCGCCATGAAATTCCAAAATGGATTCAAGTCCAAACTTTCTATAATTGACTTTCTGGATTGATGAGAACCTCAATTGATGCTGCTGCTGGAGGAGTTTTGATGGCAAAAGGAGAAGATCAAGCTTGGGACCTAATCGAAGAAATGGCCAACAACAATTCCTTATGGCCAACAGAATGAGCCTAATCCAAAGAATTGCAGGAATTTATGATGTTGGAGCCAATTCAGCAGTTAGTGCCAAGCTAGATAAGATATGTAAATTCATGGAGACTCTCAGCACTCAAAGTAATATTGGAGCCACAAGTTCACCTTTTGGAGGAGTACCAGAACCAAACTAACTTAAAGAAACGGTGAACTATGTCAACAATTTCAACAAACAAGGAAGCAACCCACATTCCAACACCTACAACCCAGAATGGAGGAATCATCCCAATTTCTCATAGAGCAATAATTCATGGCAAAAGAACTATCCACCACTAGGATTCCATCAGCAAAGCCAGAAGTTTGAAAAAGAGCCAGAAATGAAAGAATAGATTGCAGAGATGTTCAAAAAGCAACAAGCAGCATATGATGCTATGTTCCAAAGCCAATCTGCTTCTATCAAAGCACTGGAGAATCAAATTGGACAACTGGCCAATGCTCAGAGTTACAGACCGCCAGGTACCCTTCCTAGCAACACAGAGCCAAATCCAAGGAACTTGGGGAAGGAGCAATGTCATGCCATCATGTTAAAAAGTGGTATTGAAATCAAAAAAGATGTTGGAATCAAGGCAGCAATTAAAGAAGTCCCAAAAAAAAACAGAGCAACAGATGGAGGAAAAAGAAGCAAAGGAAAAAGAACCAGAACATATCACTCCACCTCCACCTTTTCCAGAGCGTCTTCAGAAAAACAAACTGGACAAGCAGTTTGCTCGATTCCTGGAGGTGTTCAAAAAGCTGCATATCAGTATTCCATTTGCAGAAGCATTGGAACAAATGCCCAGTTATGCCAAATTCATGAAAGCTTTCCTTTCACGAAAATGGAGATTGGGAGATTACGAGACAGTAGCATTAGCAGAAGAATACAGTGCTATCATCCAGAGGAAGCTTCCCTAAAAGTTGAAAGACCCTGGCAGTTTCACCATTCCTTGCATCATATGATAACATAACTTCAGTAAGGCTTTATATGATTTAGGTGCGAGTGTTAATTTGATGTCTTTTTCTATTTTCAGGAAATTACAGATTGGAGAAACAATACCTACCTCAGTCTCTCTACAACTTGCTGATAGAACGCTAGTATTTCCGAGGGGTGTAGTTGAAGATGTGATAGTCAAAGTTGACAAATGAATTTTCCCAACAGATTTTATTATCCTTGACATGGAAGAAGATGCAGATGTGCCAATAATCCTCGAGAGACCATTTTGGCTACTAGTCGAACCATCATTGATATACAAAAAGGAGAACTAACCATGAGGGTACAGGACCAAGAAGTAACAATCAATGTTTTCAAGGCCATACATTTCCCAAATGATGATAAGAATGAGGAATGTTTCAGACTTGATGTGATACACAGTACCATCCAGAACTCCGATGCAAAACAAAGTTCTACTAACAAATTTAAAGCATGTCAATTGCCTGTGGAGACTGAAGATAAGGCTTTTTATGTACTGAAGATGCCAAGTCTTGCCCTACAAGCAACAGAAGAGAAACAGTCCCACCAGCTCAACGAATTGGAGGAATTTCACATTCAGCCTTTTGAGAATACCAAATTGTGCCAAAAAAAGCCAAGAAAAGACATGATGAAAAGTTAGTGGGCATACAACTGGAACCAGGGCAGAAGGTACTGTTAAACAAATCAAGGGTGAAATTCTTCCCATGGAAGCCAAAATCACGGTGGTCAGGTCCATTCCTAATCACCAAGGTTTTACCAGATAGAGCCGTTTAGATACATGATCCATACTCCAACAAAACATTGAAGGTTAAAACAAGTGTGTCAAGCACTACTGGGGAGAATCATTTGAGCAAAAAAAAAGAAAGTGTCACACTTTCAGATCTAGCATAAAGTTCCGGCAGTCACGTCTAGCTGACGACGTTAAAATTAGCGCTAGTAGTGAGGCAACCCATGTAATTTATTGTAATTTCTATTTTCATATTTTATCTATACATGTTGTAGAGTTTTTAATTTTGTGCGTTATTTTTATAGGGAAAGGCACAAAGGGAGCATTTAAGAAGGAATGGTGTTTGGCAATCACAAGATGAGAGCTAATTCATTTGTGATGGCTGAGTAAGGAATGGATTCTTGAGACGCATCCCTATAAATTTATACAAAATGAGTGGTGTATTGCATACACAATTCTGTTGCCTTAATTATTATTTTGATTTACTTTTCTTTTGTAATTATCTTTATTTTCGTAGACAGAATCCATACCTTTTTTACTATCACGATTTTTATTACTATTTAACTAAAAATTATCATTTGGCAGGTACTAGTGCTATTATTTTTACTCATCCTTTTCAGGTGTTATAAATTCGACTCATCATTGCACTGTTGAATACATCCAGAGTAAAACATGGAAGCCACTTCAAGAAGACGAGTTGAAAACATCTGTGTATTTTACGGCACTAGTGTTGGTATTAAACCACAATACATAGAAGCAGTACAAGAATTAGATCGAGTCTTAGCTGCAAGAAATATGCACTTAGTATATGGCGGAGGCAATCTTGGACTTATGGGGATCGTTTCAAAGGCCGTACAAGAAGGAAGCAGTCAAGTCTTGGGAATCATCCCACCTTGGCGGAGTCAAATCTTATTGGACCATCAAACAAAGAATAACTAATTGTGCCAGGTATGTCTGAATGACTGGTAGAAATGATTAACCGTGTTGATGCTTTTATTGATTTGTCGGGTGGCTTGGGTACAATGGAGGAAATTTTTACAGTGTTATCTTGGCCGAACTTGAACATACACCAGAAACCGCTTGGACTGTACAACATTGAAGGATATTATAATTTTTTTTGTGTATTTCTTGATGATGATCGAAGAAATGGGTTCGTGACAAAACCTATGAAGAACTTCTATTTACTACCAGAACTGCTCCAGATCTAATTGACCAACTCTTAGCCTTTGAACCACAAATTGACCCTATCATTTCAAAGATAAACTGGTCCGAGAATGATCTTGGTAAGAGGCGTCAGATTAATCTGGATCTTAACCTTTAAATTTCTTGTAGAATTTCAGCTAACCAGGTACTAATTTCTAAACTCTTCTTCTATTGTTTAAGACATTGGGGGCAATGCCTCATTTAGGTTTGGGGGATGGGAATAGTTAATAGTATCTTATTTTTATTGTGTCATTTTTATTCCTAAATTTTTCGAAAAATACAAAAAAAAAATTGAAAATTTGAAAAAAATTACAATAATATTTTGCATTTTTGTGTTTTTATTTTGACAAAAAGGTGAAATTGGTGAGAGATAGCTATGTAAGGAGTTTCCACTCCTGAGACGTGTTTCAAACCCATTTTCGAAATAAGTTAATTTCTGTTTATTTCCTTTTGAATTATTTAATTTGTAAATTCTCCATAAAATTGACTAAAATGGATCTTCATATGCTCAGTTAGCAGGTATTATCAACATGCATAGTAACATACGGACATGAATTGAAAAGTTTGTAATATTCAGTGCTCTAGTTTAATTGGAGTAAGCATCTCAAAAAGTGATGGAGTAAAAAAAAAAAACAAACGTCTGAGATCCGATTTATTAAGTCCGCAGGGGTGTTTTAACTCCTAGTGTCCTAAGGCCAACTGATTTGGGAGTCACTTGCCCAAAGCTCGCTACATGGATCAAGGATGTTGTAAAAAAATATATATCTGAAGTCTGAGTAATTAAGTCCGTAGGGGTGTCTCAACACCTGGTGCCCTAAAGCCAACTGGTTTGTGAGCCATCGACCCAAAGCTCGCTACATAGACGGAAGGTATTGTATATAAATAAATAAAAATCAAAAATCAAAGAAAAAATTCAGAAAAAATTTTTCATTGCTGCAAAAAGGTGTGAATTCTGATAAAACTTTGGGATAAAAATATTACCCTCTTGTGACTGTAGTGGGTAAAAATGAGTTGAATAATACTTTGTTGGTTGTGTATATGGAGAATGGTAAATATAATCGGAGAATTTACTTATTCGGTAATTTAGAAAGAAACAAAACAACTAGTAACTTGGAGTAGAAGTTTCACCTGATAGTCGCTAACTTCTTTATTCTATTTTCTCTTATCTTTTTGCTTTTGTGTGCATTAATTTTACTACATTTTTACTTTTGAAAAATGTTTGTGGGTATCATTGCTGTAAACCCTCACGAGACTACAACTCGTCCACTAGGGACACCTAGGAGTTTAAAGGCTTGTTGCATATGCTAAATGCAACCGTGATCCCCACGAAAATGGCTTAGTTTAATTTTATTTTCGTTTTTTTGTTTTTTCTCGAGGACTAGCAAAATTTTAGGTTTGGGGGTGTGATGAGCGGAAAATATATCAATATTTACCGCCCCTTTAACTTAATATTTTGTTTAGTTTCTCTGGTTTGATGAACGTTTTGATATGTTTTAGTTTATTTTGCAGGTAAATAATATTAGGACTTAATGAAATCATTTAGGACGAAATGTGGGTCAAATAAGGGCAAATATTGGACTTGACATATTAATTTTGGAGATTGGAAACTTGAAAGTGCGTTTTAACAAAGTGCAGTTTTGAAAATTCTAAATTTGCGCATCTGTCGTATTTTGGACATAACGTTTTACTCCGATATTGGATTGAGCTGATTCAAGTGCCAGATTACAGAAGACTCAAAGATCTGCAACTTTGAAAGACAAAATAATTTCTAATTCTGAAGATTTCATACCCGAAATTGATGAACCATCCAGTAGTGTGTTGTGTGTAATTATTAAAGTCATTTTCAATCATTTTCAAGCAAAAAAATAAATAAATAAATAAATAAATAATAAAATTATCAAATCATCACCAAACATGATAAGCAATTAGTAGAGCAATTAATAATGGTTTTGGGGGAGAATTTGATGGATGATTTGATGGAGGCAAAATTTTACCTATAAATACCAAGTCATTTCATTTGTAAATTCATACTTTCTTCTTTGAAATTCCTAATGAATAAATAAGAAGATTGTATCTTGTTTGTTTATTTACAGCTTTCAGTAATTAATTTCCGTTTTCGCACTTTCTTTTCTTTACTTTTTCAGTTTTTAATTTCCGTAATTTACTTTTACGCACAAACATTTTTCTTTCTTTACTTTTTCAGTTTTTATTTTTCAAACAATGAGGAGGTAACTCCCCCTTGCTGGGGTAAAAGGTAAAGCTTTATTATTGCTATCTAGATTAATCTCCCTTAATTATAATTTATAAACTATTTAAAACCTGACTTAATGAGGATACCGCTATATTGGTTGATTGGTAATTAATTATAAATTGATTTTAACCTGACTAAGTATGGATACCGCCTGGTTGGTCGGTTGGTAATTAATTATTAATTTGACTTATTCAGGATACCACCTATATGGCTGGTTGGTAATTATCACGTAAAGTTAATATATTATATTGAGGGAGATATCTAAAATAGTAGTAATAAAAGTTGATCCTCTAACGCCGGCATTTTCTTTTATTGTACTTTTACTTTATTTACTTTCAGTAATTTACTTTTCAGCAATTTACTTTCAGTAATTTACTTTTCAGCAATTTACTTTCAGTAATTTACTTTTTTTTTTTTTACTTTTTACTTTTTACTTTTACTTTTTACTTTTACTTTTACTTTTTACTTTATTTTCTTTTCACCAATTTACTTTTCAGTATTTAATTTTTAGTAATTTACTTTATGTCTTTTCTTTTATTTAAGTTTTTACTAGCTGTAAATATGTGTTGTAACTAAGCCAGTTATCTGGGGTGTGATGAAATCCAATATCACCGGTTTAAAAGGGGTTAAATTATAGTTTGGGTAATATAAAGGTTTATTTATTGAGCTTTAATCCTAATGCTTTTTATTAACTGGCCATTAATAAAATTGAACTGGTAAACTTAAAATGAACTTGGAAAATGGATTTTAGGTTAAAGACCTTAGACTCAATAGCCCACGATCTCCCTTGAGGATAGATAACTCTTTAATAGATTTCCTTACAGGATAAGAATATACTTGTCGGGTGGGGGTAGCCATAATTGGAACTTTATATTAATGAATTCAGATAATTTAGTTAACATAGGAATATGATTAATTGAGTTATACTGGGTATTTGTATTTGACCATCGGAAGAGGCTTTTACATATTTTTGTGTTCCAGGTTAATAAACAAATATATTACACAAATGTAAAATAACCACTTCATCTTTTAAAAAGATATTGGAAGGATTCACTACCTTGAATAGTTTTACAAATTTGAATTTTCTTCAATCTACTTTCAAGCAATTTTATTTACTTGTTTTAAGTTTTAAAGTCACCACCCAATCAAACAATCAATCTATTGGATAATTGTAAACATTTAACTTCATAAATTGATACTAAAAGGTTTTAAGTCCTCGTGGGATCGATACTTTTTATACTACTTAAACGATACGTGCGCTTGCGTTATTCGCGTGTGATTACGCCAGTCAATATTCATTCAACTAAAGAACCATCTATTGTTTGTGACCTTATGATATGAGACTCATCATCCATTTTATTAATATCATATGTCAATCTAGGCGACACGTAACAATATTGGTCATGTGATATATTATTGTTCTGTATAATAATCATATTTTACCAAGAACTTAATTTGAGACATATATAAATACCGTTGACTCTCATAATCACAAACGTCTTTTGGATTAATGATAATAATTTGACATAATGTCACAGGACATACACATAAAATATGGATGTAAAAACGTGTAGTTAACAAATGCCTTTTTTTAATAAATAATAAACTATATTACAAACAATATGCCTTAAACCATTACATCGATAATTTGTTTTAGGGCATACACTCTAACAGTCTTTCCTCTAATCTACATATCTTGATGTAAATGTTTACCAGGAAGTTTCACCAGTTCTGGGTTTGGAGCGCTCCAAGTCCATTAACTTATTATATGATAAACTTGATGAAGGGGTTTCCATTGTTCAAAAGAGTTTGATTTATTTTCCAAACATATGGAGCCACCTAATAACATGAAGTTTGAGTCTGCTAAAGATTATTGTGACTGTGAGTTGACTATTCTGAGTTCATTGTCATTGAAAATGGCATAGAAATGTCTGAAAAGGAACAACTGGAAGCAAAATAAAGTGTGCATACAATTGATGGTTCTGTAGTCGAAACTATAAATGTAAATGAGATCACTGGAGAGGATAACATAGCCCTTGAGGAGATGGAATGTAATTCAAAAGAAGATAAGTATGGTAGATATATAGATGAAGTTCTAGTCAATGGCAGGAGTCTCGAAGATAACACTTTATGTACTATATGATCAACCATCCAAGAGCTGGAGTTAATTTTTGATGACATATTTGTTTTAGAATTGAAAGAGTTGTAATCTTCATTAGTTATCGATGAATTTCTTGAGTAAGACAACTACGTGGAGATTAAATCGAAGTACAGAGCTAGTAAAATATCAAAGACTTCACTCAGCTTTGATGATGTTACTGAATCAGTGGCAAGTGATTTCTTAACTATATTGGGAATAGATCAAGCTTCATCTAGCTTTACCTCTGATGGCGATCTTGAGTCTCCACTTGGAGATGGCTTTGGATCTTTTGTCAAAACAAATAGTAGAGGTTATCTGCGGTCTATGAATCCCTCACTTCTCCGAAATGATAGAAATATTAGAAGTCTAGTCATGTAAGTTTCTAGACCAGTTGTTCTGCCAACAGAAATGGGCTTTGAGATTCTGGACATATTACAGCACATGGCATCAGTTGGACTTGAGAAGTTTTCTTTTATGGAGAAAGTTTCTAGACTAGTTGGACATAAAAAAATTGGATCTTTTATAGAGAAAGCTTTGGAGTTGTAATTTTATTTGTTTGTTTGTTTATTTATCGAGTTTTCTCGAAGTTAAGGAGTTCATTGTAGTTGAATTTTGGTGTTTTGAGAGCTTTTGCAGCAATATAAAGCCAGTTTTTAGATTTCTGCCACAGTAAAAATCCAGAAACTGGATCAGGATTTCTACCGCAGTAGAAATCCAAAAACTGGAACTAGATTTCTGCTGCAGCAGAAATCCAACAACTGGATCAGGTTTTTTGAATTAACATGTACAAGTCTTAAGCTAATAAATACTTTATTTTTCAAATCTCACTTTGTATAATAATATTTTGAATTCCTATATCAACTTTTCGTCTCTCGTTGAGTTACTAATATAGATCCAGGAACTGTAGAGAGAAATGATGTGAACAAACTTAGTGGTTGTAGCTCTAAAGAATAAGATGATGATGATGATGATGATGATGATGATGATGACGACGACATAGACTTCATAAGTTATAATTATAGTGAATGAACATTTTGATATGGTAAATATTTTTATATGAATATTTGTAATACATTGTATTATATTATTTACTGTGATTTTGTTGTTTCAATACAAATGCCAAATATTAATCCTTATATTTACTTCTATTTTTTATAGATTCAATCGCAACTCAAGTGGAATCCTCACATATGGACCCCTTTGAAACAACCCGAAATAGAATTCGGTACGTTAGTATTGTTTAAACATATGTAGTTGAAATATCCACATTGTATTTACTACATAGTTTGTTTTTAGGTAAAGCAAACACACTAGGAAAGACTCGTGGTGTGAAATGGAAACGTAAAAGAGATGAAAAATCTGAACCAGTAGTTGTGGATATACCTGAATGTCTTTTGAGGATAGTTGGTGATAATGTCCAAAAAAATTTAACATAGACAAGGTATCTAGTGAAGCAATATTGTCCCCTTAATGTCAATAAATGATCTGATATAAATTTAAGCATCAGAAAAAATTTCATTGACAAAGTGAAGGTTAAATACAGTTGACTCTAAGAATTTTTGTTACACAAATGGTTGTATAAATATTTATTGTTTAATTTTTGTAATGGTTTATATGCGATGTGATATAGGAAATGTTTTTACTCCCTAAAAATGCTGATGTGGAGCGTGCTGTTTGAAGGGTTTTGATGAAGAGGTATCAAAGTTGGCGATTTGGATTAAAGAGATATTATTATCTGAAATACAGAACTAACAATGAGAGTTTAAGTCACTGTTTCCCTGGAGTTGATTATAATGAGTGGAAATGGTTGGTGGATCAATATTGGGAAACTCAATATTTTAGAGTAAGTCGATTATAATCAGCGTTCCAGTAAATTTTTGTATTTCTGCAGTAGCGTAAATCAAGTTTCTACTACAGCAATCCCTAAGTTCGATTTCTCCAGCATCAGAAATCCAGTTTCTGGATTTCTAAAGAAATTTTAGAAACTAGAGAAATCCAGTTAGAATTCTTCTTTTGTTGATATCTAGTTCTGTAAAAATCCAGAGACTCGAAAAATTGGATTTCTACAGCAACAGAAACCCGATTTCTGTATTTGTGCAGCAATAGAAACCCAATTTCTAGATTTGTTCATCAACGGAAACAAATTTCTAGTTTTTTATAGTAGTAGAAACTCAGTTTCTGGTTTACTACAACTGCTGTAGTAATACAGAAAACTAGATTTCTGGTGAATCCTTCTGTAAAAAGTCAATTTTGCAGAAATCCAGAAATTGGATTTTTCCAGTTTCAGGATTTATGCAGAACTATTCTAGAAATCCAAAAACTGGATTTATGCTTCTATATTTATGAGAACTGGATTTCTATGAGGAAAAATGGATTTTTATTTTGCTCACATGTTATTAATATAAAATTTCCAGTGTAGTATATCGGTGAAGTGAATTCTGCCAATTAGAAAAACTAAAAGATATTTGCTTGCGTGGGTACCAAGTCTATTACAAGAATTGCAAATGAAATAGTAAAATTTTATTGTCAATAGGTGCGTTATTTTATTTCTTTCTATTGATATATTTATTTAACTCATGTTGCTATATGTTATTGTATTTTACATTATCTTATCCAACTCATAGAGAAGCACGATAGGTATCATAAAAAACACTACATAAACAATAAAATATCTTAGACTTTTTGCCAAAAAAAGAAAGAAAAAAAATGGCAGTTGGGTGGATAAAGAGGTTGAAGAAGCTTATCAAAAGTTATAGGAATTGAATGAAACACAGTTGCAATGCAATGAAGTTGACATAGTTACAACCCAATAGTCTTTCACAATTGTTTTTTTAGCATAGAGAAGGATACCAAAGAGGTATAGGAGAATACCATATGCCTTTCAAAAGTGTAAATCATGAAGGGCAACAAAATCATCCTAGTGTGACGAATGAAGAGATAACTATGCGATTTAATTTGAAGTTGTGGAGAAAGTGGCTAATTTTTTCTTTAAAAAAAAAGAGACTGAACTTCGAGTTACACTCAGTGCAGAGATAGTGGCCAAGTGTTGGACAATTATGACCCATAGCGTCACTATTTGTACAGATCATGGTGTTGTTGTACAAATTAACTATGTGACAAGGAGATTGCACTCTAATCATTTGTGATTAATCACCTAGATGTATAAATGATAGGAGGTCCTTATGATTAGTTCCTGGATTGAGATGTTATGAGACAGTATCAGTCCTCGAAGGATTAATCATTAAATATCCCTATTCGTAGTATTATCGAGGCTGGACATCGATAATACGGAATAGACTAGTATTACACTTGTGTGAGTTGTGAGGGCATAATAACATAGTTCTCATATATATGGGTATTGGATACTCATGCAAGTGTAATAGGAGGTTGTGTTTACCGATGGTACGGAAACAGCTTCGCTCTGGATAGACCCCTCAGAATTCCATTGGTGCTATGACTACGTGTCTATAGAAGTCCGAAATCAGGGTAGGTGTATTTGGTCTTAACCTGAGACTTGCACCGCTAATACTTGCGACAATCAATATGCTTTGGTTTTGGTCTCCCAGGGCTTTAACAGACTCTGTGTACGCCTCTGCTGGGTATATTGAGAATCGTAGTGCATTGGGTGTGATGTCAAGACGGAAGTATCACTCCAGTCATAGTGGAGATGATGTCACGTAGGATACGGAACTAGTACTCTTTAGTACTGCAGTCATCAGGATGATATAACTAGGTCATGTTCATCCGATTATAGAGACTAGTTACCAGACATCTGACATGTGCTTCGTACGGGGCAGACACAATTCCAGCCTCAGGCCTAGCACGTGACACCCGATACTGGATCGCAATACGCAATACTACGTATAATACGCCTGACATAGATTATATATTCCAGTAAGAATATTTCTGGAGAATTGAGTAGGCACGGTGCTTTGCTAGAAGCCTACCATGTCTTGTAAATCGGTAAGCATGTGGTACGAGGTACGGACGTATTCAGATAATCCGATGACCGTATTTACTGCCAACATATCCAGGGATCTCTTGGGTCGCTTCCCAAAGATTCACCGATGACAGTTGATTTAAACTAGAATTAATCTGGGATTAATTTAGAGAGAGAAAATTAATCTGGGATTAATTGAGGTATTATTTAATCTGGGATTAAATGTATTCGGAAGAGAGAGAACGCGATTAATTTGGAATTAATCGGTAGAATAAATTTAATAGTTAAATTTGATTTTTCTATTTAATTTATTCGTATGGGCTAAAATTAATAAATATCGGATATATTAATATAAATTGGATTTCATTACGAAATTAAAGTCGGACTTTAATACGAACGAACGAATTAATTTAGAATTAATTCGTAAACGACGTTCGTAATATATTTATGAGGCATTGTTATTTAATTAAATTAGATTTAATTATTTAACGACGAAAGTTTGCTTAATTGGATTAAACAGAATCGAACCGCGGCAAATGTTCGAAGAGACATTTGAATTTTGAATTCAAATGTGGGGCCAACTTTAATGTGGTAGTTGGGAGGGTAGTTGGCATTTAAGCCAATACCACTTACTTTTTATCTACATGGTTTTGGTTTTTTGGAAAACAAAGACCCAACTACCAAGTTTGGCTAAAAAGGTAAAATCATTTACCAAACAAAACTCTCTCACTTCCAACACAACACACACTTGAACACAAACCCTAGAGAACACCAAATGGGCGTGAACTTGCCTCCCTATTCTCTTTGATTTTGTGGCAAAATCAACAAAGCTAGCACTTAAAGAAATCAACTAAGGTGATAGGGAAACCACTTCAAGAGTTGGAATCATCACTCAAAGCTTGGATCTTGGAGATCTCTTCTCAAAATTTTAGAGCTCAAATCCGTTCATTGTAAGTATATTCCGCAACTTATTTTGAATTTATGAACACCTTTTCATACTTATTAGATCCTTGGCATGTTCTAGGAACACAAACACCAAGTTGCGTGATGAACTGAGCATTGAAATGAAAAAAGAGTTGCAACAGTTGGTGAAAGAAAAGTTAGCCACTTTGTGGGAGAGTCAACATCCACCAGTAAGTAATAAGATATTTATATAAAGCTATTTATACATTCTCGAGTTTTGAAATATTTTCTCAATAAATTTACAGCCTGGTTCATCTTCTACAAAGCCTGTTGATGAGAAGAAATCAGTCTCAAATGATGTTGGTCCAACTCAATGTGATAATGTATGTTATATTTTGATTAACAAAATTGTAAAAAAATTCTTTAAACTATTAATTGATTGTCATATTTGATGGTCATATTTATATAAGGGTGTAAACTTACTTGATATGTAATATTGATGTGAATGGTGCACAAGAACATATGTCTCATATGTGTGGATAGCCAAGTGAGTAACATATACTTGTTTTTTAATTAAATATATTTGTGATGCCTATAACACTATTATTGCATAATTTATATTTATATTATTGATCGGTGGTGAACACACACGTTACGCAAGTGCAAGTATCGCTCAAGTATTATAAAATGTATCGATCCCACGAGGACTTAATACATAATCTATTAATTTATTGAAGTTAAATGTCTATGAGTATCTAATTGAGATATTATCCCTAATGTTTAAAAAAGATGAAGAAGAGTTTATAAAACAATACCTGGTTAGCTGGAATTCTACATCTAAAAAGAAAATTAAAGGTTAAGATCTAGATTTATCTGAAATTTATTACCACGATCGTTATCGGACCAGTTTATCTCGGAAATAAGAGGGTCAATTTGTGGTTCAAAGGCTAAAAGTTGGTCAATTAAATCATTGGCAGTCCTGGCAGTGAAATAGATATCTTTTACAGGTTTTGAAAAGAATCCATTTCTCTGGGCATCATTAAAAAATACACAAAGAAAGTCACAAAATACATCAACGATAAACAGTCTAATTGGTTTATAGTGTATGTTCAAGTTCGTCCAAGATAGCACTGTAAAACTTTCCTCCATTGTGCTTAAGCCACCTGACAAAACAATAAAAAACATCAGCACAATTAATCATTTCAACAAGTCATTCGGACATATCTGGTATAATACATTCATCTTCGTTTGATTGTCTGATAAGATTTATCTCTGCCAAAGGTTTTGGGATGATTCCCAAAACTTGACTACCTCATTCCTGCACAGCCCTTGAAATGCACCTCATTAGTCCAAGATTGTCATCGCCATATACTAAGTGCATATTCCTCTCAGCCATGACTCTACCCAATTCCTGTGCTGCCCCAACAAATTCTGCTTTAGAACCAGAACTAGTACGGTAAAATACACAAATGTTTACAACTCGTCTTCTTGAAGTTGCTTCCATTTATTTTTTTATTTTTTTATTTCATTCTTAAATCTGGATGTCTACAAGAGTGCAATAAGGAGTTGAATTTATAGATTCTGAAAAAAGGGTGAGTAATAATAGCACTAGTACCTGCCAAATGATAATTATTAGCTAAAAAGTAAAATAAATCGTGAAAGTCAAAAAGTCTGGATCCTGTCGGAGAAAAAAAAAAGAAAATAACAAACAAAAAATAATTATTGGTTAAAGACGAAGAGATAATAACATTTACAAGAAGTAAAGGCTTGAATGATATCTATACGTCAGAGACTAGCTTCCCATCAAATTTTCTTATTAATTGGGAAACAAGGCATTTTAAAGTCAAATTCTCGAGACTTAATTGTTGCATTTCTTTTCGAAATTATGCATGTAACATGCGAATTACGTGATACACATATCCACTGGAATGCGTCTCAAGAGTCAATGTTATGTCATCTAAAGACTCCTTACTCATGTCATCCCTAATGAATTTAATTTTATATCAGACAATATTCCTAAAGAACGACAACGAGTATTACATGTCATGTGTGCATATTTATAGCAAACACCTAATCTTTTAGCTCTTCTATTCTTAAAATATGTGTTTTTTCCTAAACCAGATAAAAATAAATAAAAGAGTCAGATGACTCACCTGCCAATCAGACTCGTGCTTCAATTATCCAACAAATATCATTAGGAATACCTTTGATCATCAGAAGTCCCATTCGTTCAATGCGTGCTTTGTAGATCTTCATCAGAGAGTTTTAAGGGAGAGAAGGAAAATGCTTGTGAAGATTTATGAGAACGTCTTCCATCATGTCTGTGACTTTGCTTACAAAAATAAAACACACAAAATTTGAATATATATACACAAATTGCATGGGTTGCCTCCCTGCTAGAGCTAAATTTAGCATCGTTAGCTAGACATGACTGCCCGAATGTTAGGCTGGATCTTCAAGTGTAAAACTTTCTTTTTGTCGCTCCAATGATTCTTCCCAGTAATGCTTGACACGCTGGCTATTAATTTTGAATGTATTATTGGAGTTAGGATCATTTACCTCAACGGCTCCATATGGTAAAACTTGGGTAATTAAAAATGGACCGGACCACCTTGATTTTAGCTTCCCAGGGAAAAGATTCAATCTTGAGATGTATAATAATGCCTGCTTCCCTGATTCCAGTTGTCTGCGTACTATTTTCTGATCATGCCATTTATTGGTTTTTCTTTGTACAGTTAGGCATTCTCATAAGCCTGTAAGCGAAATTCCTCTAATTCATTCAGTTGGTTGAGCCATTTTTCTCCTACTACTTGTAGATCACGATTTAACTTCTTCAGTGCCCAGTACGTTTTATCACCACTTTTGAGTCATTTGATGGCAATGTTGTGTAAAATCAATCCTCTATACATTAAATATCTCCACTTCTAGAATGCTTTGAAGAGATCCATCATTTCTCATCGAAATATTTCATGTTCTCTGACACATGTCGAATTGAAGAACAAATAATTAAGCATCTTTAAATGGAGTGGGCCAAAACAAACCTGATTTTAGGAATTTGGCTGTAGTTTTATCTCCGCTAAAGTGTCCGCCATATGGTGATAAATGACAATGCTGCAAGACACTATTGACCTCCTCTTCTGGTACACAATGTCTCAATAATTGATCAGCACAACATTTGAATAGATATGCTCATCCCAAACATAGTTCTTGACTTCTTTGAAGAATTTTTATCGTTGCTGATGTGTCCATTCCAACGACCATTTTCCCGATACTATGTAGTTTACATAGTTAGCATACAAAGGGATTTCCTGATGTTTGATGGAAAATAATTGTTCATCTGGAAAAGTTTCTTCATTGCCAATTGTTCTCCATTCTCGAGTCTCAATAAGTGATCTGCTATCTGATTTTCAGTCCATTTCCTGTCTCGGTTCTCAACGTCAAATTCTTACAGTAGAAACACCCAAATGATCAATCTGGGTTTGGCATCTTTCTTCGTGATCAGGTATTTGATTGCTGAATTATCTGTGTAGACCACCACCTTGGGACCCAACATATAGGAGCATAATTTATCAAAAGCAAACACAACTTTGAGCAAATCCTTTTCAGTTGTTGTGTAGTTGAGTTGTGCTTCGTTTAGAGTTTTACTGGAGTAGTAAATGGTATGGAAAAGTTTTGTTTACGTTGTCCCAAAACTGCACCTACAGTAAAATCACTAGCATCGTGCCTCACCTCAAATGGAAGTGTCATGTCTGGTGCTACTATGATGGGGGCAGAGACTAGCTTCTATTTTAAGATCTCAAAGGCATGGTGACATTCTTTGGTGAAGTTGAAAGGCATATCTTACTCTAGCAGATTGCATAGAGGTTTAGCAATCTTGGCGAAGTCTTTGAAAAATCTCCTGTAAAATCATGCATGTCCGAGAAAACTCCGAATCCCTTTGACTAATAATGGTGGAGGTAATTTTTTCTATTGTCTCGATCTTTGCTTTCTCTACCTAGATTCCCTTTTGTGAGATCTTATGTCCTAGGACAATGCCTTCTTGCACCATGAAGTGTCATTTCTCCCAATTGAGTACCAGGTTAGTAAATTCGCATCTTTATAACCCTTTTTTTCTAGATTTTACAAGCAGTGGTCGAAAGAGTCTCCAAACATAGAAGTATTGACATAACACTACAATAAAATTGACTTTTAGTGGCGAAATTTTCGCCACTAAAAGCTATAATTTCGCCACTAAAACTATTAGTGGCGAGATATAATTTCGCCACTGAAAGCGCGACACTAAAGTATTAATGGCGAAAATTTAATTCGCCACTAAAAGTATATTTTTTCACCACTGAATGTTACTTTTAGTGGCGAAATTTTCGCCACTAAAAGTCAAATTTTTCGCCATTGAAGAACATTTTTAGTGGCAAAATAAATTTCGCCACAAAAAGTAATTAGATTCAGTGGTGAAAAAATGGACTTTTAGTGGCGAAATTTTCGCCACTAAAAGTGCAATCTGAGTTCATTTTGGTGAAATTATACGGAAAAAAACTATTTACAACATATGATATTTTGTATTTTAAAATGATACAAAACATAAAATTTAATAAATTAAAATATATAACTAGAATTTTGTATTTACAAGCAAAAAAACATATTATGTTCCAATATTAAAACATACAAATGATCAACTAGTTATAATTCAAAAATAAAAAACTATTGTTTTCGTGTCACATCTAAATTTACATTCTATACTCAAACTACAAAAAATACTTTCAACATATGGTGAAACGAAACCATTCATCGAATGAACTAGTGCTTCTCATTTGTCCGCTACTTTTTCAACCAGCAAAATAGTTACCTGTATTTGAATGAAAATAATTATATCAGTATATATTATTCAGATTTCAACATTTTGTTGCTGTAACTCAATAAACGCGAGGAAGATAGAATAATACCTCATTGAATTCCCTAAATATCCACTTTGATAAATTTGAGCATCTTTGAGACGATGCTATGCTTGGATGATTGTAAAATTGTTCGGCATGCCTTAGGAAGAGAATACTACCATAAAAATGACAAGTAATTAAAAGAGGATAAGTATTGCAAGCCCAAAAACAAAAAGCCTCTTTCTTGATGTTTTAGGATTAGAAATGAAATCCCTACGGACACAAAAGTTTCTACAAAAGGAACTAATTCTAGTCAGAAAATGATCACATAACATAAAGCATATAGGATAATTGCTTGAGCCTATGTTGTTCATGGGTGCCAAGTAAATGAATTGCTTCAATATGAGAGAGGTATAGGAAGAGATATGAATTAATTTATCAAAAAAACATGAAGTATGTTTAGGGCATGAACAATTTGACATATCTAAAGATTCTAATTGAGGGCATGAAGTTGCTGCTAAACGAATTGCAGAATCTGACAGCTTGTGGCAAGATGCAATATCTAGGAGATGCAAAAGAGGACAATTGAGAACTGCCTGTGCCATGTTACTTCGTTTCAAGGACAAATGTTCCAGTTGTGGACACATATATAGATAAGATCCAACATTTAACACAATAGTTCACAAGATTGACAGAGAATGATCGATTACAGAAAGATGACATTGCTTCACCTAACAGATACAAGCGTCACTCGGCACCTTGTTATTTCAAGATGACACAATTGGTCATGATTTATAGGTATCTCCTGAACTCCATTACCAAGTGTAGCGTCATTTATAATCAATCTCTTCAACATATGGCAATCTGCTAAGGCATGAAAAAAGAATCCCCTAGTTGACCTTTCCCCAATGTTAAAGCTTCAAGATTTATGAGAATCAGGAAAAAAATTATTGAGAAATAAATATAGACTCCAAAACACCAATGTTCACTTAACCAGAAAACTACTGAAGTTATGATAAAGTTACCTTAACAAAGAGACTACTTTCACGACAAGCAAATAGATAGCAGGAGCACATTTTATGTTCACTTCAGTAGCACTTGGATATCTCTGACAAAAGTCCTCAACTGAAAATGAAATGCAAATAAGCAATTGGTTTCACAAGGTTCAAAAACCCTCAATTTATATACACAAACAAAAACAAGAGCGACAAACGCAATAACAATTTGTATAGGATTCCCATAATTACATAAAGTTTATAAACAAACACACATTTGCATCAGAAACGTAACACAAATAAATAAACCATATACGCCAACACTGAAAACACCATTCAAGTTCTTAATGTATTGCATCATCAGAAAATAAATGTCATTTTAATCAGAAAATAACTAAAGAAACAACACACATCCTGCATAAGAAACAACAAACACTTTTTCCATGCTCAACCTGATCTATGCTTCGCTCCAATTAATAAACATTTTAATTACTAGTACATAACCCAATGACTCCCAGGCAGCAAGTAGAACAAATAACACATTTTTTATAATGCACAAAACAACCAAGGATCCACTGATTCATCATTTCTCTTAAACATAATAGCAACACAAATAATATGCTCTTTTAAGAAATTATTCACCATCAGAATCTTACATAAATTTTCAATGCTGCATTCTAACTAAAAGCCTTAATCAGTACCCATGGACACCATACACTTATTACAAAAAGTGGAAAACATCACCTAAACTAGTGCACGGAATAAAATATCTTAAAACTGTAAGCATTTTACTTTTGTTTATGTAGTTTAGCCTTATTTTAATTTAAAATGCTAAAATGATACTAATAAAAACGATAGGGGAAAATGGAGAAACTCTTTTTCAAATAAAGAACATACCTAATGAAAAACAAACTTTCAAACAAATGTGTGTGCCTTATGAAATTACAGTTCAACATTGTAACCACAATGCAGTTGTAAACATTCATCTCAAGACTATACACTATCTTCACTTGAAATGCGAACACTTCATACATAAACGAAAAATGGCCCAATAAAAGTAAACGGCATGAGACAACGACTTCTTGAAAATGAAAGAAACTCAAAACCGTGTATGAAACAAACTTCATACATAAACGCAAAATGGCCAAGTTAAGTAGCATCTCTAAATTTATACCGTATCAACATTCAGAGGAAAAACCCAAACGAAATCAAAGTTCAACAAACCCTAGAATACCTAATTGAAAAGCAATTAAAACCCAACTGTAAGAGTTAAAACCCTAATCGAAATTCAAAGGAAAAAATAATGGTTATACAAACAAGTTAGCTTTCTTTCACGCAAATCACATGGAAAGCAAGAACTTGTAGAAAGAAAGACCGACTTAAAATCCATTGGCTTATCAGAACGTGTAGGAACCCCAGGAGGATGAGCAACAGAAGAACCAAAATCTGGAATAGAAGCATTATTCCCCCTTCACTCTATATTCAATTCAATCGAAACCCACGAAAGCCAATTTCAAGCAATAAAAATAGAAGCGAACCTGAAAGATGAAAGAACTCAAGAGTTAAGAGCTGAGAGCTGAAGATTTGAATAATTGAAAAGGCAAAGCCCAACAGAAATTGAAGAGTTGCGAGTTGAGAGATGAAGAGATGAGACCTGCGGCGTGAGTGAAGATGAATATTTTGACGATGAGTGAGTTTTTTTAGAAAAATATGATGGGTTAATTTTCCAGTGTTAAAAAATACGTGGGAAAACAAAAATTTCCCACCAACATTGACGTTTTTAGTGGCGAATTCATGAATTCCCCACTAAAAGTGGTAGTTTTTAGTGGCGAATTCATATTTCGCCACTAAAAGTTGTAGTTTTTAGTGGCGAATTCCTATTTCACCACTAAAAGTAACTTTCAGTGGTGAATTTTTATTGCGCCACTAAAAATTATTTTTAGTGGCGAAATAATTTTCGCCACTAAATTTTCGCCACAAAAAGTGTGATTTCTTGTAGTGTAAGTAATGTTCTCCTATGGTGCAAGAGATGGTGAAACTGCCATGATATTTCAACTTTTGGGGATATTCCTCTTAATGATGGCATTGCATTCTTCTGTCAATGCTATGTCTCGTAATCTCCCAATCTTTACTTTCATGACATAATATCATCCATAAATTTGACGTAGCTGGGTATTTTTTCCAACTCTTCTGCAAATGGAATGTTGATATGTAACTTTTTGAATATCTCAAGGAATCAAGCAAACTACTTGTCTAGTTTATGTTTCTGGAGACGTTGTGGAAAAGGTCTAGGTAGAGTGAATCTTTACCGATCATTTCTTTTGCCTCTTTTTCCTCCATTCGGGGATCTGCTTCACTGTTTTCTCAAGGAATCCCCATGACATATGGCTCTTATGCATTCGGCCAAGGCAACCAAATTAGGTAAAAATTATCTAATCAATTTTTTTTCTCAAAATTAATCATGCATAACTCTAAGTTATCATAATCTAAGCATACTCAAACACTCAATTTGATGAAATCATGCTCCAAGTAAAAATATCCAAATTCATGTTTATGAACCCTAATCATTTTCATGCTTAATTTGGCTTATGATACCATATTATTGGGTTCCCTAAAAACATGTCTAGGATCAATTAAGCATAAAGAAGTGTGAATAATTGAAGTAAGATGACGAAAAATACTTACAACGATCGGATAAGTGGATGTAGAGAATAATAAAATTTTCCTCCTTTGAGAATTGCTCCAAGCTCTCCTTTGATTATATGGTTGAGCTCCAAGCTTTGAAACAAGAATTCCAAACTCTAGGGATTGTTTCCCTATCACATTCTTGACCCTTTAAGTGCTAGCTAAGGAAGAAAATTGCAACAAAAATCTTCCCTTTAATCTTTGTAACTCTCGGTAATTTGGAGTAAAGAGAATGAGAGCTTCACGCCAATTGGAAAGAGAAGAGTGAGTGATGAGTGAAAGTGTTGAGTGTTATTGATTTTCCAAAATCAAAAGTCAAATACCAAATCCAAGATTTGGTAAAGGTCACTCAAATTTTCATAATTAAATAATGAAATTTGTCTTACAAGTTAACATAACTAATACTAACTTCCATCACCATAAAGTAAGTAGTTTGACTAATGATATGACTTGTGGTGGGCCCCACTTGATTCAAAATCTGAGTGGGCCAGCAAAACATATTTCGGGTTCAGGTTCGTTAATTTTGAAATAACGAATTTTCCGTTGCGACTTAATTAAATCAATTTTAATTAAATAATAATGCCTTGCAAAATTATTACGAAAGTTGCTTGCGAATTAATTCTAAATCAATTCGTTTGCCCGAATTAAAATCCAATTTTAATTCCGCTAT
This sequence comes from Zanthoxylum bungeanum, assembly GCA_019454045.1. Lineage (NCBI taxonomy): Eukaryota > Viridiplantae > Streptophyta > Magnoliopsida > Sapindales > Rutaceae > Zanthoxylum > Zanthoxylum bungeanum. Next base: position 218,663 of record SKCR01025205.1, read on the forward strand.
GAAATCTAATTTCATTTAATATATCGAATATATTATTTAATCGATTAATTCCAAATTAATCATTCTCTCTCTTCTATTTGAATTTTATCACAGATAAATTCATTCAGAAATTAATCCTAGATTAATTTTCTCTCTCTCATAATTAATCCCAGATTAATTCTGTTTGAGTCATACGTCATCGGTGAATCTTCGGGAAGCGACCTATGAGATCCCTGGATATGTTGGCAGTAAATCCGGTCGTCAGACTATCCAAATACGTGCTTACCCGGTACCACGTTCTTACAGATTTACAAGACATGGTTGGCTTCTAGCAAAGTGTCGTACCTACCCAATTCTCCAGAAATATTCTTTTAAGGAATATATAATCTTTGTCAGGCGTAGTATACATATTATTGCGTATTGCGATCCAGTATCGGATGTCACATGCAAAGCCTAGGGCTGGAATAGTGTCTGCCCCGTACTAAGCGTATATCGGATCATTAGCAACTAGTCTATTTAATCGGATAATCATGACATTGTCATATTATCCCGATAGTTACAACATAATAGAGTACCAGTTCTGTATCCATGTGTGATCATCATTTCCATATGACTGAAGTGATACTTCCATCTTGACATCACACTCAGTACATTACAATTCTCAATAAGCCCAGAAGAGGAATTCACAGAACTTGTTAAAGCCCCGGACGACCAAAACCAAAGCGTATTGATTGTCATAAGTATTAGCGATGCAAGTCTCAGGTTAAGAACAAATACACCTACCCTGATTCGAATTCTCATAGACACATAGTCATACTACCAATGAGATTCTGAGGGGTTTATCCAGAGCGAATCTGTTTCCGTACCATCAGTAAACAGAGCCTCCTATTACACTTGCATGGATATCCAATACCCAAATATATGAGAACTATGTTGTTATGCTTCCATAACACGCATAAGTGCAATATTAGTCTATTCCGTATTATCGAGACTAGACATCGATACTTTCTCATATCTTATAATCCGGAACTAATCATAAGGACTTTTATCATTTATATATTTAAGTAATCTAATTACAAAATGATAAAATAATAATTTCCTTTGTCACATAGTTAATTTTTACAAAAACCATAATGTCTTTTACAAATAGCGACGCTATGGGTCATAATTGTCCAACAATCTCCCACTTGGCCTATAGCCAGTCACTCAAGTATCTAACACATGATCTATGTACATGTCGCTCAAACCTTTGCTGAGGAATAACTTTCGTCAGTGGATCTGCAATGTTTTCATATGATGTAACCTTCTCGATCTTCACATCGCCACAATGTATGATCTCACGAATCAGATGGAAATGTCAAAGAGCATGCTTGGATCGTTGATGAGACCGCGGTTTCTTAGCCTACGCTATATCCCCGTTATTGTCATAATATAATGGAACGAGCTCAGCTGCTAACGGAACAACTCCTAATCTAATTAAGAATTTACGGATCCAAACTGCCACTTTTGCTGCTTCAGCTGCAGTGATGTATTCTGTTTCTGTTGTTGAATTGGCAACAGTCTCTTGCTTGGAAGATTTCCAGCTTACTGCTCCGTTGTTCAAACAAAATATGTACCCTAATTGCGACTTACAGTCATCTTTATCGGTTTGGAAACTTGCATCGGTAAACCCAGTTACCTCAAGTTCTCCATCTCCATAGATTAAGAACGCATCCTAATTTGTTTAAGATACTTAAGGATGTTCTTAACCGCAACCTAGTGACCGTCACCTGAATCGGCCTGAAAGTGAATACACATGCTCAAAGCATAAGAGACATCAGGTCGCATACATATCATGGCATACATGATCGATCCGACTACCGAAGCGAACGGGATCCGACTCATGTTATCTCTCTCATCTTGAGTTTTAGGACACATGTCCTTAGATAGAATGACGCCATGTGACACTGGCAATAGTCCCCTCTTGTTCTGATCTATGTTGAATCTCTTCAATACTTTGTCAATGTACGTGCTCTGAGAGAGTCCAAGCAGCTTTCTAGATCTATCGCGGTAGATCATTTTTCCTAGAATAAAGGCTGCTTCTCTCATATCTTTCATGGAGAATTTTTATGAAAGCCAAGCTTTCACCGATTGTAGCATAGGAATGTCATTGCCAATAAGCAATACATCATCAACGTAAAGGACAATGAATTTCAGTGCACTCCCACTAACCTTCTTACATGCACAATGATCATCCTCGTTTTGAACGAAATCATATTCTTTTATGATCTCATCAAAACGTTGGTTCCAAGAATGCGATGCTTGCTTTAATCCATAAATGGATCGATTTAACTTACAAACCTTGTTTGTAAGTCTTGGTACGATAAAACCGTCAGGTTGTTGCATATAAACATCCTCCAAGAGGTTTCCGTTAAGGGAAGAGATTTTGACGGCCATCTTTCATATCTCGTAATCGAAATATGCAGCAATAGCAAGCATTATCTGAATGAATTTAATCATGGCAACAAATGAAAAAATTTCATCGTAATTGACACAATGTCATTGACGATACTATTTCGCTACAAGCCTAGCTTTGTACGTTTGTATGTTGCCATTCATGCCAGTCTTCTTCTTAAATTTCAAAGGCCCATTTATTATATTGGACTTCATGGAATGGTTTTAGGCCCAATTTGGATCCAATCCAATTTTCCTAAAACAACTTGGCCCAACCAAGCCCATAAGGCCCAAATATAACAATTTTAACCCAATTCCAAATTAAAGTCTGATTAATTAAATTCCAGATATCACAATTTATTTAATTAAAGTGTATAGCCATAATTAATTAGTTAACTTAACATTTCCAAAACACCAATTTAATTAATTAATCATGGTTTATCATTTTCAATTCATGTCCAACATAATTGAAGAAAAATAAACTCTAACATGATTCTTAATGCTCACGGCAATTCATGCATTTTTCCATCAATTTTGATTTCAATCCTATTAAAACACAAATCAATATATATCATGCATTTTAAACACATCCAATGGTCTAAAAATCAAAAAATCACCATGACATAGGGCTCTTATGCATTCGGCCAAGGCAACCAAATTAGGGAAAAATGATCTAATCAATTTTTCTTAAAATTAATCATGCATAACTCTAAATTATCATAATCTAAGCATACTCAAACACTCAATTTGATGAAATCATGCTCCAACCAAAAATACCCAAATTCAAGTTTATGAACCCTAATCAGTTTCATGCTTAATTTGGCTCATGATACCATATTGTTGGGTTCTCTAAAACATGCCTAGGATCAATTAAGCATAAAGAAGTGTGAATAATCGAAGTAATATGGCGGAAAAATAATTACAACGATCGAATAAGTGGATGTAGAGAATAATAAAATTTTCCTCCTTTGAGAATTGCTCCAAGCTCTCCTTCGATTGTATGGTTGAGCTCCAAGATTTGAAACAAGAATTCTAAACTCTAGGGATTGTTTCCATATCATCTTTGTTGACCATTTAAGTGCTGGCTAAGAAAGAAAATTGCAAAAAAAAAAATCTTCCCTTTAATCTTTGTAACTCTCGGCAATTTAGAGTAAAGAGAATGAGAGCTTCACACCAATTGGAAAGAGGAGAGTGAGTGATGAGTGAGAGTGTTAAGTTTTATTGATTTTCCAAAATCAAAAGTGTTGGAGTTTTTCAAGGTCCCAAGATCAAAACTCAAGCATGAATAACAAGTGAATACAACGACGGAAGTGCGGAATACTTACATCGAGCGGTTGAGCGACGATTTGGGCAACAAAAAAATCAAATTCTGCACACTTTTGGAATGCAGTGGGCTGCTGTGAACAGTGTTTGGCACCCCTTCTCTTCAAGTTTTGAAGCTCCAAGCTTCACCGAATGGCTTCCCGGCTCATGGGTTAACTTCCCTATCACCTTCGCATTGAACTCGGAGTGTGCTAGCACTCTTGTTTTGCCACAAAACACACTTGCTTCCCTCAATTATCTTCATCAAATTTGGCAGTTCACTGCCTCAAAGAAAAGAGAAATGGCGTGAGAGAAGAGAGGAGAAGAAGAGGAGGAGAGAGGAGGCAAAGTAAGTCTACTTTGCTTTTTCGTTTTTGGTTTGTTTTATGCATCAAATGCATATGAATTTCATTTCAAAGCCATTTGGCTTTAAATGTCAACAACACACATCACCTTTCAATCATCAAGTCACATCACATCACTTACATCATTCAATCAATCCAATCAATTGTCACATCACTCAAAGTGACATGATTTGACGCTTGATGTGACGCTAGATGCGACTAGCGATTTGACGCTTGATTTGACGTGCCGCACTCGAATTCTAAATACGAATGCGCTCGTAAAAATCTCGGGCTCGGGTTCGCTAATTCCAAATTAATGAATTTTCCGTTGCGTCGTAATTAAACGATTACGCCAAGCGTAATCACTATTCACGTCGCTAACGAATTAATTCTAAATTAATTCGTTCGCCCGAATTAAAATCTAATTTTAATTCCGCGTCGAAATCCAATTTCGATTAATATATCAAAATATATAATTCCTCGATTAATTCCAAATTAATGTTTCTCTCTCTTTAATCGTTATTTTATCCTAGATAAAATATCTCCGCAATTAATCCCAGATTAATTTTCTCTCTCATTAATTAATCCCAGATTAATATAAGTGCAAGTCATACGTCATCGGTGAATCATTGGGAGCGACCCATGAGATCCCCGGATAGTTGGCAGTCATCAAATCGGTCGTCGGACTATCCGAACACGTAAGTACCCCGTACTACGTTTATACCGATTTACAAGACTAGGTTGGCTTCTAGCAAAGCACCATGTCTATCCAATTCTCCGGAAACATCCTTACAGGAATAAGGATCTATATCAAGCGTAGTATACCGTAGTATTGTGCGTATCGGTCCAGTATCGGATAGTCACGTGCTAGGGCTGGGGCTGGATAAGTGTCTGCCCCGTCCGAAACACAAATCGGATGTCTAGTAACATAGTCTCTATAATCGGATATCATGACCTGGTCACAATGTCCCGATTGTTGCGCAACACTCAAGAGCACTAGTACCGTATCCTGCGTGACATCATCTCCACTATGACTGAAGTGATACTTCTGTCTTGACATCACACCCAATACACTACGACTCTCTGATAAACCCAGAAGTGGTGTACGCAGAACCGGTTAAAGCCCTGTACCACCAAGACCAAAGTCTATCGATTATCGTAAGTATTAGCGATGTAAGTCTGAGGTTAAGACTATACACACCTACCTTGATTTCGGCCTCCCATAGACACATAGTCATAATACCAATGGGATTCCGAGGGGTCTATCCAGAGCGAAGCTGTTTCCCGTACCATCGGTGAAACACGACCTCCTATCGCACTTGCATAAGTATCTGATTACTTATATATATGAGAACTATGCCGTTGTGCCCTCACAACGCGCACAAGTACAATACTAGCCTATTCCGCATTATCGATGTCCAGTCTCGATAATACTCCGGCTAGGGATATTTAATGATTAATCCTTCGGGGATTGATACTGTCTCATATCATTCTCAATCCAGGAACTAATCATAGGGACCTCTCTTCATTTATACATCTATGGTGATCTAATCACAAATGATGAGAGTGCAATTTCCTTGTCACATAGTTAATTTGCTACAACAACACAATGTTCTGTGCAAATGGTGACGCTAGGGTCATTTTGTCCAACAATCTCCCACTTGGCACGTAGCGAGTCACTCAAGTGTCCCACACCCGAACTATGTACGGTTCGCTCAAATTGCTGAGAAAAGCTTTCGTCAGCGGATTTGCATGATTATCATCTTGATGCGATTTATTTGATCATCACATCGCCACGATGTATGATCCGAACGAATCAGATGAATATGTAAGTATGTATCTGGGTCGTTGATGAGACCATTAATTCTTTAGCCTGTGCTGATGCCTAGCTCAGCTGCTAACAGAACTATCTCTAATCTAATTAGATATGTATTGACCCAAATGACTTCTATTGCTGCCTCAGCTGCTGCAATTAACCTGCATGTGTTGTTTATTCGGTAACAGTATCTTGCTTGGAAGATTTCCAGCTCACTGCACCATTATTCAAACTGTATAGTACCGTTTGAGACTTTTAGTCGTCTTTATCGGTTATAGGAAACTTGCTACAGTGATCCCAGTCACTTCAAGTTTCCTTCTCCATAGACTAAGACAGCATCTTTAGTTCTCTAAGATACTAACGGATGTTCCTAACATCAATCCAGTGACTATCACTCGGATTAGCCTGTTTGTGAATCCATATGCTCAAAGCGTATGATACACCAGGTTTTGTACATTTTTCAATGTACGGTTCCACGGAGAGTATTTCGAAAGCCAAGCTTTCGCCGAAATTTATTTTATGGGAATATCATTTCCAAGAAATGACGTATTATCATTATTTTATAGGACAGCCACTGTCAGTGCGCTCCCACTAACCCTCTTATTTACACAAGAATCATTTTCATTTTGAATTAAATCATACACCATTATGATTATATCAAAATGATAATTCCAAGAACTTATGCTCGCGTCAGCAAGCATCATCCAAATGGATCTACCGTGGCAATAGGTTAAAAGGTTGAATCGTAATCAACACAATGTCGATAACGATACCTTTCCGTTAAAAGTCTAGCTTTATACGTTGGAATATTGCTATCCATGTACGTCTTCCTTGAAGACTTATAGTACCAATAGGCACAATGCCTTGTGGTACATCAACTAGTATCCAAACTGGTTGATATACATGGAATCCATTTCGGACTCATGACACTTTGTCATAATAGGGAGTCGATACCTCATATCACTTCCTTTGTTCTCGTGTATTCGAAGATTAATGGTATAGTTTCATCCTTGATGAACTATATATGTTCCATTATGATTCGATGCCTTGAACAATATTACTTCGATTTTCATCGAGTTATACTATCCTCCCACTTACCACTGCATATCGGTATTCCTCTTAGGAAAACCGCATGGTGAGCAACAATCTAATTGTTCTCTTGTGAGGTGTATAAGTACAATACTTATGGTATCCCTAGGATGACCTACAATTGGCACTTATCATATTTGGGTTTTAGTTTGGTATCATCCAAACATATGCCAAGCATACCCAAATAGTCAGGAATGAGAAACCTGGTTTCCTTTCCCGTTCATATCTAATATGATGTCTGTCAAACAGATTATTATGGAACCTTATTCAAAATAAGTTCTTGCACTGTTAAAAGCTTATCCGTTGAAGGAAATGATAGCTCAAAGCGACTCGTGATTAACCTTATTATGTCTAACAAAATTCGGTTATCTTGTTCGGACATACCGTCAAAATGACGTGTTCGGGAGGAGTCCTCATTGAAAGAATACTATACTCTTTCAAGTATACGAGAAACTTACTGCTTAAGTATTTTCATTACGGTCTTACCGTGATGGTGTAATACTATAACCGATCTGTTTGTCTATTGCGTGTCGAAACTATAAAAGTTTTCGATTTGTGTTCTTCAAAAGAAACACACAACCATTACGCGATGCCACATCCGTATAGGTCACGTAATATTCATATCCACCTCTAGCCTAGCTAGACACGGGCCCACTAACTTCACTATGAACTAGGGCTAACAGATCGGTGGCATTTTCACTTTTACCGAGTAAAGGTGTTTTAAGCACTTTGCTTAATAAACTAGATTCGTAGACTTTATTTGAATGGAATCAAAACAGTCCAAGTACCCATTCTTCGAAAGTGTGGATATACGAGTCTTGTTTGATTGTGTCCCAGACAACAATGCCACAATTAGTTTCTTAACTGATCAAATCAGTTTGAGCTATTATTTGTCATGTTATATATTTGAGATATTATTTATATTCAAAATATAAATTCTGTTATTCACATCTAATGTGTTTATCCCAACATCATCTTTATATAATAAAACACTTTAGTGTTCTAGAATATAAAGGTACACCCGCAGCGGGTTATACACTGATATAAAGACAATATTTCTAGTCAAACTAGTTATATTTTAACAGTCCCTAATTTAAGTACATACCAGGTAATTCTTCCTAAAGTTAGGTATCTATGGTTAAAACAGCGACTATCGTCCCGTTTTCAATTCGCAGAGTAATCTCATCTGAAGTCAGTATCTGCTTAAAGCAGATTCTGCACAACAGTACATATTTATGTATCACCCTAAGTATTTAAAATCCAATTTCAATACTAGTTGTGAACATAATTATGACAAACATATTTGAAGTAAGAGCCTTGCTCGTCTTCTATTCCTTCTTTGGATTTGTCCTATTATCTTCCTAGAAGACCTAATCCTTAATTCTGATTCAGAAATTAGGGAGTCTACTTGACAAGTATAATGGATTAAGCACTAAAGTTATCATCACATGAATATTCCAAACATCATGTTCCACTTATTTGCTTAACTCCTGGCTTAGGCATAATATATTATTTTATCAAATAAAATAAAAACTTATTAGTTTTCTTTCCAGGACCATCCTGAAATTATTCCCAATTTGAAAATTAAATCATTTAAAATATTTTAATCCAAGATTATATTTTAAATATCCAACCTTTCAATTTTATCTTGATTACAATAGTCCAACTATTTAATCAACGATTAGTGGTACTATTTATTATAATGATTATAATAGTCCAACTATATAATCAAATATAATCCAAATTAATTAACCTCAATTACATTGATTACTATAATCCAATTATAAAATCAACTGTAAACTGAAATTAATTAATTCAAATATATTGATTAATATAATCCAATTATATATAATCAACTATAATACAGTCCAACTGTTCATTAAAACAACAATTTAAATATTAGTCCAACTAACATTTAATAATACGACGAAATAATTTGAATGAGCGCGCGTATGGCGAGTAATTGAACGAGTATTGCAAATTCAATTCTTACCTCCCACTTTTTTCGTCGAGCCTCTAACCCTCTGTCGAGTACTCGGGAAACCGTGTTTCCTAGTGGGCTAGGATCCCGTTAAATATCACACAATCTTGACTTTGGCCAACAAATTGTATGATAATTAACTAGGTAGATCTCGAAGATCAATTGGATCTCATCCAATTCCTAGATCCAGTAGGCGGATATCCAAATCCTAAACATATATCTTATATATGCCAATACATCCAATGTATTACCTACCTTTTTCCTCTGAATCAACTAATCCTTGCTTTGCACAACATCTAGTGATCCAGTCAAGTGATCCGACCCTACCATGGAAAGCTTCGTAATCAATGTCGATGGACAAGAAAGTGTGACTTGGCCAACCAAAAACAACCCACAACACGACATGACATGGAACAAAACTCTCGTGATTCAAACACATCTTCGACGGACAAAGGGCTTGACTTTGGCCAACAACCCAATGCCAATCTCGGATCTTGAGTAAGAATCACTCAATGGAAGGAAAAAAACACTTGATATTGAACGAGGGTTTTTCGCGTGCAATTGGCAACCAATTTATTATCTTTGTTAAGGTCTCATCATCATACACCCTTAAACATGCATTCTAAACACAAAATAAAGCGCATATGAAATAAAATAATAATGATATGCGGATGGATACTTTACATTGATCCTAGATCAAATCTCTCATTTTCTCTCTCCAAAGCTAGCACTTGTATTTACTTCTACCCGTTACACCCCACTTCTAAAGAAACCTCATTTACATTGAGGGGAATAGGTGAGAAGAGAATACAAAGAGTATATAGGTGATAAGGCTGGACACGCAGGTCCAATTTATAAATCAAATTTATTACAATTTCCAAAATTGTCCCACCCGACTAATATCCATCCGATATACATTATTCATGCATCGCAACCATGTATTCACTCAAGCATGTTATCAATCAATCTAATCCAATTAATTAATCTGATAATTAGTGATCATCCAATGTTCAAACAACGATTTGATTTTGTTCGAGTCAAACTCGTTTTTGCGAATAAGTACTTAAAGTACGAATTCTCGAATTAAATTAAACTTCATAATTAAATCTAATTTAATATGTATTTAATACTAATCCAATTATTTAATTCCAAATTAAATCTTACACTTTATTTACGAACCTTACGACTTAAATTCCAAATTTAATCGTTTCAGGTCTCAAAGCCCGATGAATATCCAATATTAATTTAATTAAAGTCTAATGGGCTTTTAATTAATTTCTTAAGGCGTGGACTTTTGGTCAATTTGTGTCAAACCGAATAACCAAAATCCAATCCGGGAGTTACCCCATAAGCCTAGAAATCAATCTTGGCCCATTAGGCCCAATCAAACTTTAAAGGTCCATAAGTCGCATTTGGGCTTTATGGTAGCGGTTTTGGGCCTAATTGGATCCAACCAATTTGCCTAAACCAAACTTTGTACAACAAAGCCCAATAAGCCCATTTACAACAATTCAAGCTCAATTTCCAAATTAGCCCTATTAATTAAATTACACAAATCCAATCTCGCAATTTAATTACCTAAAGTGTATATCATGATTAATCACCTAAACTATTATTTCCAAAACACCAATTAGGCTAATTAATCATGCTCAATTTCATCATCACATGTCCAACACATTAAGATTAAAATCAAACTCATTACATGCTTTACTTTATTCTTGGTAAATAAGGTTAATTACATGTCCGATTTGTTTCAATCCAATAAAAACCAATTCGACATTGAATCAACATACCCTCAATCGTTTCAAGTCATCCAATGATCAACGAAACAAAATTACCAAGAATTAGGGCATACTCATATTCGGCCAACACATCAAAATTGGGGAAATTTGTTCCAAACAATATTTAATCAAATTGATCCAACCAATCTTCAATTAAACATGTATTAAGCATACTTAATCATCCAATTTCATAATTGCATGCTCAATTTCATTTTACCCAATTTCAAGCTTTATGACATACTTTCAAAATTGGGGAAATTTGTTCCAAACAATATTTAATCAAATTGATCCAACCAATCATCAATTAAACATGTATTAAGCATACTTAATCATCCAATTTCATAATTGCATGCTCAAATCAATTTTACCCAATTTAAAGTTTCATGACATACTTGGCAATTTGGGGATTTTTCGTCCAAATCGAATTCAATCCAATTGATTCCGCAATCGACGTTAAATCATCATCCTGAATGATTTCCAACACTTCCAATTGTCAAAAATCAAAAATCCCAAGACATTAAAGAACATTTAATTTTCGGCCAAGGAGGAAAATTTGGGGAAAATTGATCCAATCATATTTTCTTCAAATTGACCTAATCAATCTTCAATTCAAACACAATTAAGCATACAAATCCATCCAATTTCATTTATCATGCTCAAAATCAAGTTTGTCCAAATTTTATACCTAACTTTTTCATGCTTTTAACCTAAGCTCATGATGCCATTGTTGGAGTTTTTCAAGGTCCCAAGATCAAAACTCAAGCATGCATAACAAGTGAATACAACGACGGAAGTGCGGAATACTTACATCGAGCGGTTGAGCGACGATTTGGGCAACAAAAAAATCAAATTCTGCACACTTTTGGAGTGCAGTGGGCTGCTGTGAACAGTGTTTGGCGCCCCTTCTCTTCAAGTTTTGAAGCTCCAAGCTTCACCGAATGGCTTCCCGGCTCATGGGTTAACTTCCCTATCACCTTCGCATTGAACTCGGAGTGTGCTAGCACTCTTGTTTTGCCACAAAACACACTTGCTTCCCTCCATTTATCTTCATCAAATTCGGCAGTTCACTGCCTCAAAGAAAGAGAAATGGCGTGAGAGAAGAGAGGAGAGAAGAGGAGAGAGAGTAGGCAAAGTAATGTCTACTTTGCTTTTTCGGTTTTGTGTTTGTTTTATGCATCAAATGCATATGAATTTCATTTGAAATTCATTTCAAAGCCATTTGGCTTAAATGTCAACAACACACATCACCTTTCAATCATCAAGTCACATCACATCACTTACATCATTCAATCAATCCAATCCAATTGTCACATCACTCAAAGTGACATGATTTGACGCTTGATGTGACGCTAGATGCGACTAGTGATTTGACGCTTGATTTGACGTGCCGCACTCGAATTCTAATACGAATGCGCTCGTAAAAATCTCGGGCTCGGGTTCGCTAATTCCAAATTAATGAATTTTCTGTTGCGTCGTAATTAAACGATTACGCCAAGCGTAATCACTATTCACGTCGCTAACGAATTAATTCTAAATTAATTCGTTCGCCCGAATTAAAATCTAATTTTAATCCCGCATCGAAACCCAATTTCGATTAATATATCAAATATATTAATTCCTCGATTAATTCCAAATTAATGTTTCTCTCTCTTTAATCGTTATTTTATCCTAGATAAAATATCTCCGCAATTAATCCCGGATTAATTTTCTCTCTCATCTAATTAATCCCAGATTAATATAAGTGCGAGTCATACGTCATCGGTGAATCTTTGGGAAGCGACCCATGAGATCCCCGGATATGTTGGAAGTCAAATCGGTCGTCGGACTATCCGAACACGTAAGTACCTCGTACTACGTTTATACCGATTTACAAGACTAGGTTGGCTTCTAGCAAAGCACCATGTCTATCCAATTCTCCGGAAACATCCTTACAGGAATAAGGATCTATATCAAGCGTAGTATACCGTAGTATTGTGCGTATCGGTCCAGTATCGGATAGTCACGTGCTAGGGCTGGGGCTGGATAAGTGGCTGCCCCGTCCGAAACACATATCGGATGTCTGGTAACATAGTCTCTATAATCGGATATTCATGACCTGGTCACAATGTCCCGATTGGTTGCTCAACACTCAAGAGCACTAGTATCGTATCCTGCGTGACATCATCTCCACTATGACTGAAGTGATACTTCCGTCTTGACATCACACCGAATACACTATAACTCTCTGATAAACCCAGAAGTGGTGTACGCAGAACCGGTTAAAGCCCTGTACCACCAAGACCAAAGTCTATCGATTATCGTAAGTATTAGCGATGTAAGTCTCAGGTTAAGACTATACACACCTACCTTGATTTCGGCCTCCCATAGACACATAGTCATAATACCAATGGGATTCTGAGGGGTCTATCCAGAGCGAAGCTGTTTCCCTTACCATCGGTGAAACACGACCTCCTATCGCACTTGCATAAGTATCTGATACTTATATATATGAGAACTATGCCGTTGTGCCCTCACAACGCGCACAAGTGCAATACTAGCCTATTCCGCATTATCGATGTCCAGTCTCGATAATACTCCGGCTATGGATATTTAATGATTAATCCTTCGGGGATTGATAATGTCTCATATCATTCTCAATCCAGGAACTAATCATAGGGACCTCTCTTCATTTATACATCTATGGTGATCTAATCACAAATTATGAGAGTGCAATTTCCTTGTCACATAGTTAATTTGCTACAACAACACAATGTTCTGTGCAAATGGTGACGCTATGGGTCATTTTGTCCAACAAAAAGTCATATACCAAATCCAAGATTTGGTAAAGGTCACTCAACTTTTCATAATTAAAAAAGGAAATGTGTCTTACAAGTTAACATAACTAATACTAACTTTCATAACCATAATGTAAGTAGTTTGACTACTGATGTGACTTGTGGTGGGCCCCACTTGATTCAAAATCCGAGTGGGCCCGCAAAATACATTCCGGGCTTGGTTTCATTAATTCCAAATTAGCGAATTTTTCATTGCGACTTAATTAAATCAAATTTAATTAAATAATAATGCCTTGAAAAATTATTACGAAACTCACTCGTGAATTAATTCTAAATTAATTCGTTCACCCGAATTAAAATCCAATTTTAATTTCGCTATGAAATCTAATTTCATTTAATTTATCGAATATTTTTTTTAATCGATTAATTCCAAATTAATCATTCTCTCTCTTCTATTTGAATTTTATCCCAGATAAATTCTTTCCGTAATTAATCATAGATTAATTTTTTCTCTCTCATAATTAATCCCAGATTAATTATGTTCGAGTCATACGTCATTAGTGAATCTTCGAGAAGCGACCCATGAGATCCCTGGATATATTGGCAGTAAATCCGGTCGTCGGACTATCTGAATACTCGGTACCACATTCATACCGATTTACAAGACATGGTTAGCTTCTAGCAAAGCGTTGTGCCAACCAAATTCTCCAAAAATATTCTTTTAAGGAATGTATAATCTTTGTCAGCCGTAGTAAACGTAGTATTACATATTGCTATCCAGTATCAGATGTCACATGCAAGGCCTGGGGCTGGAATATTATCTGCCCCGTACAAAACATATATCGGATCACTAGCAACTAGTCTCTTTAATCGGATAATCATAACCTTGTCATATTATCCCATTAGTTGCAGCATAATAGAGTACCAGTTTTGTATCCCTGCGTGATCATCATCTCCATTTGACTGAAGTGATACTTCCATGTTGACATCACACCCAATACACTACGATTCTCAATAAACCCAGAAGAGGCGTACATATAACATGTTAAAACCTCGGACGACCAAAACCAAAACGTATTGATTTTCGTAAGTATTAGCGATGCAAGTCTCAGGTTAAGACTAAATACACCTACTCTGATTCGGATTCCCATAGACACATAGCCATACTACCAATGGGATTCTTAGGGGTCTAGAGCGAATCTGTTTCCGTACCATCGGTAGACAGAACCTCCTATTACACTTATGAGAACTATGATGTTACGCTTCCATAACAAGCATAAGTGCAATACTAGTCTATTATGTATTATCGATGTCTAGTCTCGATAATACTACGACTAGGGATATTTAATGATTATACCTTTAGTTCAATGATACTGTCTCATATCTTATAATCCGGAACTAATCATAAGAACTTTTGTCATTTATAGATTTAAGTAATCTAATTATAAAATGATAAAATAACAATTTCCTTTGTCACATAGTTAATTTGTACAAAAACCACAATGTCTTTTACAAATAGTGACGTTATTGGTCACAATTGTCCAACAGGAAGTACAATGCATGATATGAAGTTGTCAACCACCGGAATAGTTCTGTCTCAAATGACAATTGGTGGTGCAACTTCCAAAGATTCAAGTTCTTGATTGTTCATGTTGATCAGTGCTTCTTGGCCTTCTCGCCTTTCCATTCTCAACTGTCTGATTGTTCTTTAAATTTCTAAGTCAAGCGGACGGATTTTGAAGCTGCTGCTTCTTCTCATCTAGTGACTGAGAACCTGAAACACAAGAAAATAAAAATAATAAGTAAAAAAAAAAAATAGACACAAGTAAAAGTATCTAACCCCAAAATTAATAGTGAAAGATAAATAATTCCCTGCAACGGTTCCCAAAACTTGATCGGAGGTAAACACACACATTACACAAGTGCACATATCGCTAAAGCAGTATAAAATATATCGATCCCACAAGAACTTAGTACCTAAAATATTAATTTATTAAAATTAAATGTCTACGAATATCTAATTGATTGATTTTTGGTTGGACAATGATTTTATCTGAAACAAATAAATAAAATATTGCGAAGTAAATTAAAAGAAAAATCACTATTATTAAGCTATCTAGGGTTGTGAATCCTTCCAATATATTTTAAAGGTGGAGTGATTATCTCATGTTTGAGCAATATACCGGTTTATAAACCTGGAACACGAAAATATACAAAAGCCTCTGTCGATGGTCAGATGCAAACACCCAAAGTAATCCAATTAATCATATGTCTATGTTAACCAAATTACCTAAATTCATTACGATTAATTTCCAATTGTGGCTACCCCCACCCGAATGGTATATGTCTATCCTGGATGGAAATCTACCTAAGGGATATCTACCTTAAGGTGAGATCGTGAGCTATTGAGTCAAAAACTGAAACCTAAAATCCCTTCATCAAGTTCATTTTAAGTTTACCAAATCAATCTTACTAGTGGCCAGTTAATAAGATTAAGACTCACTAAATAAACCAATATATTACCCAAAATATAAAATAACCAACTTATAAACCGATGATATTATAATTCATCACAACCCTAGATACGGTATTTAGTTACAACACATATCTAGGATTATTAAAAACTTAAATAAAGAAAATGAAAAAAAAAACTTGAATATTAAAAGGTAAAATAAACAATGAAATAAAATGCTGGGGTTAGAGGATCCACTTTTATTACTTCTAATTTAGAAATCTCTCTTATTATAATATATAAATTCGCATGACATTATCAACCGACCATAGAGGTGGTATCCTGATTAAGTCAGAATTTTAATTAATTCCAATCGATCATAAATGTGGTATCCAA
Source organism: Zanthoxylum bungeanum (assembly GCA_019454045.1). Taxonomy (NCBI): domain Eukaryota; kingdom Viridiplantae; phylum Streptophyta; class Magnoliopsida; order Sapindales; family Rutaceae; genus Zanthoxylum; species Zanthoxylum bungeanum. The sequence goes on from SKCR01025205.1 coordinate 235,010, forward strand.
TTAAGTCAGGTTAAAATCAATTTAATTAAGTCACCGACCACAAAGGCGGTATCCCATTAAGACAGGTTTTAAGATAGTTTATATATTATAACTAAGGAAAATTAATCTAAATTATAATAATAAAAGTTTTACCTTTCACCCAGCAGAGGGAAGTTACCTACTCATACTTTAAAGTAAAATAAAGAAAGATTTATTGCTTAAAATAAAAACTAAATACAAGAAAACTATAAATAAACATCTTAATATTCTTAAGGAAATCGCCAGAAGAAGGTATGAAAATTTCAAATGAATTTGGCTTCAATTTTTAGGGCTTCAATTATTTTAATTGTGTTGGAGAGAGAGGATTTTTGGTAAGGGAGAAATGGATTGTATTATTTAGATATGGATTTTTAGGGCTTAGTAGCTCAGAAATATCATAATTTTAATTTATAAATAAGGTCGTTTTAATAATTAAGTACAAAAAGTGTACTCAAATGGTATTTAGTTCAAAGTTAAATATTTGACATAAATAGTTTGGTAGTTCGAATTTAGATGAGTGTAATTCATGAATTTAATTTTAATTTCACTTAAGATGAATATATATATATATATATATATAACAATTAGGTATTAAAATAAAAAATCGAGTTTTAAACTTTTTTAATAACATATTAAAAGTTAAAAAAATTAAGTTTAACTGGTTTAGGTTTTCTAACATCTTTTTTCCAATATAAACTCTGTCGATATTTTAACATAAAATTCTGATCGGACCAAATGCCAGTTCTCGATTTATCTGATCAAATTGATTGGTCCATGCCGATTACGAAAATTATACTCAAAAGGCATATTTAAATTGCAGACCATATAATATAATTTTTAATTTTTAATTTACAATTATTTTTTCAAAACAAATTTTATGTAATTGTTTTAAATTTGATAATTGACTAATATTTTGAATTACAAAAATCACGAATTCTTGATAAAATTATTTTATGGAAAGTTTCTATTATTAGGTCTTGATAGAAAATTTTCTATCAAAACTTCTATCATTATTTCTTAAAAGATAATTATCGGTCACATTTCTGTCAATAATTCTTGACAATTAATTTATCTGACATGTGGTCATAAATTGATAATATAATCAGTATCATCATAAATCATCTGTCAAGATAGCCTGTTTTTCTACTGGTAGGAATATAGGTATTGAATTACGTTAGGTGTTTTCTATCTGATCATCGGAAGAGGCTTAATAATAAATTCGTGTTTTAGGTTAATAATCCCTAACAAATACACATTGAATGAAAAATGTATAAAAATTATTTTCGTGATTAGGTGAAGTTACAACCATAAATTCTTCTCTTACATAGGTTTCTAAACTAGTTTATTTTCTGTTTACTTAAATTTTCAGTTAATTAGATTAATCAAATCTCTTTTAATTAATTATTTAATTTTAGCAAAGTAGGTCTAGTTCAAGTAATTAATAGGATTAAAGAGTAAGTCTGTTTCAGTTTGATATCTTATATACTATTTAAACGATACGTGCACTTGCGTAACGTATAAAATTACACCGGTCTCAATTTCTGCTTTGTAATTTTACTTTAAATGGGATGGTAGAGTTCAAACATCATATCTCTCATCTATCACTGTAGAAGGTCTTTAAAAACTGATGACTTGGGCTCCTTGAAAGGGTGCTGGCCATGAGTACTCTAGGAGTAAAACTGTTTACTCTTTAGTCCTTAAATGGCATGATTAAAGAATGAAGTGTCTTTCTTGTATTAATTGTGACTAGTCCAGGCAAAGATTGAAAAATGTATCAAGCGTTCATTTATCATGTAACATATGTATTCTCAATGTTTAATTATATATTCGAATTTGATACACTTTTCAATTGTGGTTAAACAAGTAAAAATTATAAAAATTATATATTTTTTATAACATATCAATATTGAATATATGTTTGATAATTTCCTTTCTTTTTATGGTAATGGTTTTGTATTAAAATACAAATCTATCATTCTCTCTTTAACAATTCGCCGCTCAAAAGTTTTGAGAGAACTGGGATATCATATTTTTAAAGAGGAGCCTAGGCCCTAACTCTAGATTAGTTAGGAGGCTCGTCTATAGTCTCATTTTTAAAAAAAAATAATAATTAATTAAGGAGAAAGACTCCAAAATTTTTATCATTATGATAGCAGAAGGGTGGGCCCAATTTAATTTTTTATCTACGACCTTTTATGGATTTAAATTTGATTGGTTACTCAAATAAAACTATTTGTACACCCATTAAATAAGATCCATCTGATGTATTCATTCTAAAATTAATCAAGCATAACTATGATGGTAATAAAAAAAAATGATATTTAACAAAAAAATTTCTCCTCTTAGAATCGGGTTACATAAGTTGTCCCTAAAGGGCTTGATTTAGTGATGTAGGGTTTTGGATTTCATCTTAAAGTCTTGAATTCGATTCTAAAGAATTTATTTTTGTAAAAATTTGAGATAGTCAGTGATTTTACTTGTTCTGTTTAAACTCGAAATGAGTGATTTGAATGAGATTTTTAATAATTCCAAAAAAAAAAAAACAAAAAAGTGTACATAAGTAAGTCCTTCCATTAACGGACATAAATGACAACACAGCGAAGGCGCGTAGGTGATTCAAAAAATAAACTATATTGAAAGATTTCAAACTATTAAAATTCTAGGGGGCCCTTTCCATTTTATTAATCTTTTGAAAAAATATCAACTGTCCAAAACATACCAACCACAATTTCCAACTCATGACATGATGAGATTTATTTCTCATAAACTTCGAAACTACGTAGAAGTTAGACAAGCCACAAATAGAAAGGGCGTTTTAGTCAATCTTTAGTTATAATAAATGTGTCAACATGAAAAACAAAACAAAAGCCAGTGCCAGGCGCTCATTCTTTCACTCAGATCCCCGTCTCTAATAACGGCCGATTGATTGGCCTGAGGAGGGCATTTTAGGAATTAGAAAATGGCGGGAGGGGTGAACAAGAAGATATCGGCGGCGTCAGCCAGGTGTCACACCAGGAGAGGGAAGCAGAGCTCTTCTTCTAAGGTTCCGTCAGGTGGGTTTTCTTTCTCCGTCTCTTGTGGTGTTGATTATTCATTGTAACTCGTTAAGTTGTTATCATATTGGATGCTGAAAACAACGTCGTTTTTATTATCTGGGTCACGATTTGTTCGCATGTTACTTGGTTTGTTTAAGTACTGAGAGCGAGAGGAAATGTGGGAAAATATTTTGAAAGAAAATCATTTCTGAAAAGGAACCTTTCAAGGATGGAACTAAGGGTTCTTATAAAAAATATTTAGAACATCAAAAGTGCCCAAAATTTCAAGGTAGAAATTTATGGAGTCATTATTATAGAATCTCTAAATTAATTTATATAAGTAATACTTTTATGTATGAAAAAAATACAAATAATATTCTAAAGGGTCATTATATGGATTAAAAAGCACCGTATCATTATTAAAATTTTATAAATTTTTAGGTGTAAAAATTACTTTTATAATCAATAATTCCATTACAAACATTTTATTTTTATTTTTGTCCCTTGCTATAAAATTTTATTATTTTATATTTTATCAAATAAATTTTTATTAATCATTACTAAACAAATACAAAATAAATTGCAAATAAGGGATTTAAGCTGTGAATCCAAAGGTTGGGCCGAAAGCCCAATTACCCATGTTCCAAAAAGGATAGAATTTCCTCTATAAAAAAATTCCCAAAACCTGGGCCCAAAGCCCATTTAGGGTTAAAATGACATTCACTCTATATTCAATAACCCCAATCAGTCATTTACTTCTCCCTCGGCCGCCGGGAAAGAGACCCACAAAATATTCAAACTTAGCTAATTCGTCGGCAGCTTCTTCTTGACTCTTATTCTTCTCTTAATTGGCGAACAAAGCTTCCTCCCTATTAGTAAGATTTGCTTGCATGAGTGTTCACTAAACTTTTCCTTCTCTTCTAGAAGCTAAAGTTCTATGTATACCTCATAACCCCCATCTTTATTTAATTTATCGTGGTATTTGGAGTTCTTCTCCGGTATCAATATTTTGATCATTTTCTTGTCTATGTAGTACAAAAGAGTTATACTAGCATTCAGATGTCGGTGTTTATCCACACATTATCAGTTTATTCCCCTATTGAGAAATTTGTATTGAGGCGTATGTGGAACCGCTAGAGTCGGAACGTGCCCCGCGCAACAGATTTGGATCTAATCCGTGAATATCAAGCATGTGTGTGTAATTATAAATAATTTAATGAAATACTAAATTTCATTACGAGTGTATAGGAAAAAAATCGGGGAGGAATCGGAGTCCGGAAACTCCAGAATGGGAGGAAACAAAATTGAGTGCGCGCACGCAAATGACGTGCGCACTGTGCGTGCAAACTCTATATATATATATATATATATTTTGTGTTTTAAATATCTCATTGAGCTCTCTTTCTATAGAGATGAAGGAATTATGGTATTTTACCCTAATTTCTTTCGATATTCCCTAAACAATTTAAAAATGCTCAAAGTTATTTTTTAACATCAAAAACCAGCATTAACACATGCTATACAACAAAAATCAAGTTTTTCAAATGTAATATCCCAGATTTTCAGGACTATTCTAGAAGATTCCCGGAACGATGTTATAGTCTCGGAGCATGATGATAATGAAGAATAAGAGTTCAAGCGATGATATAGGGGTTGGAATAATAGATTATGAATTTTCGTCGCGTCGGAAAACGTGTGAGATCAAAAGTCAGTTACCCGATTTTTAATTATTCGAGAAAAGTTTACTGTTTTGATCACAGAATTAGCTAACGAACTCCAATCGAGTTGATTCTTGAACCATCGGACTCGTTTTTTCCAAGATGGACAACTTTCGCGTTAAATATTTTTCGAAAATCACGCCAGAAGGGCCTCAAAATTGATAATTTCCGAAACTACCCTTCCTTATGGAGGCATTTTAGTCATTTTTGGTTTTATGATATTTGTGTTATTAATATTGTTTATTATTATTGTTGTAATCAGCAAAAAAAAAAAAAAAAAAAAAAAAAAAAAAAAAAAAAAAAAAAAAAAAAAAAAAAAAAAAGAAGAAGAAGAAGATGCAGAGAGCAAAAACGTGAAAGAGAGAGAAGGAGAGAGGGAGTGGCGCCGGTGGCTTCCGGCCGGCCGCACGTCGGCGGACCACCACCGGCAGGTTCGTCCTGCAAAGGGGAGTAGACCGGTGGCCGGCGCCGACGCATAGGGTCGCCAGAATCGGCGCAGGAGGGGGGAGAAGGTCGCGCACTTGGGTCGTCTGATCCCGGCTCGTCGCTTCGTTTCACGAGCCGTGCCACCTACCAAATCGAAGCCCTCGGGGAGTACTACGAGTATGCGGAATCGCTTTCACCGATCGACGGTCGATTGCACGTGAAACGAGGAAAGAAGCGGCTCATGAATAGTAACCCACGAAGAACAGTAATTCCGATCGGAATTCCGATCTCACCAGCGCGTTCGTATGGCCGTTGGGAGTCCGAATATGGCCTCGGAATTTCGGTACGACTCTCCGTTTAGAATTTGTTATTTTAAAGTTTACAGTTTTATATTCGGATGTTTCCAGTAGTTCCGTAGTGTAGCGAATTAGCATAAAATGAATTGGATATGTTTTAATATGTTAAAACGATAAATGTGGTAGAATCCGATGAGTAGCGGATTAGATTTGATCCATCCGGTAGAGTTAGCGAGTTTCCCGTAAAATAGAGTTTCTCGCGCGATTGAGCTTAGATGACCGTAGCCTTGGGTGAGATATAAATATGATATTGTAAGGGTAATTGAGTAATTCCGGATTAGTTCGGAGGATTCGAGACCCTTCCGTAACGTTTTCGAAAACTTTTCCGCAAGTTTTGCCGCAAACGCGTAAAATGAGAATATGAGCTATTTAGTTAGTTCAGAATAATACGGAAAGGCATATTAGAGTAATGAAGCTTAAGCCGTAGAGTCGGTGAGGATTCGTGTATTCCGGGAACGTCCGGAAGTTTATATAGATGAGTAAAAAGTTCCGCAAATAGCGGTTCTGACATGTGTTGTTATTTGTTTTGACAGATCGGACCGAGATTATGAATGTCCGCCAAGCCAGGTAAGTAATCCATGCGATGAATGATTGAAATGCTTGCTTGTGTGTATAGTATTAGTATACTTGAGTTTGGGGGTTGTAGAAAAACTACACCATAGGGATTGGGATTAATGTTATAAATGAATTAAATGTAGATATATTCGTAATAAAATATGCTATGGGAAATGCGAGAGTGCTAGAAAGACTAGTAGGTATGTGTATGTGTAACCATGAAATATGGAGATTGAGGTAATAACACATAATGAACATATTGTAGCAGTTAGCTTAGTAAACTCGATTATTGAATACGAATGCAAGTTTAGGTAACATTATGATATGATGAGGTATGAAAAGTTTATTTGGCAATGTTTATAGTTATATGGGTGTGAAGAGTGGTATGTAAGTTATGTAATTGATAATGGTAAAGTATGATTGTTCATATAAGTATACAAATATTTGATCAAGTATAAACATAGGTTTGACGTTTGTGAGATTATGTGATGATAAATTGACATATGATTATATATATATGAATAGTGTTATATATTATATGAATATTGAGATATGTGAGTATGTAAATGACGATATGATTATGTCTATAAGAATGTGAGATGAAAACGTGTATATATGTTAATATGTGATGTATGTATATGAGTTATGGAATTATTGAGTTGACATGAGAAATGTATGTGCATATTGGTATGTTATGATTTTCAAAGTTGAGTTAAATTTAAGAATATTTTCGAAATCCAAAGTGATTTAAAGAAGAGTTTTCAGATGCCTTCAGAAAACGTTTCTTATAGTTTTAAGATACGAAATATGATTTTATGGTTTTGCGGGGCATTAGAGAATAACTCACCCCAATATGTAACTTATACAGAGATGAAATTGACGGATAGAGACATGTGCACATGTAGAGGACTAGGGGGACGGCGATACGTAACGCCCCTAGATCCTAGTTTATGAGACAAGATGGCGGCATGGGATCATGTACCTGATCTCCAGTTCAGAGCTTGGGCGGTAGCATAGATCCGCAACCCCAGTTCTAGTTATGGCTTGAGGGACGGCGATACGTAACGCCCCAAGACCACTAGTTTCAGGGCAGGTATGGCATGCTTTGGCGGATGGCGATACGTAACACCGCAATGTCATGGATTTACATATCTAGCTCTAGGGCGTATGGGGGGACGACGATACGTAACGCCCCTATGCGCCAGTTTTCAGCAGATACCCCAAATACAGTTTACAGTTTACAGTTTTCAAAAAGAGCTTTTCCAGAAAAAGAAAGTAAAAGTAAGGTTTTCAGCAAAAAATTTTCAGAAAGAAACTTTCAGATAATAGTTTTTCAGAAAGAGTTTTCAAAGAGTATTTTCTAAAAAGCATAGCATGTTAAAGTTTCATATAGTATACACGACGTGCATATGAATTATATATGTTAGTAATCATCTGAGATGCATACAGCTAACATTGAAGCATGATTATATATATATATATATATATATATATATATTTGTGATTAAGGCCTGTGTGTATTATATGTTCACATGGAAGGAACAATTGTTAAGATATTGGCGTATGATCGTATGGTTTTATATACATGTTTATATGGCTGATTTTAATCTGTAGGATGTTTAATAGAAGAATATTTTAATAAACCGATTTGATGATATTTCAATGATATCAAAGAAAGATAGTTATAATAAAAGTTGGAACTAGATTAGAAATAAGTATATAGAAAAGTGGAAAGATATCAGAGTAACACAGTGGGAACGTAATAGGACTTGACACAGTAGATGGAACTATGAAAACCCGATGACTAGATTATGAATGTTAGAAAGTATAAACAAGAAACATGATTAACTTTATGTATAGTTAGTTAGAGAGGATAAGTAATTTATAACATGTTTACTAATATAGATTAATAATTCATAACTTGTTTGTGTTTGACGCTCAAGATATGAGCATGATTACTTACTGAGTCATTATGACTCATACCACTACAGCTTGTTAGTTTTGCAGGTCTGTAGCTGTCATATAGAACCAGCAGAAGTTCGGTGAAGACTTTGAAGACAGTAGATCGCCCCATTTGCAGTCAAGAGTGTCTTTAAGTCCTGGGTCGAGTTATGGGTCCTCACGGCCCTTGGTATTTGTATTGCATTGTTGTATCTCATATGTAATAGTTTTGTAATAACATAGTTTTATTTTGAGTTCTGGCCGGAGGCCGAGTATTATTTATTTTGTTCATTGAGTTCAGGCCTGAGGCCTTGATGTTGAGATACCGACCTGAGGTCGAGATTTGATGATTATGTTGTATTTGGATGCTGGCTAAAAGCCAGGTTGCATGATGTTCTGCATACATCATGCCGAATTTTCGTTAGAACATGATGTTCTGCATACATCATGTCGAATTTTCGTTAGAACCAGATGCTTATGGAGATGGGTTTCCTGTCTCCTGCCGGTAGCATCCTGGCCTAGGCGGGATGTTACATCAAAATAAATTTATATTTTTATAAAAATATAAATTTATTCTAATTACGTATTTGCGTAAATTTTGAATTCAAAACACAAACAAAATTAAAATCCCATAATGAAATGACTTATATGAACAATTCTATGTCACCTAAAGATGGTTGATTCAAACATAACTTTTGGAGAAGATCAAACTTACCTAGCAATGTTGTTTCAAAGATCCAATCTATTTCTCGTTGTTGAAATGTTATGGAGAAAATCCAAAGTTAGTAAGCGTGACTCCAAAATTCAATCTTGATTTCTCCTAATTGAAATGTTGTTGAGATCTCACAAAGCTTCTCTATACAATTATCTAACTTAGGCTAATTTATCTAATTCTTGCTTGTATTTAGTTTTCTCAAGCTTGATTAAATCATTTGCTTAAGCTTGCTATTTATAGCAAAACTTATGTAATTTTTAATTAATAAAAGTTCTAATAAACATTTATGTGGGCGTAATCTAATTTATCCAAATATGTATAATTAGGTATGACTAATCACATTTGTCTACCACTTTGATTAAATCCAATTAAATCAAGACAAAGTTACTTAATGGATTAGTTACATGTCTTCCACTTTGATTTAATCAAATTAAATCAAGCAAAAACAAAAACACATATATTACATAATTACAATTAACATAATATCCTCAAATGGTAGAGATGATTATGAAAATATGACAAAACCCTTGTGTAAATATTGAATTAATCCAATTAATCTAATTAGGTTAAAGTAAATAATCAATGTTATCCAATAACACTTGATTATCTTAGTTGATAATTGAAATATCGAATATTATCTTTTATCAAAATTAATCGGCTACCCAAGTGCTCAACGAGTACACTTCATATTGTGGACTATCTAAGTCCAGACACGTTTGTCGTATAAGCCTAGCTAATACGTACGTAATTCGGCTGCCTCTAAATTTACGAAGATCACGAATGACTTTTCTGAACTTTATAATTCGATGTCATCACATATGTTTAATAATTGTGCAGTCATAAATTATCTGAGTTATTGTAGGACACAGATGTTGACGACGCTGTTCTAGGCTCGCGGCCTAGTCGGGAGTACGGAATAGCCCGCAGAGGAATTAAACCGGAGAAATAACATGGAGTCCACACCCGGTGTGAACAGGGAAAATGATTTAGGGCACACTCACCCCTCGCAAGGGAAGACCTCAAACCATTGGGTTTGGAATGGTCCCTTACTTATGTCACTTCTAATGATATGATTTGTGCAATAAATTATCTGAATCTACGTAACATACATTTCCAAGAGTATTCTATTTCCAAGTTCACATGCATGAAAATAAAGCTCATTTCTAAGTTTGCATATAACCTATATCTAAGTTTGCATGCATAAAAGTAAATCGGAATGACGGCAAGCATGCAATTTCATAAGCACATTATATTCATGGATACGGAAACACAAGTAAATAATAATTGTACAAGCACGCATAAAAGTAAAACGGAATAACGGCAAGCATATAATATCATAAACACATTGTACTTACACACACGGAAACACAAGTAAACAATAATTACACAAGCATGCATAATGAAGAGAATCAATTAGATGCATATTGCAAAGAGATGATTAAAGAGGCAAATATACATCAAAATAAACGTGTAATGATGCGATACAGAAAAGTAAATAACGGAATAATAAATGGTGCGACAAAGTCTCGCGGTAAAGGTAGCCTTTTAGGCTTTTTTCCCCTTAACTAGAGAACCATTAGACCAACGTAATTAGACCATGCGCGTTACATTATGATGCATGATTAAACAAAATAACGGAATAATAAAAGGCGCGGCAAAACGTCGTGGCAAAGGTAGCCCTTAGGCTTTTGATCCCTCGAAATGGAGGACCTTTGATCCAACTTGATTTACCCATGCTCATGACATTGCAATGCATAGAAAATAAAGACAAAAATAATAGAGGACTTTGTACACTCGATTGAACATATCTCACATTCAATTAAACATACTTCGTCCGGCGCAGCAAAACGTCGTGGCAAATGTAGCCCTTAGGCTTTTTACCACTCAAAATGGATGACCTTTAATCTAACTTGATTTTCCCATGCGCACTCTATCATCAATACATAAGCAAATAACCTACATAAAGTAAAATGGCGGAATAATAAAAGGCGAGGTGAAGTATCGTGGTAAAGGTAGCCTTTTAGGCTTTTCTTCCCCCAAATTGAGAACCTTTAGACCAACGTAATAAGCTCATGTGCATTACATATCAATGCATAAAAATACATAAGACAAGGATATGGAACTTCGCATGTCCGATTACACGTATCTCGTATTCAATCGAACATACTTCGTATGGCGCGACAAAATATCGTGGCAAAGGTAGTCCTTAGGCTTTTTATCCCTCAAAATGGAGGACCTATAATCTAACTTGATTTGCCCATGCGCACTACATCATCAATACGTAAACAAATAACTTAAAGAAAATAAATAGCGGAATATAAAATACGGATAATAAATACACAAGATAAAATAAAGCAAAATATGTGCAGTTTACTCAAGTGGTACGTGGAGTTGTCTCCCAAGTACAGACCGCACTACCGTCCATTCGGATTTGGCTACGGAATTTACGTCTGGGTTTCCATCCTATATACCACAAGAGACGATACATTTTCTATTCATCCAAAGGCCTTTAGACCAACGTAATAAGCTCATGTGCATTACATATCAATGCATAAAAATACATAAGACAAGGATATGGAACTTCGCATGTCCGATTAAATGTATCTCGTATTCAATCGAACATACTTCATATGGCGCGACAAAATATCGTGGCAAAGGTAGCCCTTAGGCTTTTTATCCCTCAAAATGGAGGACCTATAATCTAACTTGATTTGCCCATGCGCACTATATCATCAATACATAAACAAATAACTTAAAGAAAATAAATAGCGGAATATAAAATACGGATAATAAATACACAAGATAAAATAAAGCAAAATATGTGCAGTTTACTCAAGTGGTACGTGGAGTTGTCTCCCAAGTAAAGACCGCACTGCCGTCCATTCGGATTTGGCTACGGAATTTACGTATGGGTTTCCATCCTATATACCACAAGAGACGATACATTTTCCATTCATCCAAAGGCCATAACATGCATCAACAAACGACTCTCATGCGAAGAAAATAAATAAAATAATCAAAAGATGAATGAAAATGAATAAGGAAGGTGCCCTCAGGTCTAACCTTTTAAATCGTCTATCGGAAGCACGTTACACGGCCGTCGGAAGGGCGGATGCTCCGTAAATCTCCCGGTTTACTGGTTCCATGTTTTCCTTCGCTGTTTCGCTGTTTGGGCTACTGTTTTCACTCCGTTTCGCTGTGGTTTTAAGCGTATTTTCTGGTCACTATTTTGGGTTGATTCGGGGACTGTTTTGGGCAGTTTTTAGGTGCAGTTTTGGGGGTGTTTTGCGGCAGTTTTTAGGGGTTGTTCTGGGTAGTTTTTGGGTGCAGTTTGGGGCAGTTTGCGGAATAGTTTTGGGACGGTGTTTTGGGTGCAATTTATTTGGTTAAAGCATGGACTGGTTTCGGTGGCAGTGTACTGCTTGTGGGTGGCTTACGCGTGAGTAGTTTGCAGGGGTGTTTATCTGGTCAGGTTAGTTTTGGTTCGTGAAGGGCTGAGTCGTGTTAGATGTACTTACTGGAAGTATCGGTGTCTTATGGAGGGGTTAATTGGCAGATTCATGGCCTTGGTCAGTGAGCCAAATGATAGATCCTAATGTGTTTGTTGAATGTGTTTAGTCGGTGAGTGTGTGTACATTGAACGTGGGCTTTGAGTGCGTGAAAGGTGTGTGCGTGGCTAGGTTGTGGGTTACGTGGATAGTGCTTGGCGTTTAGGGAGTAGAGGGCGTGTTGGGTGGCTATGTGAGTGGAGGGTGTCGTGAGGTGAAGCCGAGAAGGGTGTGTGAACGAGTAAGCTTATGTTGCTTGATTTTGTTTGTGTCGGTGAAGACTAGCCATGAAGGAAGAGTGGGACGTGTCTCATTTCTGTTGATTTATGGAGGGTTGAGTGCTACGTGCGTGTGTGAGTTTTGTGGGCAATCAGTGCGTGGACGTGTGGCTTTGGTTTTGGTTTTGTGAGTGATGCTTTTGTTCTCGTTGGAAGGGGCTGTGAGTGATGAAGGCAGTGGCGTGTGAGGGGCTGGGCAGTGTGGCGTTGAATGTTGAATGGTTAGGGGCAGTGTCGTGAGGTGAAGAAAGTGGCAAAGGTACTTTTAGGGTTTATTTTGTCTGTTTATTGGTTGTGCCGTGGGGATTGGGAGTCTGAGCTGAATGAGCTAAGGCCAAAAAAGTTTAGGGTTTGTGTTATTTTTATAGTTGTCAATTAGGGTTATGCATGGGTTTTGAAAAGCAAACAAGATCAATTAAATATGCGTGTATTTTAATTATTTTATTAAAGGAAATGATATTTGTATTTTAGGTGGGAATGTCTTTAATTTGGTGAGTGAATTATTTAAATTAGGAAGAGATTTGCTTAAATTAGGGATTTAATTTAATTGGATTTTAATTGGATTTAATTTAATTTAATTTAATTTTTGTTTTAAATATGTTTTAATTATTTCTTGGATTAGGCTTGGGTGAGATGGGCTTGGTGTGTGTCTTAGTGATGTGTGGGCTTGGTGTGTGGTTTATGGGGGTTTGGGCCAATGGTGTGTTTTAAAACGGAAGTCCAACAAGCAAACCCGAAGCATAAACAAACGAATTAATTCCACAAGATGTTAATTTCTGACTCTCCCCTTCCAAAGTCTGTTTCCTGCGACTTCCACGATTTAAGAGGTAGTGTCTCCATGTGAGACTCATCATCGGGACTTACATGCAAAAATACAGTGCCTACAGTTATGCTTAGAAAACATAGAATATACAGTCAAGTTTCAGAGATGCACAATTCATGTCGGAATATCCATGCTTCTTTACAACTAATGTGATCCACCCTAGGTGATTGGCTTTGGTCAAAGTCTTTATGAATCGTGACTTACTCACATGGATACCTAAATCTCTTATGGTACACATATGGGTAGATAGATCCCATCTTGATACACACTTGATTAACGAGTGCATCGGTCCACACCCAACGAACATCTAGAAGTCAGACCATGAAAGATTTCTGACATACATGACATCAAAGTGAGGAGGATCTCACACAAAATCAAAGTTATCCTATAGTCCAAAGTTTACATATGCTACTCGACTTGAGTAGATTCCTATTGACGGTGGTATATAGTTCTCACTATTAGGAGTCACCTGTGAGTAATTTAATATTCAATCCAACCAATACCCACATATTTATACGAGCTTTCCAAACTCGTGGTACATAAGGTTAAACCATTGGTACTCAAATTCCAACATAAGATATGTGCTAGTCTTCTAAGTAATAGGAATTCGATCGTATTCCAAACTAAAGAGTATGAATACTTACTTTAATAATAGTTTATAATAGTAATATTATCCTATATCGGACCAGGTAGTGTCCAGTATTACTACATAAATATTCTAAGGTCGATGTCATTCTTAGTATATTTATACATCTATTTAATATGCATAATGACATTACCATTAATAAGATTTAAAATAAAAACGCAGTTATTTTATTAATAAATAATAAAATATACAATATATATTCGAACTGGCGCTCCAATCACCAACTCCAACAATTAGTTCTTATTCATCTTCTCTATTTGTTACACAGTAAGTAAGTCATGCAAAAAAACGTACTCACAGAGGACCTTTAGGGCATGGAGAGCCGTCGTGTATCTAAGCGAGATAGCGTGAGCGAGTCATGTCTAAAACACTCTCTGAGTCCTTAAGTAATAATAATAATGTCTTAGAACCAATTAGACTTTCGTCTTCTTTATCTTTACCTAGATCTTGTACAAAAACACTTGTGTCTAAAATAGAAAACCTAGTAGAGTATATCCAAGTCCTAGAAGATGCACAGAGCAGTGAGTCTTCTTTACTTATGTTGAGTTCGTATAATGTTTATTGCCATAAGAATTATGTTACGTGTATTATTAGAACTTTAGTGTCTGCTAAAAGACCTACTACTAAAAAGTGTGTATAGTTTTCCAGATTTGAACAGTGTTCTTTGAAAGCTACATCACATAAGCAGTATGTCACTCTTGATATTCCTTTAAATCTAATTGTTGGACAGTTATGACCTTTAGCGTCACTTTTTGTAAGAGACATTGTGTTTTTGTACAAAATTAACTATGTTGTAATGAAATTACCTTTTACCGTTTTGTAATTTATTTACTTTTATATATAAATGGTAAAAGTCCATATGATTAGTTCCGGATTGAGATGATATGAGACAATATCAATCCATAAAGGTTTAATCAATAAATATCCCTAGTCGTAGTATTATCGAGACTGGACATCGATAATGCGGAATAGACTAGTATTGCACTTGTGCGCGTTGTGAGGGCATAACAGTATAGTTCTCATATGTTTAAGTATCTGATACTTATGCAAGTGCGATAAGAGAGGTTGTGTTTTACCGATGGTACGGAAAACAGCTTCGCTCTGGATAGACCCCGCGGAATCCCATTGGTAGTATGTATATGTGTCTATGGGAGTCCGCTTCAGGGTAGGTGTATTTGGTCTTTAACCTGAGACTTGCATCGCTAGTACTTACGACAATCGGTAAACTTTGGTTTTGGTCGTCCATGACTTTAACAGGTTCTGTGTACGCCTCTACTGGGTTTATTGAGAATCATAGTGTATTGGATGTGATACCAAGACGGAAGTATCACTTCAGATATATGGAGATGATGATCACGCAGGGATTCAGAACTGGTTCTCTATTGTGTTGCAACCGTCGGGATAATATGACAAGGTCATGATTATCTGATTCAAAGAGACTAGTTGCTAGATATCCGATATGTGCTTCATACGGGGCAGACACTATTCGAGCCACAGGCCTTGCAGGTGACATCTTATACTGGATCGCAATATGCAATACTACTTTATACTACGCCTGATAAAGATCGTATATTTTAGTGTTCCTAGAACATGCCTAGGATCTAATAAGCATGAAAATGTGTTCATAGATTCATTATAAATTGCGGAATGTACTTACAATGAACGAATTTGAGCTTTAAAATTTGAGAAGAGATCTCCAAGATCCAAGCTTTGAGTGATGATTCCAACCCTTGAGTTAGTTTCCCTATCACCTTGGTTGATTCCTTGAAGTGCTAGCTTTGTTGATTTTGTAACAAAATCAAAGAGAATGAGGCAAGAAGCTCACACCCATGCCTTGAGTATTAGTCGTTTTTCAAAAATGTGTTACAAGTGAAGAGAGAGAGATACGTTTTTGTTAAAGGGTTTTTACCCTTTTCACCAAAACCATTTAGTTGGGGTTTTGGTTTCACCTAAACCAAGTGGTTGGAAAGTAAGTGGTTTTGGCATAAATGCCCACCACTTTCCAACCACCACTTCACATGTGTGTGATATGTGTGAAGTGGGCCCCACCATTTTGAATTCAAAATTCAAAATGTCTCTACGAACATTTTCCGCGGTTCGAATCCGTTTAATCCGATTAAACAACTTTCGTCGCTAAATAATTAAATCTAATTTAATTAAATAACGATGCGTCGCAAATATATTACGAACGTCATTTAAGATTAATTCGAAATTAATTCGTTTGTTCGTATTAAAGTCCAACTTTAATTTCGTAATGAAATCCAATTCATATAATATATCCGATATATTAATTTAGCCCAGACGAATAAATAAATAGAAAAATCAAATTTAACTATTAAATTTATTTTACAATTAATTCCAAATTAATCGCGTTATCTCTCTTCCGAACACATTTAATCCCAGATTAAATAATACCTCAATTAATCCTAGATTAATTTTCTCTCTCTTAATTAATCCCAGATTAATTCTAGTTTAAATCAACTGTCAACGGTGAATCTTTGGGAAGCGGCCCAAAAGATCCCTGGATATGTTGGCAGTAAATACGGTCATCGGATTATCCGATACGTGCGTACCTCATACCACGTGCTTACCGATTTACTAGACATGGTTGGCTTCTAGCAAAGCACCGTGCCTACCCAATTCTCCAGAAATATTCTTACTGGAATATATAATCTATGTCAAGCGTAGTATACGTAGTATTACGTATTGCGATCCAGTATCGGATGTCACGTGCTAGGCCTGAGGCTGGATTTGTGTCTGCCCCGTACGAAGCACATGTCGGATGTCTGGTAACTAGTCTCTATAATCGGATGAACATGACCTAGTCATATCATCCCGATGACTGTAGTACTTAAGAGTACTAGTTCCGTATCCTACGCGACATCATCTCCACTATGACTGGAGTGATACTTCCGTCTTGACATCACACCCAATACACTATGATTCTCAATATACCCAGCAGAGCCGTACACAGAATCGGTTAAGGCCCTGGACGACCAAAACTAAAGCATATTGATTTTCGTAAGTATTAGCGGTGCAAGTCTCAAGTTAAGACCAAATACACCTACCCCTGATTTCGGAATTCCATAGTCACGTAGTCATACTTCCAATGGAATTCCGATGGGTCTATCCAGAGCGAAGCTGTTTCCGTACCATTGGTAAACACAACCTCCTATTACACTTGCATGAGTATCCAATACCCAAATATATGAGAACTATACTGTTACGCTCCCATAACACGCACAAGTGTAATACTAACTCTATTCCGCATTATCGATGTCCAGTCTCGATAATACTACGACTAGGGATATTTAATGATTAATCCTTCGAGGAATGATGTTGTCTCATATCATCTCAATCCAGGAACTAATCATAAGGACCTCCTATCATTTATACATCTAGGTGATCTAATCACAAATGATAAGAGTGAAATCTTCTTATCACATAGTTAATTTGTACAACAACACCATGATCTGTACAAATAGTGATGCTATGGGTCATAATTGTCCAACAATCTCCCATTTGGCCTATAGCCAGTCACTCGAGTGTCTTACACCCAAACTATGTACGGTTTGCTCAACTGCTGAGGAAAGGCTTTCGTCAGTGGATTTGCGTGATTATCGTCTGATGCGATTTATTCGATCATCACATCGCCACAATGTATGATCCGAACGAATCAGATGAATAGTTGAAGTATATATTTGGATCGTTGATGAGACCATTAATTCTTTACCCTGTGCTGACGCATAGCTCAGCTGCTAACAGAACTATTTCTAATCTAATTAGATTTATTATCGACCCAAATGGCTTCTATTGCCGCCTCAAACTGCAGTAATAACCCGCGTTTGTAGTTTATTCGGTAACAGTATCTTGCTTGGAAGATTACCAGCTCACTATTCCGTTATTCAAATTGTATAGTACCGTTGTTTTTATCGGTTAGGAAACTTACAGCAGTGATCCCAGTCACTTCAAGTTCTCATTCTCCATAGTTTAGACAGCATCCTTAGTTTTCTTAGTTCTCTAAATACTAACAGATGTTCTTAACATCATCCAGTGACTATCACTTGGATTGACCTGTTTTGTGACTCTATAAATGCTCAAAGCATATTAGACACCAGGTAACATAACATTTTCAATGTACGATTTCTCAGAGAGTGTTAGCAACTTTAAATCTATCCCAGTAATCTTTATTCATAGAATAAAGGTTGTTTCTCCCAAGAATTCAACGGAGAATTTTCATGAAAGCCAAGCTTTCACACACCGATTATAATATGGGATGTCATTTCCAAGAAATGACATATCATCATTATTTAGGACATCATTGTCAGTGCGCTCCCACTAACCTCCTTATATACACAAGAATGATATGTGTTTTGAATCAAATCATACACCATTATGATTACATCAAAACGATAGTTCCAAGAACCTAATGGTTGCTTCAATCCAAACATGGATCGAATAACCTGCAAACTTTGTTTGCTAGTTTTGGTACGAAAAAACCTTCAGGATGTTATAAACATCTTCCAAAGAGGTTTCCTTTTCAGGAAAGTGATTTCCCGTTCAGCTGCCATATTTCATAAATGAAACATGCAGCATCAGCAAGCATTATCCAAATGGATTTAACGTGGCAACAGGTAAAAGATTTCGTTGTAATCAACATATTGTTGATAACGATACCTTTCGCTACAAGCCTAGCTTAGTACGTTGGTATGTTGTCATCCATGTATGTCTTCCTTGAAGACTTATATAGTACCAATAGACACAATGCCTACTGGTACATCAACTACTCTCTAAACATAGTGGTATACATGTAATCCATTTCGGACTCATGGCATTTTGCCATAATAGGGAGTCGATACCTTGTATCAATTCCTCATACGTAGTCGGTTGTCCTCCTCAATAAGATTGACATCTTTATGAGGTGAGATCAGAAACTCATACCTCCCAGGTTGTTTTCTGACTCTATCTTACTAACGCGGTTCTTGTGTATTCGAAGATTGTGGTACCGTTTCATCCTAGATGAACTGTTTGTGTTCCATTAAGGACTTGGTGCCTTGAACGGTATAACTCCGATTTTCATCGAGTTTTATTATCCTCCCACTGACCACTGCATATCGGTATTCCTCTTAGGAAAACCGCATGGTGAGAAACAATTACATTGTTCTTAAGTGGGTTGTATTAGTACTATCCTTTGGTTTCCCTAGGATAACCTACAATTGGCACTTATCCAATTTGGGTTCTTATTGGTATCATCCAAACATATGCTTAGCATTCCCAAATTAACAGGAATGAAAAAACCCAGTTTCTTTCCTGTTCATATCTAATATGAAATCTGTCAAACATATTTTCATGGAACCTTATTCAAAATAAGTATTGCACTGTTAAATACTTATCCTTTGAAGAAAATGGTAGCTCAGAGCGACTCATGATTAACCTTATCATGTCCAACAAAATTCGGTTTCTCCGTTCGGACACACCGTCAAACTGACGTGTTCCAGGAGGGTCTTCATTGAAAGAATACTATATCCTTTAAAGTAATTTGAGAACTTATCGCTTAAGTATTTTCATATGGTCTAACCGTGATAGTTTTAAATACTTTAGCCGATCTGTTTGTCTATTTGTGTTGAAACTCTAAAAGTTTCCGATTTGTGTTTCATAAGAAACACATAACCATAACGCGATTGCCACATCCGTAAGGTCACGAGATATTCATATCCACATCTAGTCTATCTAGACATGGGCCCACTTAAGTCACTATGAACAAGGGCTAACAGATCGATGACACTTATACTTTTATCAAGTAAATAGTGTTTTAGGTACTTTACCTAATAAACTAGATTCGTAGACATCATTTGAATAAAATCAAATCCGTCCAAGTACCCACTCTTCAAAAGTACGGATATACGAGTCTTGTTTAATTGTGTCCCAGATTACACTGCCACAATTAAGTTTTATCTAATCAAATCAGTTTGAGCTAGTTGTATGTCAAGTTATATGTTTGAGATTTATTTATATTCAAAATATAAATACTATTATTCACATCTAATGTGTTTATCTCAATATTATCTTTATATAATAAAACACTTTAGTGTTCTAGAATATAAAGGTATACTCGCAACGAGTTATACTCGATATAGAGATAATGTTTCTAGTCAAACTAGTTACATTATAACAGTTCCCTAATTTAAGTACACACCCAAAGTGTAGTTCTTAAACTTAGGTATCTACGGTTGAAACAACGACTGTCGTCCCGTTTCCTATTCGCAGAGTAATCTCAATCTGAAGTCAGTATCCTGCTCAAAGCAGATTCTGCACATCAGTACATATATTTATGTACCACTTTTAGTATCTAAAATCCAATTTTAATACTATTAGTGAACATGTTTATGAAAAATATATTTGAAGTCAGAGCCTTGTCCGTCTTCATTTCCTTCATGTCTGCCTTATCCAAACGGCAGTCACGCTTCAGTGACCCCGTTTGCCACAGTTTAGGCAGACATTTTGGGATATGTCCTTTATCTTCTAGAAGATTATAATGATTGCCTTTGCCCTTTTCTACAACTCAGAAGTCTTTGGCCAAGCCTTGGCCTTCTAGAATATCGAAGTAGGGTGCGCCTTGCGCTACTTGCTTATTGCAAACTTTGGCTTTGTTTCCTTGAGAATGGCCATTAACTCTTTAGGAGTTATTAATTACAATTAATACTTCTAAGATCTAAGAATAGATCTATGAAGATCCTTCAATTTTATCACCATACTTTAAGGATCAATCCTTAGTTCTGATTAGGAAATTAAGGAGTCCTATTGACAAGTATAATGGATTAAGCACTAAAGTTATCATCACATGAATCTTCCAAAGTTCATGCTCTACTATTTGCTTACCTTTGGCTTAGGCCTAATATGTTATTTTATCAAATAAAGTAACTTATTAGTTTCAAGGACCATCCTGAAATTTTATTCCCAATTTGAAAATTAAAGGTTTTTAAAACATTTTCCTTAGGATTATGTTTTAAACACTAATCTTTCAATTTAATCTTGATTCTAATAGTCCAACTATTTAATCAACGATTTCAGGTACAATCTAATGTAATGATTACTATAGTCTAACTATAAATAATTACAATTTTATTGTTCAAAATCAAATATATATGATTACTATAATCCAATTATATAATCAACTATAAATGATCGGTAAAATTCAAATATATTGATTACTATAATCCATTATATAATCAACTATAAATGAAGGGCAAAATTCAAATATATTGATTACTATATCAAATTATATAATCAACTATAAATGAAGTAGTTTGAATACAGTCCAACTGTTTAATTAAAACAACAATTAAATATTAGTCCCAACTAATACTTTAATTTATTTGACGAGATATTGATATGAGCGTATATGGCAAGTTATTAACGAAATATTTGCAAATTTAATTCTTGCCGCGAGCCTCTAACCCTCTGTTGAGTACTCGGGAAACCTAGTTTTCTAGTGGGCTAGATCCCGTTAAATAACACACAATCTTGACTTTGCCAATAAATGTATGGTACTTAACTAGGTAGATCTCTAAGATCAATTGGATCTAATCTAATTCCGAATCATATATCTTATATATGCCAATATATCCAATATTTTCTAACTTTTTCTTCTGAATCAACTAAACCTTGACTTTGGCACAATAAGCTTAATGATTCCAGTTAAGCGGGACCCATTGACATGGAAAGCTTCGTAATCAATGTCGATGGACAAGAAGTGATCTTGACTTTGGCCAACAAATCACAACTTGGACAAGACACCGATATGGAACAAAACTCTCACGATTCAAACACATCCACAATTGACAAAGGTCTTGACTTTGGACCAACAAACCAATGCCAACTTTGGATCTTGAGTAAGAATCACTCAACGGAAGGAAAAACGCTTAATATGTTTTTGAGAGTTTTTCGCGTGCAAATTGGCAACCAATTTATTACCTTTGATTAGGTCTCATCATACACCCTTAAGCATGCATTCTAAAAGCATAATAAGGCGCGATAAATAAATAAATTAATAATGATATGCGGATGGATATCTCACAAATTGTTCCTATAACAAATCACTCCATTTCCTCTCCCCGGCTAGAACTATTCTAACTCTCTACCCAATAACATAATACAATAAAGAAACCTCATTTACATTGAGGGGAATTGGTGAGAAGAAAATTACAAAGAGTAAAGAGATAAAAGGCTTGACACGCAGGTCCAATTAATAAATTCTAAATTTATTACAATTTCCAAAATTGCCCTCACCCTTCTAATATCCATCCGATATGCATTATTCATACAACTTATTCATGTATTCATACAAATCATGTTTTAATCAATCAATCTAATCCAATTATTAATCTTTGAATTAATGGCCATCCAATGTTCAAACAACGATTTGATTTGCGTGAGTCAAACTCATTTAAGAATAAATACTCAAAGTAAGTATTCTTGAATTATATTGAACTACAACTTTTAAATCCAATTTATTTGTATTCAATACTAATTCCAAATATAATTCCAAATTAAATATTTACACTTACTTATAAGCCTTAAAGACTTGGATTCCAAATTCAATCTTAATGGGTCTCAAAGGCCCAATAACATCCAATGTCATTTTAAGTAAAGTCCAATGGGCTTTTAATTAATTCTTAAGCCCAATAGGAATCACCCTATTGCCTACAAATTAATTTAGGCCCATTAGGCCTAATTAAATTCTTTAAAGGGCCAAATGATGTATTTGGACTTTATGGAATTGGTTTTGGGCCCAATTGGATCCAATCCAAAAGTCCAAAACCAAACTTGGTCAAACCAAGCACATTAAGCCCAAATACACACTTTTAGCCCAATTAATAATTAAAGGCTTATTAACATAATTATAATATTTCAAATATCACAATTATTTTAATTAAAGTGTATTAGCCATGATTAATTAATTATATTTCCAAAATACCAATTAACTTAATTAATCATGCTTAATCCATCAATTCATGCTCAACACAAATTGAAGCCAAAACACACCATTTCATGCTCAACACAATTTGAATCCAAAATTCATCATTTCATGCTCAACATGCTCTATGATTTTAACATGAACTTTATTGACATTGATTCTAATCCAATCAAATCAACAATCAACATTTAAACATGTATTTAAACACATCATTTCATGTTATAAAAAAGTTTAAAACTGCAGTCCTATTCACTGCATGTTTCGGCCAAGGTAACATTTTTTTTAACTTTTGATCCAATCAATTTATTTCAAATCTAATCATGCATAACTCTAAGTTATCATATTCTAAGCATGCTCAAAGCATCAATTTGAAAGAATCATATTCAAAACATAAAAGCCCCAAATTTTAGTCTCATGAACCTAAAATGTTCATGCTTAAAATTGGCTCTGATACCATTGTTAGTGTTCCTAGAACATGCCAATGATCTAATAAGCATGAAAAGGTGTTCATAGATTCATTATAAATTGCGGAATATACTTACAATGAACGAATTTATCTCTAAGATCCAAGCTTTGAGTGATGATTCCAACCCTTGAGTTAGTTTCCCTATCACCTTGGTTGATTCTTTGAAGTGTTAGCTTTGTTGATTTTGCAACAAAATCAAAGAGTAGGAGGAAAGAAGCTCACGCCCATGCCTTGAGTATTAGGGTTCCTTTTTCAAAAATGTGTTACAAGTGAAGAGAGAGAGATAGGGTTTTGTTAAGGGTTTTTACCTTTCACCAAAACCATTTAGTTGGGGTTTGGTTTCACCTAAACCAAGTGGTTGGAAAGTAAGTTGTTTTGGCATAAATGCCAACCACTTTCCAACCACCACTCCACATGTGTGATATGTGTGAAGTGGGCCCCACCATTTTGAATTAAAAATTCAAAATATCTCTACGAATATTTACCGCGGCTCGAATCCGTTTAATCCGATTAAATGAACTTTCGTCGCTAAATAATTAAATCTAATTTAATTAAATACGATGCGTCACAAATATATTACGAACGTCGTTTACGAATTAATTCTAAATTAATTCGTTCGTTCGTATTAGAGTCCAACTTTAATTTCGTAATGAAATCCAATTAATATTAATATATCCGATATATTAATAAATTAAATAGAAAAATCAAATTTAACTATTAAATTTATTTTACCGATTAATTCCAAATTAATCACGTTATCTCTCTTCCGAACACATTTAATCCCAGATTAAATAATATCTCAATTAATCCCAGATTAATTTTCTCTCTCTTAATTAATCCCAGATTAATTCTAGTTTAAATCAACTGTCATCAGTGAATCTTTGGGAAGCGACCCAAGAGATCCCTGGATATATTGGCAATAAATACGGTCATCGGATTATCCGAATACGTGCATACCTCGTACCACGTGCTTACCGATTTACTAGACATGGTTGGCTTCTAGCAAAGCACCGTGCCTACCCAATTCTCCAGAAATATTCTTACTGGAATATATAATTTATGTAAGGCGTAGTATACGTAGTATTGCGTATTGCGATCCAGTATCGGATGTCACGTGCTAGGCCTGGGGCTGGAAATGTGTCTGCCCCGTACGAAGCACATGTCGGATGTCTGGTAACTAGTCTCTATAATCGGATGAACATGACCTAGTCATATCATCCCGATGACTGAAATACTTAAGAGTACTAGTTCCGTATCCTACGTGAAATCATCTCCACTATGACTGGAGTGATACTTCCGTCTTGACATCACATCCAATACACTACGATTCTCAATATACCCAGCAGAGGCGTACACTGAACCGATTAAAGCCCTGGACGACCAAAACCAAAACATATTGATTGTCGTAAGTATTAGCGGTGCAAGTCTCGGGTTAAGACCAAATACACCTACCCTGATTTCGGACTTCCATAGACAAGTAGTCATACTACCAATAGAATTCCGAGGGGTCTATCCAGAGCGAAGATGTTTCCGTACCATCGGTAAACACAACCTCCTATTACACTTGCATGAGTTTCCAATACCCAAATATATGAGAACTATACTGTTACGCTCCCATAACACGCACAAGTGTAATACTAGTTTATTCCGCATTATCGATGTCCAGTCTCGATAATACTACGACTATAGATATTTAATGATTAATCCTTTGAGGACTGATACTGTCTCATATCATCTCAATCCAGGAACTAATCATAAGGACCTCCTATCATTTATACATCTAGGTGATCTAATCACAAATGATAAGAGTGCAATCTTCTTGTCATATAGTTAATTTGTACAACAACACCATGATCTGTACAAATAGTGACGCTATGGGTCATATTTATCTAATAGTATATTCCATTAAGAATATTTCTGGAGAAATTGGTAGGCATGGTGCTTTGATAGAAGTCAACCTTGTCTCGTAAATCAGTAAAAATGTAGTACAAGGTACGTACGTGTTCGGATAGTCTGACGACCGTATTTACTGCCAACATATCTTGGGATCCTTGGGTCGCTTCCCGAAGATTCACCGATGACGTATGATTCGAGCTAAATTAATCTGGGATTAATTACGGAGAGACTTTATCTTGAATAAAGTACTATTCGAAGAGAGAGAAAGATTAATTTGAAATTAATCATTAAAATAATATATTGGATATATTATTTGAAATTAGATTTCAACGCGGAATTAAAATTAGATTTTGATTCGGGCAAACGAGTTAATTTGGAATTATTAGCGACGTGAATAGGAATTTTACCAGGTATAATTATTTAAATAAATTCGATTTAATTACATCGCGATGGAAGTTCGTTAATTTAGAATTAGCGAAACCGAGCCCGGGAGTATTTGCGGGCCCACTCGCATTCGGAATCGAGTGGGGCCCACATGTCACATCAACCATCACATCACATGTCACCTTTATCACTTTAGGTTGATGTGTTTAGGTGTGGTTGGTGATAGTGTGTACAACACTCCAAATAATGAAAGCAATTTGTGACATATTCCCAATACCACTTTTGGTAAATATTTATTATTGTTTTTGAAACAAAACACACTAGCTTCATTTTCCTCTCTCATTTGCCGAATGCAGTGGCTGTTTTTCTCCTCTCCATTTTCTTCAGCAAGGCCAAAATTTGAAGGAAGAAATTGATAAATATTTGTTGCAAAGTTTATCAAAGGGCTAGTAGTCTTCAAGGATCATCAACAGGTGATAGGGAAACCTATTCAAGGGCTTGGAAAAATCAAAACAAAGCTTGGAGCATTGTTCTTTGTCTTGGCCGAAAGTTGAGCATCTTGGAGGAGCAAAATTTGTTCATCAACTCATCCTTAAACCGATCATTGTAAGAATGATTCCGCCATATTTCTTCGTTATTCATTCGCATTTCTTTGCTTATTTTGATCTTGGGAATAATCATAGAAACCAACAATGGTATCATTGAGCCTAAAATGAGCATGAAATGTATTAGGGTAAAATTTGGGGAAAATAAATGTGAGCATGATTTGATTAAATTGAATGGTTGACTATGCTTGTGTGTTGATGTAATGAGGTTGGATTGGATCAATTTCAACAAATTATGATTGGATCAAATTTTTCCCCACCATTAGGCTTGGCAAAATGCTTGTATTACCCTAGGTTATTGGTATTTTTATTTTGATGATCATTGGATGAGTTGAAACGAATTGGAAAAGTCGATTTGTGATTCGATTGGATTGAAAAACGAAATTGGACAAAATCTTTACCTTGGCCGAGAACAATAGAGCATGTATTGGACTTGATTTTTGATTCAAAAATGTTGGACATTAATTGAACAATTAGATACATAATTAATTTGTTAAATTGTATTTTGGAAATATTGATTTAGGTTAATTAATTGATGTATTACACTTTAATTAATTAAGTTATAGAATTTAGAATTTTAAAATTTGGTTAATGGGCTTAATTTTGAATTCGGCTTGAAATTATTATATTTGGGCATAATGGGCTTGGTTGGGCCAAGTTGATTTAGGCCAATTGGATTGGATCCAAATTGGGCCTAAATCATTCCATTAAGTCCAAATGTAATAAATGAGCTTTAAAGTTTAATTGGGCCTTATGGGCTTGATATTGGTTTTATGGCAAATGAGGGTGATTCCTTACTTGAGCTTGGTAATTGGGTTTGATCCACATTGACCAAAGCCCATGCCTTATGAAATCAATTGAAAGCCCATCGGACTTTAATTAAGCGAACATTGGATGTTAGTTGGGCTTTGAGACCCATTAAGATTAGATTTGGAATCTAAGTCGTAAAAGCGCATTAAAAGTGTAAATATTTAATTTGGAATTAAATAAATGAATTAGTATTGAATACGACTTAAATTAGATTTAACGAGTAGTTCAATATAATTCAAGAATTCGTACTTTAAGTACTTATTCTCAAACGAGTTGGACTCGCGCAAAATCAAATCATTGTTTGAAAATTGGATGGTCACATAATTAAAGACTAATTAATTGGATTAGATTGGTTGAAATGCATGCTATGAATGAATATATGGATGTGTTGAATGAATAACGTATATCGGATGGATATTAGAAGGGAAATGGTAATTTTAGAAATTATTGTAAATTTGGAATTTATAAATTGGACCTGTGTTTCCAGCCTTATCTCTTATTGTCTCTTTGTATTCTCTTCTCACCTAATTCCCCTCAATGTTAATGAGATTTCTATTATTGTATTATGTAATTGGGTAGAAGTAGAATACTGCTAGCCGGGGAGAGGAAATGGAGTGATTTGTTCTAGGAACAAGTTGTTATATATCCATCCGCATATCGTTATTAATTTACTTTTCTTGCCTTATGATGATTTAGAAGCATGCTTAAGGGTGTATGATGAGACCTTAACAATGATAATAAATTTGTTGCCAATTTACGTGAAAAACCCTCAAACATATTAAGCGTTTTTTTCTCCGTTGAGTGATTCTTACTCAAGATCCAAAGATGGCATTGGTTTGTTGGCAAAAGTCAAGACCTTTGTCAATTGCGGATGTGTTTGAATCATGAAAGTTTTGTTCCATATCGTTGTCTTGTCCAAGTTGTGATTTGTTGGCCAAAGTCAAGATCACTTCTTGTCCATCGATATTGATTACGAAGCTTTCCATGTCAATGGGTCCCCCTTAGCTGGAATCATTAAGCTTGTTGTGCCAAAGCCAAGGCTTAGTTGATTCAGAGGAAAAAGGTTAGGCAAATATATTGGATATATTGGCATATGTATTGTATATATGTTTCAGACTTGGATGTCCACCTACCGGATCTCGGAATTGGATAAGATCCAATTGATCTTCGAGATCTACCTAGTTAAATATCATACAGTTTGTTGACCAAAGTCAAGGTTGTGTGTTATTTAACGGGATCCTAGCCCTGGGAAACTGGGTTTCCCGAGTACTCGACAGAGGGTTAGAGACTCGCCGGAAAATAATGGGAGGCTAGTATTGAATTTGCAATTTCATTCAGATACTTAGCTTTACGGGTTTTCAAATTATTTCGTCAAAATTATTTTATTAGTTGGACTAATACAATGTTATTTTTCTTGTAACAGTTAGACTGTACCCAAATATCGTTGACTAGATAGTTGGACTATCGTAGTCAAGATGACTGGAATGGGAAATGTCCGAGACATTATCATGGGCGAAAATGTCTTTAAGGGCACGAACTTTGCCGATTGGGAAATGAATCTAAGGATAGTCCTTGAAGCCGAGAGGCTGCTATACACCATACAGACACCTCTTGGGCCTAAGCCCACACCTGATCAGTCAATTGAGCTGGAGCTTTGGAAGACTCACAGCGATGATTGCGATACTGCTCAGTCTATTATGCTTGCTTCTATGACTCAGCATTTTCGTTGACAGAACAGAGACTTAGATCCCTATAACATGTTGGCGAAGTTGTACGATAATCACCGTTCAAACAAAAGAAAGCAAAGATATGAGTTACAAAAGAAGCTCTTCCGTTCACTATGTTAGAAGGCATGTCAGTTGAGTCCCATGTGGCTCAGATGATTGCTGACATAGATGAACTAGCTCAGATGGGGATAGTCTTAGAGGCCGAGACTACTATAGATTTGATCTTGTAGTCTCTCCCCGATATCTAGAGACAGACAATTCATCATAAACTATAATTTGATGAACACTGATGATACTCTTGGAGAGTTGTTGTCAATTCTCAAGGAACCTGAGAATGAGCTACTTAAGGGCAAAAAGCGCGAGGCGCACTTTACTTCGACATCTCAGACACCGAGGGCTGGGCCCAAGGCGACTGGAGGTGTGAAGAAGAAGAAACATAAGAGAAAGGGAAAGGCTAAATCGTTAAAAGCTTCTGGGAAGCCAAAGGACAAATCTCAGGATGTTTGCCTCCAGTGCGGCAAGCGGGGTCACTGGAAGGATGACTACCGCGAGTACAAGGCGCTCCAGAAGGAGATAAGGAGGGCAAGGCACCAGCTTCAGGTATGTTTGTTATTGAAATAAACATGACTACTTCTAGTTTTAAAATTGATTTGATTTTGATTCTGGTTGTGGTACTCACATATGTACTGATGTGTAGGATCTGCGGATTAGCAGGAGACTGGCCTCAGGGGAGATTGATCTACGAGTCGGAAATGGGGCAGCAGTCGCCGTTTTGGCCGTTGGCACTTTTGCTTTGGAACTACCCTCGGGGCATGTACTTGAACTTAATGACTGTTATTATGTACCTAGTTTGACTAGGAATATTATTTCTGTATCTATGTTAACCCAATGTGGGTTTACTTTTGTATTCAGGAACACTGGGTGTTTTGTGTATAAAAATGATATAGAAATTTGCACTACTGTTGCAAATAATGGTCTTTATATTTTGAATATAACTCAATCACAAACATATAATATAACAAACAAAAGGCTTAAAATGAGTAACAAAGATGAAACTTATATGTGGCATTGTCGTTTGGGACACATAAACAAGACTCGCATATCCACACTTTCGAAGAGTGGGTACTTGGACGGATTTGATCCAAATTCATATGACGTCTGCGAATCTTGCTTATTAGGTAAAATGCCTAAATCACCTATTAGCGGTAAAGGTGAACGCGCCACCGAACTGTTTGCCCTCGTTCATAGTGACGTATGTGGGCCCATGTCTAGCCAAGCTAGAGGTGGATACGAATAATTCGTAACCTTACGGATGATGCATCGCTTTATGGTTATGTGTATCTTATGAGACACAAATCGGAAACTTTTGAGAAATTCAAAGAGTTTCGACACGAAGTTGAAAAACAGACCGACAAGAGTATTAAGATATTTCGGTCGGACCGTGGTGGCGAATACTTGAGCAATGAGTTTGTAGATTACCTGAAAGAATATGGTATTCTTTCACAGTGGACTCCTTCTGGAACACCGCAATTAAACGGTGTGTCCGAACGGAGAAATCGTACTTTGTTGGACATGGTAAGGTCTATGATGAGTCGCACTGAGCTACCTATTTCCTTATGGGGATATGCATTAAACAGTGCAATTCTTATTTTGAATAAGGTTCCGTCAAAGTCTGTTCAACAGACTCCGTATGAGATATGGATAGGAAAGAAACTGGGTTTCTCATTCCTAAAGATTTGGGGATGCTGGGCATACATCAAACATTTGGAAGGTACTAAACTTGAACCCAAATCGGATAAATGCCTATTCATAGGATATCCGAGGGAAAATAAAGGATATTACTTCTATCACCCACAAGAGAACAAAGTATTTGTTGCTCTACATGCAGTTTTCCTTGAGAATGAATTCCTAAATGTTGTGGTTAGTGGGAGGAAAGTAGAACTCGATGAAATTTGGAGTGATACTATGCCTGACATATAATCCTCAACGGAACAAGAACAGTCTATCCTGGATGAGACTGTACCACAATCTTCTATTACACAAGGACCGCGTAGGTCGGAGAGAGTCAGGAAACAACCTGAGAGGTATGGGTTCCTGATCTCTCCTCATGTAGATATTTATCTCATTGAGGACAATGAACCGGCTACGTATGAGGAAGTGATACAAGATATCAATTCCGCTTTATGGTAAGAAGCCATGAAGTTTGAAATGGATTTCATGTACACCAACCAAGTTTGGACACTGGTTGATGCACCAGAAGGAGTAAAGCCTATTGGATGTAAATGGGTCTTCAAGAAGAAGACCGACGTGGATGGCAACGTACAATCGTACAAAGCTAGGCTTATAGCGAAGGGGTATCGTCAACGACATGGTGTCGATTACGATGAAACTTTCTCGCCCGTTGCCATGATTAAATCCATTCGGATAATGCTTGCTATTGCTGCATATTTCGATTACGAGATATGACAGATGGATGTTAAAACCGATTTCCTTAACGGAAACCTTTTGGAGGATGAATATATGCAACAGCCTGACGGTTTTATCGTGCCTAGACTTGCAAACAAGGTTTGTAAGTTAAATCGGTCCATTTATGGACTGAAGCAAGCATCGCGGTCATGGAACCAACGTTTTGATGAGATCATAAAAGAATATGATTTCATTTAAAACGAAGATGATCCTTGTGTATACAAGAAGGTTAGTAGGAGAGCACTGACTTTTATTGTCCTTTATGTTGACGATGTATTGCTTATAGGCAATGACATTCCCATGCTAACGTCGGTGAAAGCTTGGCTTTCAGTGAAATTCTCCATGATAGATCTGGGAGAAGCAGCCTTTATTCTGGGAATAAAGATCTACCGGGATAGATCTAGAAAACTGCTTGGACTCTCCCATAGCACGTACATTGACAAAGTGTTGAAGAGATTCAACATGGATCAGTCCAAGAGAGGACTGTTGCTAGTGTCACTTGATGTATATCTATCTAAGGACATGTGTCCTAAAACTCAAGATGAGAGAGACAACATGAGTCGGATACTGTTCACCTCGGCAGTCGGATCGATCATGTATGCCATGATATGTACACGACCCGATGTCTCCTATGCTTTGAGCATGTGTAGTCGCTATCAGGCCGATCCAGGTAAAGGTCACTGGATGGCGGTTAAGAACATCCTTAAGTATCTTAGACGAACTAAGGATGCTTTCTTAATCTATGGAGATGGAGAACTTGAGGTAATTGGGTATACCGATGCAAGTTTCCAAACCGAAAAAGCCGACTGCAAGTCACAATCTGGGTACATATTTTTTTTTTTGAATAACGGAGCAGTGAGCTGGAAATCTTCCAAGCAAGAGATTGTTGCCGATTCAACAACAGAAGTGGAGTACATTGCTACAGCTGAAGCAACAAAGGAAGCACTTTGGATCCGAAAATTCCTAATTGGATTAGGAGTAGTTTCGTTAGCAGCTGACCCCGTTCCATTGTATTGTGACAATAACTGGGCTATAGCGCAGGCTAAGGAACCGCGGTCTCATCAACGATCCAAGCATGTTCTTCGACGTTTCCATCTGATACGTGAGATCATACATCAAGGTGATGTGAAGGTCGAGAAGGTCGCATCAGATGACAACATGGCAGATCCGCTGACGAAAGCGATTCCGCAGTAAAAGTTTGAGCGACATGTACATAGTTCCGGTATTAGATGCTTGAGTGACTGGCTATAGGCCTAGTGGGAGATTGTAGGACAATTATGACTCATAGCGTCACTGTTTGTAAAAGACATTGTGTTTTTGTACAAAATTAACTATGTTATAATGAAATTGCCTTTTACCGTTTTAAAATTTATTTACTTTTATATATAAATGGAAAAAGTCCATATGATTAGTTCCGGATTGAGATGATATGAGACAATATCAATCCATAAAGGTTTAATCATTAAATATCCCTAGTCGTAGTATTATCGAGACTGGACATCGATAATGTGGAATAGTCCAGTATTGCACTTGTGCGCGTTGTGAGGGCATGACAGCATAGTTCTCATATGTTTAAGTATAGGATACTTATGCAAGTGCGAAAAGAGGTTGTGTTTTACCGATGGTACGAAAAACAGCTTCGCTCTGGATAGACCCCGCGGAATCCCATTGGTAGTATGTATATGTGTCTATGGGAGTCTGCTTCAGGGTAGGTGTATTTGGTCTTAACCTGAGACTTGCATCGCTAGTACTTGCGACAATCGGTAAACTTTGGTTTTGGTCGTCCAGGGCTTTAACAGGTTCTGTGTACGCCTCTACTGGGTTTATTGAGAATCGTAGTGTATTGGATGTGATGTCAAGACGAAAGTATCACTTCAGACATATGGAGATGATGATCACGCAGGGATTCAGAACTGGTTCTCTATTGTGTTGCAACCATCGGGATAATATGACAAGGTCATGATTATCCGATTCAAAGAGACTAGTTGCTGGATATCCGATATGTGCTTCGTACGGGGCATACACTATTCCAGCCCCAGGCCTTGCACGTGACTTCCGATACTGGATCGCAATACGCAATACTACTGTATACTACTCTTGATAAAGATCGTATATTCCATTAAGAATATTTCTGGAGAATTGGGTAGGCATGGTGCTTTGCTAGAAGCCAACCTTGTCTCGTAAATCGGTAAAAATATAGTACAAGGTATGTACGTATTCGGATAGTCCGATGACCGTATTTACTGCCAACATATCCAGGGATCTCTTGGGTCGCTTCCCGAAAGTTCACCGATTATGTATGATTCGAGCTAAATTAATATGGGATTAATTGCGGAGAAACTTTATCTTGGATAAAGTACTATTTGAAGAGAGAGAAAGATTAATTTGAAATTAATCAGTAAAATAATATATTCGATATATTATTTGAAATTGGATTTCGACGCGAAATTAAAATTATATTTTAATTCAGGAAACGAGTTAATTTAGAATTAATTCATTAGCGACGTGAATAGTAATTTTGGTAGTGTAACTATTTAATTAAATTCGATTTAATTACGTCGCGATGGAAGTTCGTTAATTTAGAATTAGCGAACCCGAGCCCGGGAGTGTTTGTGGGCCCACTCGCATTCAGAATCAAGTGGGGCCCATATGTCACATCAACCATCACATCACATGTCACATTTATCACTTTAGGTTGATGTGTTTAGGTGTGGTTGGTGATAGTGTGTACAACACTCCAAATAATGAAAGCAATTTGTGACATATACCAAATACCACTTTTGGTAAATATTTATTATTGTTTTGAAACAAAACACACTAGCTTCATTTTCCTCTCTCATTTGCCGAATGCAGTGGCTATTTTTCTCCTCTCCATTTTCTTCATCAAAGCCAAAATTTGAAGGAAGAAATTGATAAATATTTGTTGCAAAGTTTATCAAAGGGCTAGCACTCTTCAAGGATCATCAAGAGGTGATAGGGAAACCTATTCAAGGACTTGGAAAAATCCAAACAAAGCTTGGAGCATTGTTCTTTGTCTTGGCCGAAAGTTGAGCATCTTGGAAGAGCAAAATTTGTTCATCAACTCATTCTTAAACTGATCGTTGTAAGTATGATTCCGCCATATTTCTTCGTTATTCATTCGCATTTCTTTACTTATTTTGATCTTGGGAATAATCATAGAAACCAACAATAATCACTAGTTGGAAAAGAGAAGGATATACCTACCTTTATTTTGGAACTGTTCATCTTACTCTTACCCTTCATGGGAGAAGAGGTTTATCTATCAGTATTAGAGTTGGTGCTCGACACGTGATGAGCGGAAAATATATCAATATTTATCACCCCTTTTACCTAATATTTTGTTTAGTTTCTCGGGTTTGATGAACATTTTGATGTGTTTTACAGATAAATAAAGTATTGGGACTTAATGGAATCAACTCGGGGCTAAAACGATGAAATTCAGAGTAAAAAAATGGCGAAAAACGGAAATTTACTATACGCTTTACGAAGTGTAGTCCTAAATTCCAATTTTATATAAGTTTGGTATTTTGGCCATAATATTTTCATCTGATATCCAATTGAGCTGTTTCAAGTTCCAGAGTAAAGAAGGCACAATGATCTACAACTTTGAAGATTTAAATATTTTCAAATTCTGAAGTTTGGAAGGCCGAAATTGATGAATAAGCTAGTGTATTTTGTGTAATTACTATAGTCATTTTCAAAATATAAAATAAAATCAATAAAATAAAAAAGTAAAAATTGTCAAACTTCCACCAAACATGCTTGCATGATTGGTGGAAGATTTGGTGCCATGCTTGATGCCATGTTTGGTGGAGTAATTGGCAGAGAAATTTGTGGAAGCTTTTAGATTTTCCTATAAATACCAAGCTAAACTTTGTAATTTTTTCATGCTTTCTTTGGAGGAATTTCTCCATGAAAACCTAAAGGAAAGTGTCTTGTATATTTATTTAAGTTTTCTTGTATTTTCTTTTGATTTAATTGATAAAATTTTGTGTGTTTTCTTTTACAACATGAGCAAGTAATCTCATTCTGCTGGGGTGAAGAGGTAAGACTTTTAATATAATAAATTAGATTAATCTCCCTTATTTTAATTAAAATTTGGATTAATTAGTTATCGCCTATATGGCCGGTTTAGGTGACAACCTTATTTACCGCCTATATGGTCAGTTTTTCATTTTAGATGTAGTATCCGCCTATATGCTCGGTTTAGGTAATAACCTTGTTTCATTATCCTCCCACCAGATTTCATTATCCTTGACATGGAGGAAGACAAAGATATACCTATCATTCTTGGAAGACCATTCTTGGCTACAAGTCGAACTGTTATTGATGTGCAAAAAGGAGAACTAACCATGAAAGTGCAGGACCAAGAAGTTACCTTCTATGTTTTCAAAGCCATGAAATTCCCTAGCGATGAAAAGGAGGAAGAATGTTTCAGAATTGATGTTGTTGATAGTATCATCTAAGATACTGATACAATTTCCACGGACAAACTTGAAGCTTGCATCACCAACATGACTGACAGCGAGATAGATGCTAAAATTCTGGAATGTATCAATTATCTTGACAAGCCATTCCATTTCAAATCAACACCACCAGTTGAAAGCCTAGAACTGTCAAAGAAAGATCGAAACAAGCCTTTGATTGAAGAACAATCACAGCTGGAGCTGAAGTTACTTCCGAGCCATCTCAGGTATGCATTTCTTGGAAACTCTTCTGAATTACCTGTGATTATTTCTTTTTCGCTAACATTTGTGCATGAAGAAAAGTTGCTAAGAGTGTTACGAGAACACTAGAGTGTAGGAAACGCTTTCCTCGTGCAGCGGAAGAGGCTTAGGCACACGGATCAGACTTGAAATTTTTTTCTACTTTTCCCTTCCTTTAGCCGAATGCAACCAACAGATATACTAAAATTTTGTTACTTTTTCGTACAAGATTTCAGGACCAGAATGCCCATGAAACAGTCCTCGAACAGCCCCCGAATTGTAGTGAAATATTGGACTATTTTTAACTCGTTACACAACCGAACTACACACTAATCAGCCTCTGATTTGCGTGAACTGCAAGGATATTTCAGGTCTGATTTTTCACTAAAAAATCAGTCCTAACACAGCCCTAAAATATCCCCAAGTGTTTACCAAAATTTCGGATTAAATAAAATTCAAACCGAGCCCTGAATCAATTATATGATTCACGGTAATGGACAATGGAATACTCCCACTACCGTGAGATAGAGAAGATAAGAATAATGATTTTGGTTCAATGCCACAAGGTCTTCCGAGCTATGTCTCACAACCAACGGAAAGTAGTGTGGGCAATACTCATTAAATAAATCCCTAAAGCTTTTAGAGATTACTCGTCACACTTGTATTTTCCTTATTTTTCCTTTTGTTCTTATCTTTCTTTTTCTCAACAATTGAGAGAATGAAGAAGATGAAGAGATTCTCTGCGGATGCAATCTTTGTGACGGTAACGTCTTCTCTCTCTAATATCTCCCTGATAAGATGATATTTCCTCTCTATATGCTTTCCCCTTTTGTGGCTTCTTGGTTCTTTGGAGTTTGCCACCCCATCACTATTACCGTAATAGAGTGTGAGTGGTCTATCCATATCTCGAACAACTTCCAGATCTCCCAAGAATTTACGACGCCAGACCGCTTCCTTAGCTACTTCACAAGTTGCTACATATTCAGCCTACATGGTGGAGTCAGCAATGCAATATTGCTTTATACTCCGCCATACTATAGCCCCACCACCTAGGGTGAACACTGATCTAGATGTAGATTTCCTAGAATCGACAACTGTCTGAAAATCAGAGTCTGTATATCCCCTTAGGATCATATCCTCACCGGAATACACAAGCTTATAATCTCTCGTTCTCTTAAGATACTTGAGAGTGTGTTTTACAGCCACCTAGTGATCCAATCCTGAGTTTGACTGAAACCTACGACTACTCCCACTGCAAAACAAATGTTCGGTCTCATGTATAACATAGCATATATGAGACTACCAATTGCTGAGGCATGTGAGATATGTCTCATATCCTCAACATCTTGATGTGTCTTAGGAGACTGTTCCTTTGACAAATGAATTTCATGCCGATAAGGTAGATTTCCTTTCTTGGAATTCTACATCCTAAATCGTTCAAGGATATTGTCGATATAAGATGCCTGAGATATAGCTAACAGTCGTTTCTTACGATCCCGAAGTATCTGAATCCCAAGAACATAATTGGCCTCTCCCAAATCTTTCATTTGGAATTGGTTAGTTAGCCAGGTTTTCATGTCTGATAATATGTTTACATCATTCCAATTGAGTAAAATATCGTCAACGTATAAAATAAGAAAAACCACCTTCCCGTCAATGACGCGCTTGTTTACACAAGGCTCATCAACATTCTGCTCAAAGTCATAAGACTTGATCGTGGTATCAAATCTTATATTCCAAGATCGAGATCCTTGTTTGAGTCCATAAATGGAATTTTTTCGCTTCCAAACCTTTTGCTATTGACCTTGGGTGATGAACCTCTGGTTGTATCATATAGAAACTCTCATCAAGATTTCCATTTAAGAATGCAGTCTTGACATCCATTTTCTAAATCTCATAGTCGTAATATGCGGAAATGGATAGAAGAGTGCAGATGAATTTAAGCATGGCTACTGGTGAGAAAGTTTCCTCATAGTCAACTCCCTCTTTCTGGGTATAACCCTTGGCCACTAGTCTAGCATTGAAGGTCTATACCTTCCCATCTAATCCTCTATTCCTCTTGTAGATCCACTTGCAACCTATGGGTTTTACCCCATCAAGTTGGTCTACAAGTTCCCAGACTGAGTTGGAGTACATGGACTCCATCTCTAGGTTCATGGCTTTAAGCCATTCCTCTTTGTCAGAATCATCCATTGCACTACTATAGGTCAATGGATCATCTATGCCATCACTGGATGCGGCAACTTATGCCTCTCCAACCCCAAGTTAGCGATTAGGTTGTCGTACAACCCTCCCACTACGTCTAGGTGGTAGATCATTCTGACGAGCTTGCATCTGACTCTCAGATGTCGAAGGTGCTATGTATTTGTCAACTTTCGTTGACGATGACATGCTGGTTGAACCAACAAGTAACTCCTTGAGTAACACCTTACTTCGAGGCTTGAACTCCCTCATATAGTCCTCCTCTTGAAACGTAATATTTGTCGATACAAATATTTTTTTATCATCAGGACTGTAGAATAATCCACCCCTAGTATCCTTAGGATAGCCTACAAATAGGCACACCTGAGAATGTAGCTCCAACTTTGTGGTTTTGCTCTTCAGCACATGTGCTGGACACCCCCATATGTGAAAATATCGTAAACTAGTTTTACGACCATTCCACAATTCTAATGGAGTCTTAGGAACAGATTTAGATGGAACTACATTAAGGATATGCATTGCAGTTTGTAGTGTATATCCCCAGAACGAACTATGTAGTGAGCTATAACTGAACATAGATCTCATCATGTCTAGTAGGGTCAAATTTATCCTCTCTGCAACACCATTTTGCTGTGGTGTTCCAGGCGCTGTGAGCTGGGATACTATCTCATGCTCAATTAAGAATTCCACGAAATCTCTGTCGAGGTATTCCCTTCCATGATCCGATCTAGGGGTGTTCACGGGTCGGGTCGGGTTTTTTAAAATTTTGTTAGACCCGATCGGGTCGGGTCAAGAGAAAGTCGGGTCTTGGGTCGGGTCGGGTCAAGAGAAAGTCGGGTCTTGGGTTGGGTCGTGGGGAAGTGCACCGGGGCGGGTCGGGTCATTTAAAAAAATAAATTTTTTTGATGAATTAATTATTTTGAAATATAAAAATTAGTTATTTTGAAATATAAAAATTAGTTATTTTATATCCCAAAAATTATCATATATATAAAGTTTTAAAAAATTATCATGTTGAAGAATTTTTGTGCACGTGCTTAGCAATGAGAAATTAGCCATTAATTGTCAATTTACGCTTAAATTAATACAAACAAGAAGGGGGAAAAAATTTGAACAACTGTGTTTGCACGAGAACCCACTTGATGATGCTGTGTTTGAATTTGAAAGTGGTGTTGTGTTCTTACAATGGTTTTTGGCTTACTAAAAAAATTTCGTATTCAATTATTGGTACTGGTTAGGCGGCGGTGAGGAGAATATACACAAGCAATTGGATCTCCAAATTTAACTTAAAATTAGGACCTCAAATTAAAAAAAAAAATTTGATTTTTAGAATATAATATTACTTATATATTTTTTTTTATCATTTATCGTAAAAAAAAATTCATTTTAAGAATCTGATTAAAGTCTCATTAAATTCAAGACAACTCATGACACCTCGAATAAAAAATAGAGAAAAAGAAAATGTATATAGTGAATACCAAACATTAACTTGTGATCGATTTGATCATTATCACGTTTGAACTTAGATCAATGGTACCGTGAGTAACTTACGAACTCAAGTTGATGAAGACAAAAACCTGAAATTTGAAGCTACAGTTTATAATTGGTACAACATCTTTACCAAATGACCACATCAATGAATAAATTAAATGATGAACACAAAATATCACCAAAATCACTGGAACCTAACCATTGTTTTCTATTTGCTTTGCGTAAATTGTAAGATATCATCCAAATGCATCCAACTTGAGCTGAAAAATAATTTTTTGAAATATAAATAATTTTTTTGATAATTTATTATTTTGAAATATAAATATTAGGTATTTTTAAAAAAATAATTAATATAAATATTAGTTATTTTATGTCCCAAAAATAATTAAATTTTAGAAAAATAATATAAATACTATAGGGTGGGGTCGGGTCGGGTTTTAGTATTAAACCGTTGCCAAACCCGAAAATTTCGGGTCGGGTCGGGTTGAAAATTTGCAAATTTTTTTTGACCCGCACGGGTCGGGTCACGGGTTGACCCGACCCTATGAACACCCCTAATCCGATCATAGAGCTTTGATTGTCTTACCTAATTTGTTCTCAACCTCAGCACGATACTCTTTGAACTTTTCAAAGGTATCTGATTTGTGATGCATTAGGTAGACATACCCATATCTTGAATAATCATTAATGAATGTGACGAAGTATTCATAACCACCTCGGGCTCTTACATTCATCGGTCCGCAAATGTCTGAATGTATTAGCTCAAGTGGTTGACTGACTCTTATACCTTTTCCAGTAAAAGGCCTCTTGGTCATTTTTCCTTCTAAATAGGATTCATAAACTGGTAAAGTCCCGAGCTTTAATTGGTTTAAGGCTCCGTTATTTACCAATCTTTTTATCCAGTCAAGGTTGATATGACCAAGTCTAAGATGCCATAGAAATGTGTCATCGTGAGAAATCTTTGGCCGTTTAATTTTAGGTTTCTCAACCTTAAACATTTAAGCATTGAGCAGTGACCTATGTGTTAGACAATTATGACCCATAGCGTCACTATTTTGTAAAAGACATTGTGTTTTGTACAAAATTGACTATGTAATATTGAAATTATCTTTTATCATTTCGTAATTTATTTACTATGATATATAAATGGTAAAAGTCCATATGATTAGTTCCGGATTGAGATGATATGAGACATTATCAATCCATAAAGGTTTAATCATTAAATATCCCTAGTCGTAGTATTATCGAGACTGGACATCGATAATGTGGAATAGACTAGTATTGCACTTGTGCGCGTTGTGAGGGCATAACGGCACAGTTCTCATATGTTTAAGTATAGGATACTTATGCAAGTGCAATAGGAGGTTGTGTTTTACCGATGGTACGGAAAACAGCTTCGCTCTGGATAGACCCCGCGGAATCCCATTGGTAGTATGTATATGTGTCTATGGGAGTCCGCGTCAGGGTAGATGTATTTGGTCTTGACCTGAGACTTACATCGCTAATACTTGCGACAATCGGTAAACTTTGGTTTTGGTCGTCCAGGACTTTAACAGGTTCTGTGTACGCCTCTATTGGGTTTATCGAGAATCGTAGTGTATTGGATGTGATGTCAAGACGGAAGTGTCACTCCAGACATATGGAGATGATGATCACGCAGGGATTCATAACTCATTCTCTATTGTGTTGCAACCATCGGGATAATGTGACAAGGTCATGATTATCCGATTCAAAGAGACTAGTTGTTTGATATCCGATATGTGCTTCGTACGGGGC
Organism: Zanthoxylum bungeanum; assembly: GCA_019454045.1. Classification (NCBI taxonomy): domain Eukaryota; kingdom Viridiplantae; phylum Streptophyta; class Magnoliopsida; order Sapindales; family Rutaceae; genus Zanthoxylum; species Zanthoxylum bungeanum. The sequence continues at coordinate 276,596 of SKCR01025205.1, forward strand.
AGACACTATTCCAGCCCCAGGCCTAGCACGTGACATCAGATACTGGATCGTAATACGAGATACTGGGTATTCTACGTCTGACATAGATTATATATTCCAGTAAGAATATTTCTGGAGAATTGGGTAGGCACGGTGCTGCTTTGCTAGAAGCCAACCATGTCTTGTAAATCGGTAAGCACGTAGTACGAGGTACTCGCTTTATCGGATAGTCCGATAACCGGATTTACTGCCAACATATCCAGAGATCTCTTGGGTCGCTTCCCAAGGATTCACCGATGACTGTTGACTTAAATTGGAATTAATCTGGGATTAATTAAGAGAGAGAAAATTAATCTGGGATTAATATGGGCTTTATTTAATCTGGGATTAAAAGTGTAAAGTGGGGAAAGAACGCGATTAATTTGGAATTAATCGGTAAAATAAATTTAATAGTTAAATTTGATTTTTCTATTTAATTTATTCAAACGGGCTAAAAATTAATATATCGGATATATTAAAATGAATTGGATTTCATTACGAAATTAAAGTCGGACTTTAATGCGAACGAACAAATTAATTTAGAACTAATTCATGAACGACGTTCGATATATATTGCGAGGCATCGTTATTTAATTAAATTGGATTTAATTATTTAACGACGAAGGATCGTTTAATTGGATTAAACGAACCGAGCCGCGGCAAATGCCCGTAGAGATATTTGAATTTCGGATTCAAATATTTGGAGCCAAAAGTGTGGTAGGTGTTCCCACCACACAACCACCTTGTTTTGTCTTAATGAATACCATTTACCCATCTCTACCTTGTTTTGGGTAAAAGGTGAAATGGTTTCACTTTTTGGTAAATAACAAAAAGGCATTTCATTTGTTGTTTAACACTTGACAAAAAAAAAAAACACAAAAAACCCTAAGGAAGAAAAGCTTGGCCGAATTCCTTCCCCTCTCTTCTCTTTGATTTGATTTTCAAATCATCAAAAGCTAGCACTTTGGAAGTGAACAAAGGTGATATGGAAACTCCTCAATAGCTTGGAATCATCCTAAAGCTTGGATTCATCCTAAAGCTTGGATCTTGGAGATCTTGGATCTCAAATTTTAAAAGCTCCAAAACTCATTGTAAGTATATCCGCACCTTATAATGATCAACTCTTTTATTATGCATGCTTATTAGATCCTTATTTTGTTCTTGGAACACTAACAATGGTATCAGAGCCTAATTTAAGCATGATAATTTTAGGGTTCTTGAACTTAAAAATTTGGGGCTTTTTGATTTTGAGCATGATTTTTTGAAATTGATGCTTTGAGTATGTTTACAATATGATAACTTAGAGTTATGCATGATTAGATTTCAAATAAATCAAAAGCAACAAAAAATAAAAAAATAGTTAGTGAGGCCGAATTCACCTAGGCAGTGCACTGCAGTTTTTTGTTTTTTGTAACATGAAATAATGTGTTTGGATGCATGTTTAAATGATGATAGTTGGTTTAATATGATTAGAATCAATGTCTATAATGTTCATGTTAAAATCTAAGTGCATGTTGAGCATGAAATGATGATCTTAGGCTTCAATATGTCTCAAGCATGCAATGATGTGTTTTTGGCTTGATTTTATGTTAAGCATGAATTATTAGTTTAAGGATGATTAATTAAGTTAATTATTATTTTGGAAATATTGAGTTTAATTAATTAATTATGGCTAATACACTTTAATTAAAATAATTGTGATATTTGGAATATTATAATTATGTAAATATGCCTTTAAAATTGAATTGGGCTAAAAGTGTGTATTTGGGCCTAATGGGCTTGGTTTGACCAACTTTGGTTTTGGACTTTTGGATTGGATCCAATTGGGCCCAAAACCAATTCCATGAAGTCCAAATACATGACTTGACCCTTTAAAGTATTTGATTGGGCCTAATGGGCCTAAATTGA
>SKCR01025206.1:0-193306 GCA_019454045.1 Zanthoxylum bungeanum
GCCGGTGAGAGCCTTTGTCTATACTCTTACTAACCCACCTATAGAACCGGGTTGGCTAAAGTAACAATTTATTTCCTTGAATATGTGCTTGTGGACCATCCTCATTTGGATGCAGTTGGACTATTGTCAGATAAATGCGGGCTTGCTGGGCCATTTAAAACTGGGGCAAGTTCGTACCTTATGACTATTAGGCCCAAAGCTTCTGAAATGTTGAGGGCCATACTGTAAAAATTATTACGTTTGCATTATCTTTCTTCTACGCTTGTGTGGGAACATCGTCGTTTGGATCCGTTTGGACCATGTGCCATGGGATATGGGCTCTTGTTGGGCCATTTGAACTGGGACAAGAACGTTATCTCATGACTATTGGGCCAAAAGGCTTCTAAATAACAATGGGCCATTTTATGATTGTGTTCGGAATTTTATCATTGGATTAGTTGGGGCTCTTTGCCATAAGACATGAACTCGTTGGGCTATTTAAACTGGGGACGGGTTCACTCTTATGACAATTAGCCCGAAAGATTCTAAAATGATAACCGGCCGATTTGTGTGAAATTTTTTTTATATTGATTTAGTATGTTATAAACATCTCATGCACCTCATACATACATACCTCATGTTAACCCTTGTATTCTGAAAGCCATCATAGATTACATGTTGGTTAGGGAAAAGGACAGACTTGTCAAAGACCAAGCAGCCACCAGGAGTACCGGCAAAAGACATAACCCAACGGGATAGGAAAACCCAATCATGCATGCATGCATACACGTAACATATTTGCATCCTTTTGTGTTTTGTTCCGTTTTGTAATAACAGGTTTTCAAAAAAGAAAAAAAAGAGAAGAAAAGAAAAGCGTCAAAAGACAAAACCAATCAGGAACATCGACAATACTGTATCAGTCTGGGGGCGAGGCCCATATCAGCATCAGTCTAGAGGGCGAGACCCATAGCAATATCATTGGGGGCGAGGCCCATATCAGCTGTATCAGTGTGGGGCGAGGCCCACTTCAGCATCAGTTTTGGGGGCGAGGCCCATATCAGTATCAATTTGGAGGCGAGGCCCATATCAGTATCAATCTGGGGGCGAGGCCCATATTAGTATCAGTCGGGGCGAGGCCCATATCAGTATCAGTCTGGGGGCGAGGCCCACATTCAGTATCAGTCTGGGGGCGAGGCCCATGTCAGTAGCAGTTGGGGCCGAGACCCACTTCAGCATCAGTTTGGGGATAAGTCCCAGGGCAGAGGCCCACATCAGTATCAGTCTGGGGGCGAGGCCCATATCAGCAGTGTCGTCGTGGGGCGAGACCATATCAGTATCAGTCTGGGGCGAGGCCCATATCAATATCAGTTTAGGGCGAATCCCACATCATTCTGCGGCCGAGGCCCGCATCGCAGAATTTTGGAATGAATCCAGGGAATGAACCCAGGGTCGAGGCCCACATCAACAGAATTTGGAATGAATCCAGGGAATGAATCCCAGGGTCGAGGCCCACATCAGCAGAATTTTGGAATGAATCCAGGGAATGAATCCCAGGGCCGAGGCCCGCATCAGCAGAATTTTGGGATGAATCCGAAGGTCGAGGCCCACATCAGCATCAATCTGGGGGCGAGGCCCATGTCAGTAGCAGTTGGGGCCGAGGCCCACTTCAGCAATCAGTTTTGGGGGATGAGTCCCAGGGTCGAGGCCCACATCAAAACACAGGTCGAGGGAGATGAAGTCCCGATGAATCCCGAAGGTCGAGGCCCTATCAGCATCAATCTGGGGGCGAGGCCCATGTCAGTAGCAGTTGGGGCCGAGGCCCACTTCAACATCAGTTTTGGGATGAGTCCCAAGGTCGAGGCCCACATCAAACACAGTTTGGGAATGAGTCCCAGGGTCGAGGCCCATATTACATCAGATCAGTTCTGCCGAGAATGGCACTCCGAGAATGGAGATATAGTCGGGAATGGGCAGTTCAAGAATGAACAAGTCAGAAAATGACACTCCGAGAATGGAGATATAGTCCGGGAAGGGCAGTTCAAGAATGAACAAGTCGGAAATGACACTCCGAGAAGGAGATACAATCCAAGAATGGAGCAGAGTTCAAGAATGAACAAGCGGGGAATGGCACTCCAAGAATGGAAGCAAGGTTCGGAAATGGACCACTCTCATATCAGTAACGGTTCAGAAATGGACCACTCTCTATCAGCAATGGTTCAGAAATGGACCACTCTCATATCAGGCATGGGTTTGGAAATGGACTATCTCTCATCAGCAACGGTTCGGAAATGGACCATCATCTCATCACTTGCCGAAAATGGCACTCCGAAAATGGAGCACGGTTCGGAAATGGACCATCATCTCATCACTTGCCGAAAATGGCACTCCGAAAATGGAGCACGGTTCGAAATGGACCATCATCTCATCACTCGCCGAAAATGGCACTCCGAAAATGGAGCACGGTTCGAAATGGACCATCATCGCAACAGTTCGGGAACAAAGCCCAGAGGAAGAAAGCCTCATATCAGTATAAGTTTGAGAACAAAGCTCAAGAGGAAGAAAGCTCATATCAGTATAGTTTGAGAACAAAGCTCAGGGGAAGGAAGACAGCTCATGTCAGTACAGTTTGAGAACAAGCTCAAGAGGAAGAAAGCCTCATATCAGTTATAGTTTGAGAACAAAGCTCAAGGGGAAGAAAGCCTCATATCAGTATAGTTTGAGAACAAAGCTCAAGGGGAAGAAAGCCTCATGTCAGTACAGTTCGGGAATAAAGCTCGGGAGGAATAAAGCCTCATCTCAACACAGTTCGAGAATGAACAAGCCGGGAATGGCAATCCAAGAATGGAGCAGAGTTCAAGAATGAACAAGCCGGGAATGGCACTCCAAGAATGGAAGCACGGTTCGGAATGGACCAACCTTACAGTAACAGTTCGGGAATGGACACGGTTTGGGAATGGACCACATCACAACACGGTTCGGGAATGAACCAGGGGTCGCAGCACCTCACCACCCAATCAACTCAACACATGGTAAGTCAAGTGGCAACTGGCGAGCCAGGTAAATAGAAATGCATTGCATAACTTTGATAGGATTGTCACTGTTGCACAATACACAAGTCCCATCAAAGTGGGGGGCGACTGTAGGCACTGCATTTTTACACATAGAACCCGATGAGGAGTCTTATTTGGAGACAACTACCTTTTTAAGTCACTGAGGTCACGGGAAACGGACATCGGAAGGGGAAATTCAGAATAAACAAGGTTCACTGTTTCGTTCGTGCTACGTTCGTATTTATGTTCGAACGTCAAACGGATTGCGGGCGTTCGTGCCGCGTTCGAGGAAGCGTTTCGAACGGTGTCGGTAATTCTGGTTTTGCGCTAGCCTCTCATCCAGCCCAATTCCCCCCAAAGCCCCATAAAACACATCCCAATTTAAATAAATAAATATTAATTAAAACATTAACTAAATAAGATGATAATTAAATTAATTAAATAATTAAATAAAACATAAACTAAACATAAAATAAACAATTACCAACTTAACTAAAATCATGCCTAAATTAACAAATCACACACTAAATCAAAATATAATCATGCCTAATTAAAATCAATCAACCAATTATATTCCCAATCTAATAAGATATTCCCAAACTTAAAATATTGTATTCCTAACCAAGCCAATCAAATATTCAACCTTCCCTATCTAGCCAAGATTTGTCCCCCCTCATCTTTGACTTCCCTTAACCAAACCAAATCAAATCCTTGACTTCCCTTAACAAACCAAATCAAATCCTTTCCTTGTCAAGCCCAACCCTTTGCCTAAAAAAAGAAACCCTTCACCAACCTTCTCAACTTAGTTATTGGTCCCCTAGTCCCCTAGTCCCCTAGTCCCTAACTCATACAACACACAAATAAAAATTACAGGAGGAACACACCCAAGGAAACAATAGCAAAAGATAAAGAGGAAAAGGCAGCGAAACCACAAGGAAACAATAGCAAAAGACGGAAACGACGACTCAAAACAGTAAGACAACGAACGAGAACAGTGAACCAGTGGAACCAGGAGAGTTGCGGAGCATCCCCCCTTCCGACGATCGTGTACCGTACATCCGAGAGATGATTTAAAAGGTTAGACCTGAGGGTACCTTTTATTTAGTTTATATTCGTTTTATTATTATTATTATGGCATTCTATTCGCAGAGAGTCGTTTATGGAAGCATGTTGTGGCTTGAATGAAATGGAAGAGTGTCGTCTCTTGTGGTATATAGGATGGAAACCCAGACGTAAATTCCGTAGCCGAATCCGAATGGACGGTAGTGCGGTCTGTACATGGGACACAACTCCACGTACCACTTGATAACGGCACATTCTCTTGTTTTGTGTTGCTTTTATGTATTTATTTTTGTCATTTAAATTCTGCATGTTGCTTATTTATGCGTGACTCAATCGAGCGCATGGGCTTAGTAAGTGGAATGAAAGATCCCCTATGGGGAGGGGTTAAAGCCCTTTACCACGATGCTTTGCCGCGCCGATTGATGTGTGTTCGGTTGGATGCAAGACACGTTCAATCGGACATACTTAGAATAATATGATTGTCTTTATGTTTGTATGCATGATGTGATGTGACGCGCATGGGCTTAGTATGTTGGTCTAAAGGTCCTCTCTTTGAGAGATCAAGAGCCCCAAAAGGCCACCTTTACGGCAGCAGTACTTCACCGCGCCCCCTTATTTCGTTGTTTATGTATTGCGTCCCATTTTATGCATCAGTTCTGTTCCCGTTCGAACGCGTTTACGAACGCAACTCGAACGCGCATGTATTTTTGCCTTATCATGCATCAGGTCTCATTTCCGTTCGAACGCGTTATCAAACGCCATACGAACGCGAGCATTCTGTTTCATTTCCGTTCGAACGCGTGTCGAACGCTACTCGAACGTGAGCATTCTGTTTCATTTCCGTTCGAACGCGTTTACGAACGCTACACAAAAACGTGCACACACTGAACTGAGTCTGTCTTATCATATTCATGCATAATTGCCTCTTGGTTGATCTTTCTTGTGTTATATAGCCAACTGTATTATTTGTATTCAAGCATGATTATGTTGTTCTTAGTTTTCCATAACATAGGATTGAAATATGTTCATGAGATTGCCATGTGACGTTGCATGTTGTGATGAACTTGTTGAGGTATGCATATGAATTTAGAAGCATGATATTCTTGGAAATAAATGTTATTTAAGCCTGGTTAAATTATTATATAAATCCTTTTTATTACAAGTGACATAAGTAAGGGACCATTCCGAACCCAACGGTTTGAGGTCTTCCCTTGCGAGGGGTGAGTGCGGCCTTAAATCTTTGTCCCGATTCACACCGGGTGGCGACTCCTGTTATGTAATTCTTCCCATCTAGGCCGCGAGCCTAGGAACGGCGTCGCCCAGGTCCTGTTGTCCACAGTCTGGCGACTCCACTGGGGATAGAGAATCGGCCCCGAATATTGTCTTGTAATGATTGGATTTATGTTTAATTGACCGTGTCTATAGTGGATAAAGTGAGGGTTTAATCAAAGGCATTTTTAGGCTAGGTAATGGTTTGGTGTCTTCCTTCATTCACTACCTTTCTAGAAGGAAAAGCTGTGAAGGCACCTATATAGCCATCTACTCGTAGCCTATTGTGATGGACTAATTTGGATGACTCGTTGTTTATTCCTGACAACAAGCGATAAGAGCCTAAGAGGCTTGGGTATTTAAGTGAGCCTCGCTCCACCTTCCCTCTGGGGGATCTACAACGGGAAATCCATTTGACAGTCCGTCACAACCATAGCTCATTGCACGTACCTTAGTGTATAAAAAAGGGTGCGCTCACTTGGTTGCTCGAACCCTTGAGTGGGGAGACCTAGTTGTGGGCCATCCTTCGCCGGTGAGAGCATTTGTCTATACTCTTACTAACCCACCTATAGACCGGGTTGGCTAAAGTAACAATTATTTCCTTGAATATGTGCTTGTGGACCATCCTCATTTGGATGCAGTTGGACTATTGTCAGAAATGCGGGCTTGCTGGGCCATTTAAACTGGGGCAAGTTCTTACCTTATGACTATTAGGCCCAAAGCTTCTGAAATGTTGATGGGCCATACTGTAAAAATTATTACGTTTGCATTATCTTTCTTCTACGCTTGTGTTTGGGAACATCGTCGTTTGGATCCGTTTGGACCATGTGCCATAGGATATGGGCTTGTTGGGCCATTTGAACTGGGACAAGAACGTATCTCATGACTATTGGGCCAAAAGGCTTCTAAATAACAATGGGCCATTTTATGATTGTGTTCGGAATTTTATCATTTGGATTTAGTTGGGCTCTTTGCCATAAGACATGAACTCGTTGGGCTATTTAAACTGGGACGGGTTCACTCTTATGACAATTAGCCCGAAAGATTCTAAAATGATAACAGGCCGATTTGTGTGAAAATTTTAATTGATTTAGTATGTTATACACATCTCATGCACCTCATGCATACATACATCATGTTAACCCTTGTATTCTGAAAGCCATCATAGATACATGTTGGTTAGGGAAAAGGACAGACTTGTCAAAAGACCAAGCAGCCACCAGGAGTACCGGCAAAAGACATAACCCAACGGGATAGGAAACCCAATCATGCATGCATGCATACACGTAACATATTTGCATCCTTTTTGTGTTTGTTCCGTTTTGTAATAACAGGTTTCAAAAAAGAAAAAAAAAAGAGAAGAAAGCGTCAAAAGACAAAACCAATCAGGAACATCGACAATACTGTATCAGTCTGGGGGCGAGGCCCATATCAGCATCAGTCTAGGGGCGAGACCCATAGCAATATCAGTTGGGGGCGAGGCCCATATCAGCTGTATCAGTGTGGGGCCGAGGCCCACTTCAGCATCAGTTTTGGGGGGCGAGGGTCAGTCCATTCAGTAATTTGGAGGCGGCCCAGTCCCATATCAGTATCAATCTGGGGGCGAGGCCCATATCAGTATCAGTCTGGGGGCGAGGCCATATCAGTATCAGTCTGGGGCGCAGGCCCACATTCAGTATCAGTCTGGGGGCGAGGCCCATGTCAGTAGCAGTTGGGGCCGAGACCCACTTCAGCATCAGTTTTGGGGATAAGTCCCAGGGCAGAGGCCCACATCAGTATCAGTCTGGGGGCGAGGCCCATATCAGCAGTGTCAGTCGTGGGGCGAGGCCCATATCAGTATCAGTCTGGGGCGAGGCCCATATCAATATCAGTTTAGGGCGAAGCCCACATCATTCTGCGGCCGAGGCCCGCATCAGCAGAATTTTGGAATGAATCCAGGGAATGAATCCCAGGGTCGAGGCCCACATCAACAGAATTTTGGAATGAATCCAGGGAATGAATCCCAGGGCCGAGGCCCACATCAGCAGAATTTTGGAATGAATCCAGGGAATGAATCCCAGGGCCGAGGCCCGCATCAGCAGAATTTTGGGATGAATCCCGAAGGTCGAGGCCCACATCAGCATCAATCTGGGGGCGAGGCCCATGTCAGTAGCAGTTGGGGCCGAGGCCCACTTCAGCAATCAGTTTTGGGGGATGAGTCCCAGGGTCGAGGCCCACATCAAACACAGTTCGGGATGAATCCCGAAGGTCGAGGCCCATATCAGCATCAATCTGGGGGCGAGGCCCATGTCAGTAGCAGTTGGGGCCGAGGCCCACTTCAACATCAGTTTTGGGGATGAGTCCCAAGGTCGAGGCCCACATCAAACACAGTTTGGGAATGAGTCCCAGGGTCGAGGCCCATATTACATCAGATCAGTTCTGCCGAGAATGGCACTCCGAGAATGGAGATATAGTCCGGGAATGGGCAGTTCAAGAATGAACAAGTCGGAAATGACACTCCGAGAATGGAGATATAATCCGGGAATGGGCAGTTCAAGAATGAACAAGTCGGAAATGACACTCCGAGAATGGAGATACAATCCAAGAATGGAGCAGAGTTCAAGAATGAACAAGCCGGGAATGGCACTCCAAGAATGGAAGCACGGTTCGGAAATGGACCACTCTCATATCAGTAACGGTTCGGAAATGGACCACTCTCTTATCAGCAATGGTTCAGAAATGGACCACTCTCATATCAGGCATGGTTCGGAAATGGACTATCTCTCATCAGCAACGGTTCGGAAATGGACCATCATCTCATCACTTGCCGAAAATGGCACTCCGAAAATGGAGCACGGTTCGGAAATGAACCATCATCTCATCACTTGCCGAAAATGGCACTCCGAAAATGGAGCACGGTTCGAAATGGACCATCATCTCATCACTCGCCGAAAATGGCACTCCGAAAATGGAGCACGGTTCGAAATGGACCATCATCGCAACAGTTCGGGAACAAAGCCCAGAGGAAGAAAGCCTCATATCAGTATAAGTTTGAGAACAAAGCTCAAGAGGAAGAAAGCCTCATATCAGTATAGTTTGAGAACAAAGCTCAAGGGGAAGAAAGCCTCATGTTAGTACAGTGTGAGAACAAAGCTCAAGAGGAAGAAAGCCTCATATCAGTATAGTTTGAGAACAAAGCTCAAGGGGAAGAAAGCCTCATATCAGTATAGTTTGAGAACAAAGCTCAAGGGGAAGAAAGCCTCATGTCAGTACAGTTCGGGAATAAAGCTCGGAGGAATAAAGCCTCATCTCAACACAGTTCGAGAATGAACAAGCCGGGATGGCAATCCAAGAATGGAGCAGAGTTCAAGAATGAACAAGCCGGAATGGCACTCCAAGAATGGAAGCACGGTTCGGGAATGGACCAACTTACAGTAACAGTTCGGGAATGGACACGGTTTGGGAATGGACCACATCACAACACGGTTCGGGAATGAACCAGGGGTCGCAGCACCTCACCACCCAAATCAACTCAACACATGGTAAGTCAAGTGGCAGCTGGCGAGCCAGGTAAATAGAAATGCATTGCATAACTTTGATAGGATTGTCACTGTTGCACATTACACAAGTCCCATCAAAGTGGGGGCGACTGTAGGCACTGCATTTTTACACATAGAACCCGATGAGGAGTCTTATTTGGAGACAACTACCTTTTAAGTCACTGAGGTCACGGGAAACGGACATCGGAAGGGGAAATTCAGAATAAACAAGGTTCACTGTTTTCGTTCGTGCTACGTTCGTATTTATGTTCGAACGTCAAAACGGATTGCGGGCGTTCGTGCCGCGTTCGAGGAAGCGTTCGAACGGTGTCGGTAATTCTGGTTTTGCTGCTAGCCTCTAATCCAGCCCAATTAGCCCCCCAAAGCCCATAAAACACATCCCAATTTAAATAAATAAATATTAATTAAAACATTAACTAAATAAGATGATAATTAAATTAATTAAATAATTAAATAAAACATAAACTAAACATAAAATAAACAATTACCAACTTAAACTAAAATCATGCCTAAATTAAACAAATCACACCCTAAATCAAAATATAATCATGCCTAATTAAAATCAATCAACCAATTATATTCCCAATCTAATAAGATTATTCCCAAACTTAAAATATTGTATTCCTAAACCAAGCCAATCAAATATTCAACCTTCCCTATCTAGCCAAGATTTGTCCCCCCTCAATCTTTGACTTCCCTTAACCAAACCAAATCAAATCCTTTGACTTCCCTTAACCAAACCAAATCAAATCCCTTTCCTTGTCAAGCCCAACCCTTTGCCTATAAAAAGAACCCTTCACCAACCTTCTCAACCTTAGTTAGTTGGTCCCCTAGTCCCCTAGTCCCTAACTCATACACAACACACATAAAAATTACAGGAGGAACACACCCAAGGAAACAATAAGCAAAAGATAAAGAGGAAAAGGCAGCGAAACCACAAGGAAACAATAGCAAAAGACGGAAAACGACGACTCAAAACAGTAAGACAACGAACGAGAACAGTGAACCAGTGAACCAGGAGAGTTGCGGAGCATCCCCCCTTCCGACGATCGTGTACCGTACATCCGAGAGATGATTTAAAAGGTTAGACCTGAGGGTACCTTTTATTTAGTTTATATTCGTTTTATTATTATTATTATTGCATTCTATTCGCATGAGAGTCGTTTATGGAAGCATGTTGTGGCTTGAATGAAATGGAAGAGTGTCGTCTCTTGTGGTATATAGGATGGAAACCCAGACGTAAATTCCGTAGCCGAATCCGAATGGACGGTAGTGCGGTCTGTACATGGGACACAACTCCACGTACCACTTGAGTAAACGGCACATTCTCTTGTTTTGTGTTGCTTTTATGTATTTATTTTTGTCATTTAAATTCTGCATGTTGCTTATTTATGCGTGACTCAATCGAGCGCATGGGCTTAGTAAGTGGAATGAAAGATCCCCTATGGGGAGGGGTTAAAGCCCTTTACCACGATGCTTTGCCGCGCCGATTGATGTGTGTTCGGTTGGATGCAAGACACGTTCAATCGGACATACTTAGAATAATATGATTGTCTTTATGTTTGTATGTATGATGTGATGTGACTCGCATGGGCTTAGTATGTTGGTCTAAAGGTCCTCTCTTTGAGAGATCAAGAGCCCCAAAAGGCCACCTTTACGGCAGTACTTCGCCGCGCCCCCTTATTTCGTTGTTTATGTATTGCGTCCCATTTTATGCATCAGTTCTGTTCCCGTTCGAACGCGTTTATGAACGCAACTCGAACGCGCATGTATTTTTGCCTTATCATGCATCAGGTCTCATTTTCGTTCGAACGCGTTATCAAACGCCATACGAACGCGAGCTTTCTGTTTCATTTCCGTTCGAACGCGTGTACGAACGCTACTCGAACTTGAGCATTCTGTTTCATTTCCGTTCGAACGCGTTTACGAACGCTACACGAACGTGCACACACTGAACTGAGTCTGTCTTATCATATTCATGCATAATTGCCTCTTGGTTGATCTTTCTTGTGTTATATAGCCAACTGTATTATTTGTATTCAAGCATGATTATGTTGTTCTTAGTTTTCCATAACATAGGATTGAAATTTGTTCATGAGATTGCCATGTGACGTTGCATGTTGTGATGAACTTGTTGAGGTATGCATATGAATTTAGAAGCATGATATTCTTGGAAATAAATGTTATTTAAGCCTGGTTAAATTATTATATAAATCCTTTTTATTACAAGTGACATAAGTAAGGGACCATTCCGAACCCAACGATTTGAGGTCTTCCCTTGCGAGAGGTGAGTGCGGCCTTAAATCTTTGTCCCGGTTCACACCGGGTGGCGACTCCATGTTATGTAATTCTTCCCATCTAGGCCGCAAGCCTAGGAACGGCGTCGCCCAGGTCCTGTTGTCCACAATGTGCTTGTGGACCATCCTCATTTGGATGCAGTTGGACCATTGTCAGAAATGCAGACTTGCTGGGCCATTTAAACTGGGGCGAGTTCGTACCTTATGACCATTGGGCCCAAAGCTTCTGAAATGTTGATGGGCCATTCTGTAGAAATTATTGTTGTATGTTTGCATTATCTTTCTTTTATGCTTGTGTTTGGGAACATCGCCGTTTGGATCCATTTGGACCATTTGTCATGGGATATGGGCTTGTTGGGCCATTTAAACTGGGACAAGAACGTATTTTATGACGATTGGGCCAAAGGCTTCTAAGTGTTGATGGGCCACTTTGTGCTTGTGTTCGGAACAATACCATTTGGATTTAGTTGGGCTCCTTGCCATGAGATGTGAACTCGTTGGGCCAATTAAACTGGGACGAGTTCACTCCTATGACAGTTAGCCCAAAAGCTTCTAAAATGATAACGGGCCGATTTGTTTGAAAATTTTAGTTGATTTAGTTACATGCATCTCATGCACCCCATGCATACATACATCATGCTAACCCCCTTTTATCTTGAAAGCCATCATAGATACCCGTTGGTTAGGGAAGATGGCAGACTTGTCAAAAGACCAAGCAGCCACCAAGAGTACCGGCAGAAGACCTAACCCAACGGGATAGGAAACTCAATCATGCATGCATGCATACACGTAACATATTTGCATCCTTTTGTGTTTGTTCTGTTTTGTAATAAAAGGTTTCAAAGGAGAAAAAGAGAAAGCATCAAATGCAAGCCAACCAGAAGCAGCAACAGTACAATGTCAGCAGTCTTCAGGAATGAATCACAGGGGCGAGGCCCATATTAGTATCAGTCTGGGGGCGAGGCCCATATCAATATTAGTTGGGGGGCGAGGCCCACATCAGTATCAGTTTGGGGCGAGGCCCATATCAGTATCAGTTTGGGGCGAGGCCCACGGCAATATCAGTTTGGGGCGAGGCCCATATCAGTATCAGTCTGGGGGCGAGCCTATATCAGCATCAGTTTGGGAATGAGTCCCAGGGCCGAGGCCCACATCAGCATCAGTTTGGGGATGAGTCCCAGGGCCGAGGCCCACATCAGCATCAGTTTAGGGATGAGTCCCAGGGCCGAGGCCCACATCAGCATCAGTTTGGGGATGAGTCCCAGGGTCGATGCCTACATCAGTATCTGTTTGGGGATGAGTCCCGAGGGTCGGGGCCCACATCAGTATGAGTTTAGGGGCGAGGCCCACATCCGCATCAGTTTGGGGGCGAGGCCCAGATCAATATTAGTTTGGGGGCGAGGCCCACATCGGTATCGGTTTGGGGGTGAGGCCCACATCAGCATCATGCATCCATACATACATGCATATATATCACATACATACAATTTTTGTTTTGTATTCGCAGGATTGTAGTGGCAAAGACCACCTCATCAAGTAACGGCTAAAAAATGAGCCACATTCTCGGACAGCACGGTTCAGAAATGGACCGCTACCACAACAGTTGCCGAGAATGGCATTCCAAAAGTGGAACACACTCATGCATGCATGCATACACGTAACACATTTTGGCATTCGTTTTGTGTTTGTTTTGTATTCCCAGGTTTTGAAGAAGAAAAGAGAAAGCGGCAAATGAAAGCCAATCAGAAGCATCAATATAACATCAGCAGTTTACGGACGAGTCCCAGGGTTAAGGCCCATATCAGTATCAATCTGGGGCGAGGAACACATCAGTAACAGTGTTGGGGCGAGGCCCACATCAGTTTCAGGGCCGAGGCCCGCATCAGTACCAGTCTTAGGGATGAGTCCCAGGGTTAAGGCCCATATCAGTATTAATCTGGGGCGAGGCCCACATCGGTAACAGTGTTGGGGTGAGGCCCACATCAGTACCAGTTTGGGGCGAGGCCCACATCAGTAACAGTGTTGGGGCGAGGCCCACATCAGTTTGAGGGCAATGCCCACATCAGCATCAATTTGGGGGCGAAGCCCATATCAGTATCAGCATGGGGGCGAAGCCCATATCAGTATCAGTCTCGCCGGGTATGGCACTCTGGAGGCGAGGCCCACATCCTTATCAACATCAGTTTTGTCAGGTATGGCACTCCGAGTATGTAGATACAACATCAGTTCTGCCAGGTATGACACTCGGGTATGGAGATACAGCATCGGTTCTGCCGGTATGGCACTCTGGGTATGGAGATATCATATCAGTTTTGCCAGGTACGGCACTCCGGGGATGGAGATATTACAGTAGCACTCCGGGTATGGAGATACATAATCAGTTTTGCTGGGTACGGCACTCCGGGTATGAAGACATCATATCAATTTTGCCAGGTACGACACTCCGGCTATGGAGACATCAGTTTCAGGTACGGCACTCCGGGTATGGAGATATTACTACGACGCATTGGGTATGAGGTTTAGCACGCCAGGTACGGCACTCCGGGTATGGAGATATTACTGCGACGCCTCGGGTATGATGAGTTTAACAAGCCGGGAATGGCACTCCAAGAATGGAAACACAGTTCGAGAATGAACAAGCCAGGAATGGCACTCCAAATGGAAGCACAGTTCGAGAATGAACAAGCCGGGAATGGCACTCCAAGAATGGAAGCACAGTTCAGGAATGAACAAGCCGGGAATGACACTCCAAGAATGGAAACACAGTTCGAGAATGAACAAATCGGGAATGACACTCCAAGAATGGAAACAGAGTTCGAGAATGAACAAGCCAAGAATGGCACTCCAAGAATGGAAACAGAGTTCGAGAATGAACAAATCGGGAATGACACTCCAAGAATGGAAACAGAGTTCGAGAATGAACAAGCCAAGAATGGCAATCCAAGAATGGAGCAGAGTTCGAGAATGAACAAGCCGAGAATGGCAATCCAAGAATGGAGCAGAGTTCGAGAATGAACAAGCCAAGAATGGCGATCCAAGAATGGAGTAGAGTTCAAGAATGAACAAGCCGAGAATGGCAATCAAAGAATGGAACAAGTCGAGAATGGCAATCCAAGAATGGAGCATAGTTCGAGAATGAACAAGCCGGGAATGGCACTCCAGGAATGGAAAGACGGTTCGGGAATGGACCAAATCACAGTAACGGTTCAGGAATGGACCACATCACAGCAACGGTTCGGGAATGAACCAGGAGTCGCAGCACCTCACCACCCAAATCAACTCAACTCAACACGTGGAAAGTCAAGTGGCAGTTGGCGAGCCAGGTAAGTGAAAATGCATTGCATAACTTTGATAGGATTGTCACTGTTACACATTACACAAGACCCATCAAAGTGGTGGTGACTGTAGGCACTGCATTTTTGCATATAAGTCCATATGATGAGTCTCATTTGGAGACACTACCTTTTATGTCACGGAGGTCACGGAAAACGGACATCGGAAGGGGAAATTCAGAATAAACAAGGTTCACTGTTTTCGTTCGTGCTGCGTTCGTGTATACGTTCGGACGCCAAATAGATTGCGGGCGTTCGTTCCGCGTTCGAGGAGGCGTTCGAACGGTGTCGGTAATTCTGGTTTTGCTGCTAGCCTCACATCAAGCCCAATTCGCCCAAGCCTTGGCCACACGCCCAAGCCACTTAAAACACATATTTAACACATGGTGAAATCAAAACAAATCTAAAAATCACATACCAAATTAAAATAAACATTAAAATCAATCAAATATCTTAACTCCCTAATTAAGATATTCACCCACCAATTACACAAGATTCATTCCTTTCATAAACCAATCAAAATATCTCTCTTATTTACTTGATTCCCTTCCTTACCTAGAAACCCTAGCCTTTGCCTATAAAAAGAACCATTCACTACCCTCCTCTAGGCTAGCTCATTCACACATATTCACATAAAGAAAAAAAGCCTCTCCATTCACACCTAATATACTCAAGAAACAACCTAGAATTTTCCTCTCCTCCTCCTCCCTTTCCACCGAAAACAACACTCCCCCTAAACACTCTCCATAACTGAAAATCACATCCCCTATACAGCCCCCCATAACCTCCAAAAATCGCAGCCCTTTAGCCCTTAAAGACACCCAAGAACAGTAGCCTAAATTCAGCAAACATAGTGACCAGAAAACGTCACCAGAAGAGCAGCGAAATACAGTAAAAACAGCAGCAAAAGATGGAGAACGACGACTCAAAACAGTAAGACAACGAACGAGAGCAGTGAACCAGTGAACCGAAAGAGTTGCGGAGCATCCACCCTTCCGACGATCGTGTACCGTACATCCGAGAGGTGATTTAAAAGGTTAGACCTGAGGGCACTTTTCTCATTAGTTTATATTCGTCTTTTGATTGTTTATTGAATTCTATTCGCATGAGAGTCATTTGTGGATGCATGTTGTGGCTTGAATGAAATGGAAAATGTGTCGCCTCTTGTGGTATATAGGATGGAAACCCGGACATAAATTTCATAGCCGATTCCGAATGGACGGTAGTATGATCTGTACTCGGGATACAACTCCACGTACCACTTGAGTAAACGGCACATTCTTTTGTTTTATGTTGCTTCGATTTATTTATTTTTCGTTATTTGAATTCTGCATGTTATTTTTGTATGTATGATACAATCGAGCGCATGGGCTTAGTAAGTCGGATTAAAGGTCCCCTATTTGGAGGGGTTAAAATCCTTTACCACAATGCTTTACCGCGCCGGTTGAAGTGTGTTTGGTTGGATATAAGATATGTTCAATCGGGCATACTAAGTTTGATGTGATTGCCTTTATTTTTGTATGTATGATACAATCGAGCGCATGGGCTTAGTAAGTCGGATTAAAGGTCCCCTATTTGGAGGGGTTAAAATCCTTTACCACGATGCTTTGCCGCGCCGGTTGATGTGTGTTCGGTTGAATGCAAGATATGTTCAATCGGGCATACTAAGTTTGATATTATTGTCTTTATTCTTTGTATGCATGATACGATCGAGTGCATGGGCTTAGTAAGTCGGATTAAAGGTCCCCTATTTGGAGGGGTTAAAATCCTTTACCACGATGCTTTGCCGCGCCGATTAACGTATATTCGGTTGAATGTAAGATGTGTTCAATCGGGTATACGAAGTCTAAGGTTATTGTCTTTATTTTTATATGCATTGAGATAAGCGCATGGGCTTAGTAAGTGCGATGAAAGGTCCTCTAATTGAAGAGGTTAAAATCCTTTGCCACGATGCTTCACCGCACCTCGTATTTCGCTATTTGCTTTTTATGTATGTATTACGTCACATTTTGTGCATCATGTCTCTTCCCGTTCAAACGCGTTATCGAACGCTATACGAACGCGAACCTTCTGTTTCAAGTTCGAATGCGTTTTACAAACGCTATTCGAACGCGCATGCATTTTGTTTCATCAGGTCTGGATCCGTTCGAACGCGTTATCGAACGCTATACGAACGCGAACCTTCTGTTTCCCGTTCGAACGCGTTTTACAAACGCTACTCGAACGCGCATGCATTTTGTATCATATTGAGGTAGGGGTGAGCAAAATTGGTTCCGGTTCCGGTTCCGTATGGAACCAGAACAAACCCTGAAAAATCGGTTCCTAACTAAGTGGAACCGGAACCTACTCAATTAAATAGGGTACCCTATTAATCGGTTCCAATTCGGTTCTGGTCCGATTCTGAATTACCCTAATTATATAATATTGTCAAATTTGAAAATATAATTATTTGATTTATTTCTCACACTTGAATTAGTATATTACATAAATACAGAAACAATACAGCAGAAACAACAGATAGTAGGAGAAACACCAGAAAATAGTAGTAGAACATCAGAAAATTGTTAGTGTCCTAGACATGCCAATGATCTATAAATCATGATTTGAGTGTGAATATTCAAGTAAAGTTGTAGAAAGAAAACTTACATTGATCGGCTTTGAAAAATCAAATCTTTCATTGGATGTAGAAAAAGCTCCGAGCTTTCTTTTGAATTCCAAACTCAAGGGTTAGTTTCTCTATCACCTTCTTTTAACTATTGAAGTGCTAGCATGCTTGAAATTTTGCAACAAAATTTCCAAGGGGAGAGAGCAAGTCACGGTTTTTGTGAGGGAGAAGAGAGAATAGTGATTTTTTTTATTCCAAAAAACTTAATGCAAAAGTTGGTGGTTGTGTGTATTAAATAATCTAATTACTTTTTACCAACTACTTCCATCAAATGTCTAAAAATTGATGTAAGTAAAGTGGGTCCCACCACTTTAAATTCCAAATTCAAGTTGGCTTGCACAATACACTTTGGGCTCGGGTTCGTTTAATCCGATTAAACAAATTTTCCATTGCGACATAATTAAATCCAATTTAATTAAATAATAATGCCTAGCAAAATTATTACGAAAGTCGCTTACGAATTAATTCATGGATATGTTGACAGTAAAAAATAGTTGTCGGACTATCCGACACGTGCGTAGCCCGTACCACGTTCTCACCGATTTACAAGACATGGTTGGCTTCTAGCAAAGCACCGTGCCTACCCAATTCTCCATAAATATTCAACGAGGAATATATAATCTGTATCATGCGTAGTATATAATGTATTGCGTATTACGATCCAGTATCAGATGTCACATGCTAGGCCTAAGACTGGAATTATGTCTGCCCCGTACGAAGCATATATCGGATCACTAGCAACTAGTCTCTGTAATCGGATAATCATGACCTAGTCATAATATCCCGATAGCTGCAGCATTTAAGAGTACTAGTTCTGTATCCCTGCGTGATCATCATCTCCATATGACTGAAGTGATACTTCCATCTTGACATCACACCCAATACACTATGATTCTCAGTATACCCAGAAGAGGCGTACACAGAACCTGTTAAAGCTCCAGACGACCAAAACCAAAGTATACTGATTGTCGCAAGTATTAGCAATGCAAGTCTCAGGTTAAGACCACATACACCTATCCTGATTCGGATTCCCATAGACACATAGTCATACTACCAATGGGATTCCGAGGGGTCTATCCAGAGCGAAGCTCTTCCCGGTCCAACGGCTAACAGAACCTCCTATCACACTTGCATAAGTATCCAATACTTAAATATATGAGAACTATGCCCTTAAGCTTCCATAACACGCACACGTGTAATACTAGCCTATTCCGCATTATCGATATCCAGTCTCGATAATACTACGACTATGGATATTTAATGATTAAACCTTTCGCGAATTAATACTGTCTCATATCTTATTAATCCGGTACTAATCATATGGACTTTTATCATTTATATATCCAAGTAATCCAATTACAAAATGATAAAAGAGCAATTTCCTTTTTCACATAGTTAATTTGTACAAAAACACCATGTCTTTTACAAATAGTGATGTTATTGGTCATAATTGTCTAACAATCTCCCACTTGGCCTATAGCCAATCACTCAAGTGTCCAACACCTGAGCTATGTACGGGTCGCTCAAACTTTTTCTGAGATATCGCTTTCGTCAGCGGAACTGCAAGGTTATCATATGAAACGATCTTTTCAATCTTTATATCGCCACGATGTACGATCTCACGAATCAGATGAAACCATCGAAGTACATACTTGGATCATTGATGAGATCGTAATTCCTTAGCCTGTGCTGTAGCCCAGCTTAGTTGCTAACAGAAATACTCCTAATCCAATTAGGAATTTATAGATCCAAAATGCTTTTTTTGCTGCCTCAGCCGCAACAATGTATTCCGCTTTTGTTTAATCGGCAGCAGTATCTTGCTAGGAAGATTTCCAGCTCACTGCTCTGTTATTCAAACAAAATATGTACCCTGATTGCAATTTACAGTCGTCTTTATCGGTTTGGAAACTTGCATCGGTGAACCCAGTCACCTCAAGTTCTCATTCCCCATAAACTAAGAAGGCATCCTTAGTTCCTCTAAGATACTTAAGGATGTTCTTAACATCAATCCAGTGACCATCACCTAGATCGGCCTGATTGTGACTACATATGCTCAAAGCGTATGAGACACCAGGTCGCGTACATGTTATGTCATGCATAATCGATCCGACTGTATAAGCAAATGAGATCCGATTCATTGAATCTCTCTCATCTTGAGTTTTAGGACACATGTCCTTAGATATAGAGACGCCATGTGACACCGAAAATAGCCTCTTCTGGGACTGATCCATGTTGAATCTCTTCAACATTGTCAATGTATGAGTTCTCGGAGAGTGCCAACAACTTTTAGATCTATCCCAGTAGATCCTTATTCCTAGAATAGAGGTTGCCTCTCCCAAGAATTTCATGGAGAATTTTAATGAAAGCCAAGCTTTCACCGATTTTAGTATGGGAATGTCATTGCTAAGAAGTAATACATCATCAACGTATATGACAATCAATGTCAGTGCGCTCCCACTAACCTTCTTATATACACAAGAATCATCATCGTTTTGAATGAAACCATATACCATTATGATTTTATTAAAACGTTGGTTCCAGAACGCAATGCTTGCTTCAATCTATAAATGGATCGATTTAACTTGCAAACCTTGTTTGCATGTTTTGGCACGACAAAACCATCAGGGTGTTGTATATGAACATCTTCCAAAAGGTTTTCGTTAAGGAAAGCAGTTTTGATGTCCATCTGTCATATTTCATAATCGAAATATGTAGCTTTAGCAATCATTATCCGAATGGATTTAATCATGGCAACGGGTAAAAGGTTTCATCGTAATCGACAACATGTTGATGACGATACCCTTTTCGCTACAAGCCTAGCTTTGTACGTTTGTATGTTGCCATACATGTATGTCTTCACCATGAAGACTCATTTGCTACCAATAGGCACAATGTCTTCTAGTACATCAACCAGTGTCCAAACTTGGTTGTATACATGAAATCCATTTCGGACTTCATGGCACTTTGCCATAAAGCGGAGTCGATACCTTGTATCGCTACCTCATACGTAGCCGGTTTATTATCCTCAATAAGATTAATGCCTATATGAGGTGAGATCAGAAACCCATACCTCTTAGGTTATTTTCTGACTCTCTCCGACTTACGCGGTTCTTGTGAATTAGAAGATTATGGAACAGTCTCATCCTTGATGAACTGTTCATGTTCTGTGAGGGGATCGATGCAAGAAACAGTATCACTCCGATTTTCATCGAGTTCTACTTTCTTCCCACTTACCATTGCATTTAGGAATTCCTCTAAGGAAAACCGCATGGAGAGCAACAAATATTTTGTTCTCTTATGGGTTGTGGAAATAATATCATTTGGTTTCCCTAGGAAAACCAATTACAAATAGGCACTTATCCGATTTGGGTTCTAGTTTGGCACCATCCAAATGTTTAATATATGCCCAGCATACCCAAATCTTCAGGAATGAGAATCCTGGTTTCTTTCCTGTCCATATATCATATGGAGTCTGTCTAATAGACTTTGAAGGAACCTTATTCAAAATAAGTATTGCACTGTTCAATGCGTATCCCCAGAAGGAAATTGGTAGCTCAGTGCGACTCATCATTGACCTTATCATGTCTAAAAAAGTTCGGTTTCTCCGTTCGGATACACCGTTCAATTGAGGTGTTTCGGGAGGAGTCCACTGTGAAAGAATACCATATTCTTTCAGGTAATCGAGAAACTCATTGCTTAAGTATTCTCCACCACGGTCAGACCGCGGTGTTTTAATACTTTTGCTGGTATGTTTTTCTACTTCGTGTCCAAACTCTTTGAATTTATCAAAAGTTTCCAACTTATGTTTCATAAGATACACATAACCGTAATGCGATGCAACATCCGTAAAGGTTACGAAGTATTCATAACCACCTCTAGCCTAGCTAGACATGGGCCCGTATACGTCACTATGATCGAGGGCTAACAGCTCGGTGGCACATACACCTTTACCGCTACAATGCGTTTTAGGCACTTTGCATAATAAACAAGATTCGCAGACTTCATATGAATTAAGATCAAATCCGTCCAAGTATCCACTCTTCGAAAGTGTGGATATACGAGTTTTGTTAATATGTCACAGACAACAATGCCACAGATGAGTTTCATCTGTTTTACTCATTTGAGCCTTTTGTCTGTCATGTTATATGTTTGAGATTCATTTATATTCAAAATATAAAGACTATTAATAACTTCTGCTGTACATATCAAAATGTTATCTTTATATACAAAACACCCAGTGTTCCGGAATACAAAGGTATACCCGCAACGGGTTAAATAAAATACATAGTTGATGTTCATAGTCAAACTAGGTACGAAATAACAGTCACCTAATGTAATTACATGCCCCAATGGCAGATACAAAACATAGGTCCTAACGGCCAAAACAGTGACTCTCGTCCCGTTTCCGACTCGTAGGTGGATCTTGCCTGTAGCCAGTATCCTGCTAATCAGCAGATCCTACACACTAGTACATATGTGAGTACCACATCCATAATCAAAAATCTAATTTTTAAAACTAATGGACATGTTTACAACAAACATACCTGAAGCCGGTGCCTTGCACGTCTTCACTTCCTTCAACTCTGCTTTGTACTCACGGCAGTCACGCTTCCAGTGACCCCGTTTGCTACAATGTAGGCAGACGTCTTGAGATATGTCATTAGTCTTCCTAAAAGACTTTGATGATTTGGCCCTGCCTTTTTTCTTCTTTTTCTTCACACCCCCAGAAGCCTTCGGCCAAGCCTTGATCTTCTGAGATGTCAAAATAAGGTGTGCCTCACGCTTTTTGCCCTTCAGAAGCTCTGGCTCTGCTTCTTTTAGCATCGCCATTAACTCTCCAAGAGTTTTCTCTTAGTTCATCATATTATAGTTTATGATGAACCCGCCCCAGCAATCGGGCAGAGACTGTAAGATCAAATCTATGGAAGTCTCGGCCTCGAAGGTTATTCCCAGCTGACCTAGCTGTTCAATGTCAGTAATCATCTGTGACATATAGTGCTCGACAGATGTACCCTCTGACATACGCGAGCGAAAGAGCTTCTTTTGCAATTCATACTTCTGTGATCTGAGGTTAGATCTGTGAAGATCCTTCAATTTCAACATCATATTATAAGGATCCAATCCTTTGTTCCGACGACGAAATTGAGGAGTCAATGCGGAAAACATGATAGATTGAGCACTAAAGTTATCATCACGATGAGTCTTCCAAAGCTCATGCTCTACTATTTGCTCAACTCCGGGCTCAGGCCCGAGAGGTTTCTCTATGACATAGAGTAACTTCTCGGCTCCCAGGACTATCATGAGATTCATCTCCCAATCCGGAAAATTGGAGCCGTTAAAGACATTATCGCCAATGATGATGTCCCTAACGCTAATTCTTCCAGCCATCTCGATTGCAATAGTCTAACTATCCAATCAACGATTTTGGGTACACTCAAAATGCAATGGTTACTATAGTCCAATTATATAACCAACTACAAGTGGAGTAATGTCTTGTACAGTCTAACTGTTCAATGAAAGCAATAAAAGATATTAGTCCAACTAATATATTTATAACAACGATAAATAAAATAAAAGAGCACGTGTAAGCAAGTATTAAACGAAATTGTAAATTTAATACTGGCATCCCACTATTTTTCAGCGAGCCTCTAACCCTCTATAGAGTACTCGGGAAACCCAGTTTCCTAGTGGGATAGGTGTTAGTGTTCCTAGAACATGCCAAGGATCTAATAAGCATGAAAACATGTTCATAAATTCAAATAAGTTGCGGAATTACTTACATTGAATGGATTTGAGCTTTAAAATTTTGAGAAGAGATCTCCAAGATCCAAGCTTTAAGTGATGATTCCAACTCTTGAAGTAGTTTCCCTATCACCTTAGTTGATTTCTCCAAGTGCTAGCTTTGTTGATTTTGCCACAAAATCAAAGAGAAGAAGAAATGAAGCTCACGCCCAAAAAATGGAGGCTTCTTAGGGTTTCCAAGTTCTTCAAGTGTTACACAGTGTGTTGCATACACAAGTGAAGAGAGAGAGAGAGTTTTAGTAAAACCATTTACCCTTTTTACCACCTAACAAGGTAGTTGGGTAAATGGTTTCACCAAAACCATTCCAAGGTAGTTGGATGGTGGGTGGCTTGGCATAAATGCCAACTACCCTCCCAACTACCACATGTGAAGTGGGCCCCACATTTGAATTCATAATTCAAATGTCTCTACGAACATTTGCCGCGGCTCGGTTCCGTTTAATCCGATTAAACGAACTTTCGTCGCTAAATAATTAAATCTAATTTAATTAAATAACGATGCCTCGCAAATATATTACGAATGTCGTCTACGAATTAATTCTAAATCAATTCGCTTCGTTCGCATTAAAGTCTAACTTTTATTTCGTAATGAAATCCAATTCATATTAATATATCCGATATATTAATTTTAGCCCATACGAATAAATTAAATAGAAAAATCAAATTTAACTATTAAATTTATTCTACCGATTAATTCCAATTAATCGCGTTTCTCTCTCTTCCGAACACATTTAATCCCAGATTAAATAATACCTCAATTAATCCTAGATTAATTTTCTCCATCTTAATTAATCCCAGATTAATTTCTCTCTTAATTAATCCCAGATTAATTCTAATTTAAATCAACTGTCATCGGTGAATCTTTGGGAAGCACCCAAGAGATCCCTGGATATGTTGGCAGTAAATACGGTCATCGGATTATCCGAATACGTGCGTACCTCGTACCACGTGCTTACCGATTTACAAGACATGGTTGGCTTCTAGCAAAGCACCGTGCCTACCCAATTCTCCAGAAATATTCTTACTGGAATATATAATCTATGTCAGGCGTAGTATACGTAGTATTGCGTATTGCGATCCAGTATCAGATTGTCACGTGCTAGGCCTGGGGCTGGAGTCGTGTCTGCCCCGTACGAAGCACATGTCGGATGTCTGGTAACTAGTCTCTATTATCGGATATACATGACCTAGTCATAATATCCCGATGACTGCAGTACTTAAGAGCACTAGTACCGTATCCTACGTGACATCATCTCCACTATGACTGGAGTGACACTTCCATCTTGACATCACACCAATACTCTACGATTCTCAATATACCCAGCATTGGCGTACACAGAACCGGTTAAAGCCCTGGACGACCAAAACTAAAGCATACCGATTGTCGCAAGTATTAGCGATGCAAGTCTCAGGTTAAGACCAAATACACCTACCCTGATTTCGGACTTCCATAGACACATAGTCATACTACCAATGGAATTCCGAGGGGTCTATCCAGAGCGAAGCTGTTTTCCGTACCATCGGTAAAACACAACCTCCTATTACACTTGCATGAGTATCCTATACCCAAATATATGAGAACTATGCCGTTATGATCTCACATAACACGCACAAGTGTAATACTAGTCTATTCCGCATTATCGATGTCCAGTCTCGATAATACTACGACTAGGGATATTTAATGATTAATCCTTCGTGGACTGATACTGTCTCATATCATCTCAATCCAGGAACTAATCACAGGGACCTCCTATCATTTATACATCTAGGTGATCTAATCACAAATGATTAGAGTGCAATCTCTTTGTCACATAGTTAATTTGTACAACAACACCATGATCTGTACAAATAGTGACGCTATGGGTCATAATTGTCCAACAATCTCCCACTTGGCCTATAGCCAGTCACTCGAGTGTTTTACACCCGAACTATGTACGGTTCGCACAAATTGCTGAGGAAAGGCTTTCGTCTGCGGATTTGTATGATTATCGTCTGATGCGATTTATTCGATCATCGCATCGCCACGATGTATGATCCGAACGAATCAGATGAATAGTTGAAGTATATATCTGGATCGTTGATGAGACCATTAATTCTTTAGCCTGCGCTGTAGCGCAGCTCAGCTGCTAACAGAACTATATCTAATCTAATTAGATTTGTTAATGACCCAGATGGCTTCTATTGCTGCCTCAGCCGCAGCAATAACCCGCATTTGTTTTTTATTCGGTAACATTATCTTGCTTGGAAGATTTCCAGCTCACTGTTCCGTTATTCAAACTGTATAGTACCGTTGTTTTATATCGGTTAGGAAGCTTGCAGCAGTGATCTCAGTCACTTCAAGTTCTCCTTCTCCATAGTTTAAGACATCATCTTTAGTTCTCTAAGACACTAACAAATGTTCTTAATATCAATCCAGTGACTATCACTTGGATTGACCTGTTTGTGACTCCATATGCTCAAAGCGTATGAGACACCAGGTCACGTACATTTTTCAATGTACGAGTTCTCAGAGAGTGTTAACAACTTTTAAATCTATCCAGTAGATCTTTATTCCTAGAATAAAGGTTGTTTCTCCCAAGAATTCTACGGAGAATTTTCATGAAAGCCAAGCTTTCACCGATTGTAATATGGGAATATCATTTCCAAGAAATGATATATCATTATTATTTAGGACATCATTGTCAGTGCGCTCCCACTAACCTCCTTATATACACAAGAATCATATTCGTTTTGAATCAAATCATACACCATTATGATTACATCAAAATGATAATTCCAAGAACCTAATGCTTGCTTCAATCCAAACATGGATCGATTAACCTGCAAATCTTATTTGCTAGTTTTGGTACGACAAAACCGTCAGGATGTTATAAACATCCTCTAAAAAGGTTTCCGTTTAAGGAAAGCGATTTTGACGTTCAGCTGTTATATTTCATGAATGAAACATGCAGCGTTAGCAAGCATTATCCAAATGGATTTATCCATGGCAACAGGTAAAAGGTTTCATTGTAATCAACACAATGTTGATAACGATACCTTTTCGCTACAAGCCTAGCTTAGTACGTTGGTTTGTTGCCATCCATGTATGTCTTCCTTGAAGACTTATATAGTACCAATAGGCACAATGCCTTGCGGTACAACAACTAGTGTCTAAACATAGTTGTTATACATGGAATCCATTTCGGACTCATGGCACTTTGCCATAATAGGGAGTCGATACCTTGTATCACTTCCTCACACGTAGTCAGTTCATATTCCTCAATAAGATTGACATCTTTATGAGGTGAGATCAAAAACCAATACCCCATGTTGTTTTCTGACTCTCTCCGACCTACGCGGTTCTTATGTATTCGAAGATTACTGGTACAGTTTCATCCTTGATGAACTGTTTGTGTTCCATTAAGGACTAGGTGCCTTGAACAGTATTACTCTGATTTTCATCGAGTTTTACTATCCTCCCACTTTCCACTGCATATCGGTATTCCTCTTAGGAAAAACGCATGGTGAGCAACAATTACATTGTTCTCATGTGAGATGTATAAGTACTATACTTTGGTTTCCTTAGGACAACCTACAATTAGGCACTTATCCAATTTGGGTTCTAGTTTGGTATCATCCAAACATATGCCTAGCATTCCCAAATCATCAGGAGTGAGAAAGCCCAGCTTCTTTCCTGTTCATATCTAATATGAAATCTGTCAAACAGATTTTCATGGAACCTTATTCAAAATAAGTATTGCACTGTTAAATGCTTATCCCTTTGAAGGAAAATGGTAGCTCAGAGCGACTCATGATTAACCTTATCATGTCTAACAAAATTTGGTTTCTCCGTTCGGACACATCGTCAAACTGACGTGTTCCGGGAGGAGTCCTCATTGAAAGAATACTATACTCTTTCAAGTATATGAGAAACTTATTGCTTAAGTATTTTCATCATGGTCAAACCGTGATGTTTTAATACTTTAGCCGATCTATTCGTCTATTTCGTGTCGAAACTCTAAAAGTTTCTGATTTGTGTTCTTCAAAAGAAACACAACCATAACGCGATGCCACATCCGTAAAGGTCACGAAATATTCATATCCACCTCTAGCCTAGCTAGACATGGGCCCACTTACGTCACTATGACAAGGGCTAATAGATCGGTGGCACTTACACTTTTACCAAGTAAAAGGTATTTTAGGTACTTTACCTAATGAACTAGATTCGTAGACATCATTTGAATGGAATCAAATCCGTCCTAGTATCCACTCTTCAAAAGTGTGGATATACGAGTCTTGTTTAATGTGTCCCAGTCAACACTGCCACAAATAAGTCTTATCTGATCAAATCAGTTTGAGCTATTTGTTCGTCATATTATATGTTTGAGATTTATTTATATTCAAAATATAAATACTGTTATTCACATCTAATGTGTTTATCTCAATATCATCTTTATAAAATAAAACACTTTAGTGTTCTAGAATATAAAGGTATACTCGCAACGAGTATACTCGATATAGAGATAATTTCTAGTCAAACTAGTTACATTATAACAGTTTCCTAATTTAAGTACACACCCAAATGGTAGTTCCTAAACTTAGGTATCTACGCGGTTGAAACAGCGACTTTCGTCCCATTTCTGATTCGCAGATTAATCTCAACTGAAGTCAGTATCCTGCTCCAGCAGATTCTGCACATCAATGCATATTTATGTATCACACTAAGTATCTAAAATCCAATTTTAATACTAGTAGTGAACATATTTATGACAACCATATTTGAAGTCAGAACCTTGCCTGTCTTCTATTCCTTCATGTCTGCTTTGTCCATACGGCAGTCATGCTTCAATGACCCCGTTTGCCACAAGTTAGGCAGACATCTTGGGATATGTCATTTATCTTCCTAGAAGATTATAATGATTTTGCCTTTGCCCTTTTCATATTCCAGAAGTCTTTGGCCAAGCCTTGGCCTTCTAGAATATCGAAGTAGGGTGCGCCTTGCGCTTCTTGCCTTATTGCAAACTTTGACTTTGGTCTCCTTGAGAATAGTCATTAACTCTCCAAGAGTTGTTTATTGCAATTCAATACTTCTAAGATCTAAGAATAGATCTATGAAGATCCTTCAATTTCATTATCATACTTAAGGATCTAATCCTTACTTCTGATTAAGAAATTAAGGAGTCATTATCGCAAGCATAATGAATTAAGCATTAAAGTTATCATCACATGAATCTTCCAAAGATCATGCTCTACTATTTACTTAACTCTGGGCTTAGGCCTAATATGTTATTTTATCAAATAAAGTAACTTATTAGTTTCCAGGACCATCCTGAAATTTATTCCCAATTTGAAAATTAAAGTCGTCTAAACACATTTTCCCTAGGATAATGTTTTAAACACTAATCTTTCAATTTAATCTTGATTCTAATAGTCCAACTATTTAATCAACGATTTCAGGTACAATTTAATGTAATGATTACTATAGTCTAACTATATAACTTATTACAATTTTATTGGTTAAAATCAAATATATATTGATTACTATAATCCAATTATATAATCATCATAAATGATTAGTAAAATCCAAATATATTGATTACTATAATCCAATTATATAATCAACTATAAATGAAGTAGTTTGAATACAGTCTAACTGTTAAATTAAAACAACTATTAAATATTAGTCCAACTAACATTTAATTTATTTGACGAATGGTATTTGATTGAGCGCGTATGGCAAGTATCTAAACGAATATTGCAAATTTAATTCTTGCCTCCCACTATTTTTCGGCGAGCCTCTAACCCTCTGTCGAGTACTCGGGAAACCTAGTTTCCTAGTGGGCTAGGATCCCGTTAAATAACACACAATCTTGACTTTGGCCAACAAATTGTATGATACTTAACTAGGTAGATCTCTAAGATCAATTGGATCTCATCCAATTCCTAGATCCAGTAGGTGGACATCCAAGTCCGAAACATATATCTTATATATGCCAATATATCAAATATATTACCTAACCTTTTTCCTCTGAATCAACTAAGCCTTGGCTTTGGCACAACAAACTTAATGATCCCAGTTAAGCGGAACCCATTGACATGGAAAGCTTCGTAATCAATGTCGATGGACAAGAAGTGATCTTGACTTTGGCCAACAAATCACAACTTGGACAAGACACCGATATGGAACAAAACTCTCATGATTCAAACACATCCGCAATTGACAAAGGTCTTGACTTTGGCCAACAAACCAATGCCAACTTTGGATCTTGAGTAAGAATCACTCAATGGAAGGAAAAGCGCTTAATATATATTGTGAGGGTTTTTCGCGTGCAAATTGGCAACCAATTCATTATCTTTGTTAAGGTCTCATCATCATACACCCTTAAACATGCATTCTAAATACATAATAAGTGCGTATAAAAATAATAAAATAAATTAATATGCGGATGGATATCTCACAAATTGTTCCTAGAACAAATCACTCCCTTTCCTCTCCCCGGCTAGAACTATTCTAACTTCTACCCAATTACAAAATACAATAAAGAAACCTCATTTACATTGAGGGGAATAGGTGAGAAGAGAAATACAATGAGAGAGGAGAAAAAGGCTGGACACGTAGGTCCAATTTAATAAATTCTAAACTTATTACAACAATTTCCAAAACTGCCCTTGCCCTTCTAATATCCATCCGATATACATTATTCATACAACACATTCATGTATTCATACAAATCATGTTATTCAATCAATCTAATCCAATTAATTAATCTTTGAATTAATGACCATATAATGTTCATACAACGATTTGATTTGCTTGAGTCAAACTCGTTTAAGAATAAATACTCAAAGTAAGTATTCTTGAATTATATTGAACTACAACTTTAAATCCAATTTATTTGTATTCAATACTAATTCCAATTTAATTCCAAATTAAATATATACACTTACTTTTAAGCCTTAAAGACTTGGATTCCAAATCCAATCTTAATGGGTCTCAAAGGCCCAATAACATCCAATGTCATTTCAATTAAAGTCCAATGGGCTTTTAATTGATTCTTAAGGCATGGGCTTTGGCCATAATGGATCAAACCCAAAATGCCAAGGCCCAATAGGAATCACCCTATTGCCAACAAATCAATTTAGGCCCATTAGGCCCAATTAAATTCTTTAAAAGGTCCAAGTGATGTATTTGGACTTTATGGAATTGGTTTTGGCCCAATTGGATCCAATCCAAAAGTCCAAAACCAAACTTAGTCAAACCAAGCCCATTAAGCCCAAATACACACTTTTAGCCCAATTCATAATTAAAGGCTTATTAACATAATTATAATATTCCAAATATCACAATTATTTTAATTAAAGTGTATTAGCCATGATTAATTAATTAAACTCAATATTTCCAAAATACCAATTAACTTAATTAATCATGCTTAATTCAATAATTCATGCTCAACACAAATTGAAGCCAAAATACATCATTTCATGCTCAACACAAATTGAATCCTAAAATCATCATTTCATGCTCAACATGCTCTTTGATTTTAACATAAACATTATTGACTTTGATTCTAATCCAATCAAACCAACAATCAACATTTAAACATGCATTTAAACACATAATTTCATGTTACAAAAATTAAAAAACTGCCCAGTTCACTGTAGTAGGTTTCAGCCAAGATAATAATTTTTTAACTTTGGATTCATTTGATTTGTTTCAAATCTAATCATACATAACTCTAAGTTATCATATTCTAAGCATGCTCAAAGCATCAATTTGAAGAAATCATGCTCAAAACATAAAAGCCCCAAATTTTAGTCTCATGAACCCTAAAATTTTCATGCTTAAAATTGGCTCTTGATACCATTGTTAGTGTTCCTAGAACATGCCAAGGATCTAATAAGCATGAAAACATGTTCATAAATTCAAATAAGTTGCGGAATTACTTACATTGAATGGATTTGAGCTTTAAAATTTTGAGAAGAGATCTCCAAGATCCAAGCTTTAAGTGATGATT
The DNA here is from genome assembly GCA_019454045.1 of Zanthoxylum bungeanum. Classification (NCBI taxonomy): domain Eukaryota; kingdom Viridiplantae; phylum Streptophyta; class Magnoliopsida; order Sapindales; family Rutaceae; genus Zanthoxylum; species Zanthoxylum bungeanum. The sequence continues at coordinate 30,990 of SKCR01025206.1, forward strand.
CCAACTCTTGAAGTAGTTTTCCCTATCACCTTAGTTGATTTCTCCAAGTGCTAGCTTTGTTGATTTTGCCACAAAATCAAGAGAAGAAGAAATGAAGCTCACGCCCAAAAATGGAGGCTTCTTAGGGTTTCCAAGTTCTTCAAGTGTTACAAGTGTGTTGCATACACAAGTGAGAGAGAGAGAAGAGTTTTAGGTAAAACCAATTTACCCTTTTTACCTAAACAAGGTAGTTGGGTAAATGGTTTCACCAAAACCATTCCAAGGTAGTTGGATGTGGGTGGCTTGGCATAAATGCCAACTACCCTCCCAACTACCACATGTGAAGTGGGCCCCACATTTGAATTCAAAATTCAAATGTCTCTACGAACATTTGCCGCGGCTCGGTTCCGTTTAATCCGATTAAACGAACTTTCGTCGCTAAATAATTAAATCTAATTTAATTAAATAACGATGCCTCGCAAATATATTACGAATGTCGTCTACGAATTAATTCTAAATTAATTCGCTCGTTCGTATTAAAGTCTAACTTTTATTTCGTAATGAAATCCAATTCATATTAATATATCCGATATATTAATTTTAGCCCATACGAATAAATTAAATAGAAAAATCAAATTTAACTATTAAATTTATTCTACCGATTAATTCCAAATTAATCGCGTTCTCTCTCTTCCGAACACATTTAATCCCAGATTAAATAATACCTCAATTAATCCTAGATTAATTTTCTCCATCTTAATTAATCCCAGATTAATTTCTCTCTTAATTAATCCCAGATTAATTCTAATTTAAATCAACTGTCATCGGTGAATCTTTGGGAAGCGACCCAAGAGATCCTGGATATGTTGGCAGTAAATACGGTCATCGGATTATCCGAATACGTGCGTACCTCGTACCACGTGCTTACCGATTTACAAGACATGGTTGGCTTCTAGCAAAGCACCGTGCCTACCCAATTCTCCAGAAATATTCTTACTGGAATATATAATCTATGTCAGGCGTAGTATACGTAGTATTGCGTATTGCGATCCAGTATCAGATTGTCACGTGCTAGGCCTGGGGCTGGAGTCGTGTCTGCCCCGTACGAAGCACATGTCGGATGTCTGGTAACTAGTCTCTATTATCGGATATACATGACCTAGTCATAATATCCCGATGACTGCAGTACTTAAGAGCACTAGTACCGTATCCTACGTGACATCATCTCCACTATGACTGGAGTGACACTTCCATCTTGACATCACATCCAATACTCTACTACGATTCTCAATATACCCAGCATTGGCGTACACAGAACCGGTTAAAGCCCTGGACGACCAAAACTAAGCATACCGATTGTCGCAAGTATTAGCGATGCAAGTCTCAGGTTAAGACCAAATACACCTACCCTGATTTCGGACTTCCATAGACACATAGTCATACTACCAATGGAATTCCGAGGGGTCTATCCAGAGCGAAGCTGTTTTCCGTACCATCGGTAAAACACAACCTCCTATTACACTTGCATGAGTATCCTATACCCAAATATATGAGAACTATGCCGTTATGATCTCACATAACACGCACAAGTGTAATACTAGTCTATTCCGCATTATCGATGTCCAGTCTCGATAATACTACGACTAGGGATATTTAATGATTAATCCTTCGTGGACTGATACTGTCTCATATCATCTCAATCCAGGAACTAATCACAGGGACCTCCTATCATTTATACATCTAGGTGATCTAATCACAAATGATTAGAGTGCAATCTCTTTGTCACATAGTTAATTTGTACAACAACACCATGATCTGTACAAATAGTGACGCTATGGGTCATAATTGTCCAACAATAGGATCCTATTAAATAACACACAAACTTGACTTTGGCCAACAAGCTGTATGAAACTTAACTAGTAGATCTCTAAGATCAATTGGATCCCATCCAATTCCTAGAGCCGTAGGTGGACCTCCAAGTCCAAAACATATATCCAATATATTTCCTATATTTTCCTCTGAATCAACTAAGCATTGGCTTTGGCTAAACAAGCTTAATGATTCCATTAAGTGCGATCCATTGACAGTGGGAAAGCTTCGTAATCCATCGTCGATGTACAGAAGTGACCTTGACTTTGGCCAACAAGTCACAACTGCTCAAGACAATCGATATATAACAAAGCTTTCGTGGTTCAAAAACACATCCGCGATTGACAATGATCTTGACTTTGGCCAACAAATCAAAGTCAATCTTGGATCTTGAGAGAGAACCGCTCAATGAATGAAAACGCTTAATTAAAGTGAGGGTTTTTCGCGTAAATTGGCAACCAATTTATTATCTTTGATTAGGTCTCATCATACACCCTTAAACATGCATTCTAAAAGCATAATAAGGTGCGATAAAATTAATAATGATATGCGGATGATATATAAAACAACTTGTTCCTAGAACAATCACTCTCTCTTTCCTTCTTCCCAGCTAGCACTTTACATTTTTCTACCCAATTACATAACACTTAAGAAACCTCATTTACATTGAGGGGAACTGGTGAGAAGAGAAATAAAAGAGATAAGGAGGTGAAAGGCTGGATACACAGGTCCAATTTAAATAAATAAGTACCATACTTACAACAATTTCCAAATTACCCCCACCCGACTAATATCCATCCGATATATATTATTCATACAAATACATCCAAGTATTCACACAAAGTAAGCTGTCAATCAATCTAATCCAATTAATTAATCTTTGATTAATGACCATCCAATATTCATACAACAATTTGATTTGCCCGAGTCCAACTCGTTTAAGAATAAATACTCTAAGTAGTATTCTTGAATTATATCGAACTACAATTTTAAATCCAATTTAAATTGTATCCAATACTAATTCATATTTAATTCCAATTAAATAACTATACTTATAATAGTGCCTTTTGACTTGGATTCCAAATCAATCTAAATGGGTCTCAAAGGCCCAATTAGCATCCAATACATTCAATTAAAGTCCAATGGGCTTTCAATTAATTCTTTAGGCATGGGCTTTGGCCATAATGGATCAAACCCAAAATGTCAAGGCAAGTAAGGAATCACCCTATGCCACAAAATCATTTTTAGGCCCAATAAAATTTTAAAGGCTCAATGTCATATTTTGGACTTTATGGAAATGGTTTTAGGCCAATTGATCCAACCCAATTGTCCAAAACCAAACTTGGCCAACCAAGCCCATTAACCCAAATATAACAAATTAAATTAATACATTATTCCAAATTATATATTAATCTAATTAAATTGCAATTACCACAATTAATTAATTAATGAAATATTTCCAAAAAATCAATTAATCTAATTAATCATGCTTACTTCTCAAATTCATGTCCAACACAAAATTGAGGCAAAATCAACTCATTCCAACATGCTACATGTTGGGTTTCTAGGTTAGTCCCAAGATCATTCAAGCATAGAAATCATGTGAATACTCATAAGAAGTATGGCAGAATCATACTTACAATGATCGGCTTTTGCGATGTGACGAACAACAAAAAAACTTTGCTCCTTCCTTGAAGCATTCGGCCATGGCCTCCATGGTTGTCCTCTTTGTGTTCTTCAAGCTCCAAGCTTTCTTTGAGATTCCATGCTCAAGGGTTTGTTTCCCTATCACATGATGGATGACTCTTCACGTGCTAGCATAAGAAAAATTTGCCACAAATCTTTCTTGTTCTTGTTCTTGCTCACGGTTTTGTGAAGCAAAAAGGGAAAAGAATTGGCCCTAGGCCGAGAGAGAGAAGGAGGGAGAGAGAGAGAGAGTGAGTTGGTTTTTGATTTCCAAAATCAATAAAAGATATACCAAATTCAAATTTCAAAATTGGTACAAGTATTAAAGCCATCCAACCACCACCATCAATCATGAATAATGATAGTTGTCAATCAGTCAAAGTGACAAAACATCCATCATTTGATTGACTAGTGATTTGACGCTTGATGTGACTTGTGGGCCACACTTGAATTCGAAATGCGAGTGGGCCCGCAAACAATCCCAGGCTCGGGTTCGCTAATTCCGAATTAATGAATTTTCTGTGCGACGTAATTAAATCAAATTCAATTAAATAATTGTGCATAGCAAAATTACTATTCACGTCGCTAGCGAATTAATTCTAAATTAACTCGTTCGCCCGAATTAAAATCTAATTTTAATTCCGCGTAGAAATCTAATTTCGTATAATATATCGAATATATTATTTTATCGATTAATTCCAAATTAATCGTTCTCTCTCTTTAAATAATATTTTATCCCAGATAAAATATCTCCGTAATTAATCCCAGATTAATTTTCTCTCTCTTATAATTAATCCTAGATTAATAAAGTGCGATTCATACGTCATCGGTGAATCTTTGGGAAGCGACCCATGAGATCCCCGGATATGTTGATAGTAAATCCGGTCGTCGGACTATTCGAACACGTACGTACCTAGTACTACGTTTTTACCGATTTACAAAGCACCGTGCCTACCCAATTCTCCAGAAATATTCTTAACAGAATATATGATCTATATCAGGCGTAGTATACGTAGTATTGCGTATTACGATCCAGTATCAGATGTCACGTGCAAGGCCTGAGGCTGGAATTGTGTCTGCCCCGTACGAAGCACATATCGGATCTCTGGTAACTAGTCTCTATAATCGGATAATCATGACCTAGTCATATTATCCCGATGACTGCTGCAGTACAAAAGAGCACCAGTTCCGTATCCTACGTGATCATCATCTCCACTATGACTGGAGTGATACTTCCATCTTGACATCACACCCAATACACTACGATTCTTATATATACCCAGAAGAGGCGTACAAAGAACCTGTTAAAGCCCTGGACGACCAAAACCAAAGTATATGATTGTCGCAAGTATTAGCGGTGCAAGTATCAGGTTAAGACCAAATACACCTACCCTGATTCGGACTTCCATAGACACATAGTCATAGGGTCTATCCAGAGAGAAGCTGTTTCCGTACCATCGGTAAACACAACCTCCTATTACACTTGCATGAGTATCCTATACCCAAATATATGAGAACTATGCCGTTATGCTCTCACAACGCGCACAAGTGTAATACTAGTCTTTTACGCATTATCGATGTCCAATCTCGATAATACTCCGACTAGGGATATTTAATGATTAAACCTTCGTGGATTGATACTGTCTCATATCATCTCAATCTGGAACTAATCATAAGGACACTTTATCATTTATACATCTAGGTAATCTAATTACAAATGATAAAAGGGCAATTTCCTTTGTCACATAGTTAATTTGTACAACAACACCATGATATGTACAAATAGTGATGCTATGGGTCATAATTGTCCACAAATCTCCCACTTGGCCTATAGCCAATCACTCAAGTGTCCTACACCCGAACTATGTACGGTTCGCTCAAACTTCTGCTGAGGAAAGGCTTTTGTCAGCGGATTTGCAGTGTTTATCATCTGATGCGATTTATTCGATCATCACATCGCCACGATGTATGATCTGAACGAATCAGATGAATATTTGAAGTATATATCTGGATCATTGATGAGACCATTAATTCTTTAGCTTGTGCTGTAGCCTAGCTCAGCTGCTAACAGAACTACTCCTAATCTAATTAGGATTATTATCGATCCAAAAGCTTCTATTGCTGCCTCAGCTGTAGCAATAATCCACTTTTATTGTTTTTTCGGTAACAATATCTTGCTTGGAAGATTTCCAGCTCACTGTTCCGTTATTCAAACTATATAGTACCTTTGTTACGACTTATAGTCATTTTTATCGGTTAGGAAACTTGCAATAGTGAACCCAGTCACTACAAGTTTTCATTCTCCATTGTATAAGAAAGCATCCTTAGTTCATCTGAGATACTTAAGGATGTTCTTAAAATCAATCCAGTGACTATCACTTGGATTGGCCCGATTGTGACTCCATATGCTCAAAGCATATGAGACACCAGATCGCGTACATTTATTTCAATGTACGAGTTCTCGGAGAGTGCCAACAACTTTTAGATCTATCCCAGTAGATCCTTATTCCTAGAATAAAGGTTGTCTCTCCTAAGAATTCTACGGAGAATTTTCATGAAAGCCAAGCTTTCACCGACTTTATTATGGGAAATATCATTTCCAATAAATGATATGTCCTCATTACTTACGACATTCATTGTCAGTGCGCTCCCACTAACCTCATTATATACACAAGAATCATTTTCGTTTTGAATTAAATCATAAATCATTATGATTACATCAAAACGACAGTTCCAAGAACACAATACTTCCTTCAATCCATACATGGATCGAATTAACTTGCAAACCTTGTTTGCTCATTTTGGTATGAAAAAACCGTCAGGATGTTGTAAACATCCTCGAAAAGGTTTCCTTTTAAGGAAAGCGATTTTGACGTTCAGCTGTCATATTTCATAAATGAAACATGCAACATTAGCAAGCATTATCCAAATGGACTTAACAATGGCAACGAGTAAAAGGTTTCTTCGTAATCGACACAATGTTGATAACAATACATTTTCGCTACAAGCCCAGCTTAGTACGTTGGTATGTTGCCTTCCATGTATGTCTCCTCGAAGACTTATATAGTACCAATAGGCACAATGCCTTGCGGTACAACAACTAGTGTCCAAACATAGTTGGTATACATGGAATCCATTTCGGAATTCATGGCACTTTGCCATAATAGGGAGTCGATACCTTGTATCACTTCCTCATACGTAGTCAGTTCATATTCCTCAATAAGATTGACATCTTTACGAGGTGAGATCAGAAACCCATACCCCAGGTTGTTTTCTGACTCTCTCCGACTTACGCGGTTCTTGTGTATTCGAAGATTATTGGAATAGTTTCATCCTTAATGAACTATCTGTGTTCCATTAAGGAATCGGTGCCTGGAATAGTATTACTCTGATTTTCATCGAGTTTCACTTTCCTCCCACTTACCACTGCATATAGGTATTCCTCTTAGGAAGACCGCATGGCGAGCAACAATTACATTGTTCTCTTTTGAGTTGTATAAGTATTATACTTTGGTTTACCTAGGATAACCTACAACTTAGGCACTTATTTGATTTGGGTTCTAGTTTGGTATCATCCAAACATATGCCCAGCATTCCCAAATCTACAGGAATGAGAAAACCCAGTTTCTTTCCTTTTCATAACTAATATGAAGTCTATCAAACAGATTATTATGGAACCTTATTCAAAATAAGTTTTACACTGTGTAATGCGTATCTGTTGAAGGAAATGGTAGCTCAGAGCGACTCATGATTAACCTTATCATGTCCAATAAAATTCAGTTTCTATGTTCGGACACACCGTCAAATTGACGTGTTCCGGGAGGAGTCCTCATTGAAAGAATACTATACTCTTTAAGTATTGAGAAACGTATTGCTTAAGTATTTTCATCATGGTCCAATCATGGTGTTAATACTTTAGCCGATCTGTTGTGTCTACTTCGTGTCGAAACTCTATGATTTCATCAAGAGTTTCCGATTTGTGTTTCAAAAGAAAAAAATAACCATAACGCGATGCCACATCCGTAAAGGTTTCGAAGTATTCATATCCACCTCTAGCCTAGCTAGACATGGGCCCACTTACGTCACTATGAACGAGGGCTAACAGATTGGTGGCACTTGTACATTTACCAAGTAAAACGTGTTTTAGGCACTTTGCCCAATAAACTAGATTCGTAGACATTATTTGAATAGAATCAAAATCCGTCATAGTATCCACTCTTCAAAAGTGTGGATATACGAGTCTTGTTTAATGTGTCCCAGACAACAATGCCACTCATAAGTCTCAACTGATTAATTCAGTTTGAGCTATTTGTTTGTCATGTTATATGTTTGAGATTTATTATATTCAAAATATAAATACTGTTATTCACATCTAATGTGCTTATCTCAATATCATCTTTATAAAATAAAACACTTTAGTGTTCTAGAATATAAAGGTATACCCGCAACGGGTTAAACCTGATATAGAGATAATGTTTCTAGTCAAACTAGTTACATTCTAACAGTTTCCTAATTTAAGTACACACCGAAGGGTAATTCCTAAACTTAGGTTTCTACGATTAAAACAGCGATTCACGTCCCATTTTCATTTCGCAGATAAATCTCAACTGAAGTCAGTGTCTTGCTTATCAGCAGATTCTGCACACCAGTACGTATATTTATGTACCACATCCAGTATCTAAAATTCAATTTTAATACTAGTAGTGAACATGTTGATGACAAACATATTTAAAGTCGGAGCCTTGCACCTCTTCACTTCCTTCATGTCTGCCTTTTCCATACGGCAGTCACGCTTCCTGTGACCCCGTTTGCCACAGTTTTAGGCAGACATTTCAGGATATGTCATTTGTCTTCCCAGAAGACTATAATGATTTTGCCTTTGCCATTTTCCACCCCCAGAAGCCTTTGGCCAAGCCTTGGTCTTCTGGGATGTCGAAGTAAGATGCGCCTTGCGTTTCTTGCCCATTGCAAACTCTGGCTTTGTCTCCTTGAGTATAACCATTAACTCTCCAAGAGTTTTCTATTTCAATTTGTACTTCTAAGATCTAAGGATAGATCTATGAAGATCCTTTAATTTCATTATCATATTATAAGGATCTAATCCTTAGTTCTGACTAAGAAATTAAGGAGTCTTTGCGGCAAGCATAACATATTAAGCACTAAAGTTATCATCACATGAATATTCTAAATATCATGTTATACTATTTGCTCAACTCCGGGCTTAGGCTCGAGACGTCACTCTATCAAATAAAGTAACTTCTCGGTCTCCAGGACTATCTTGAGATTTTATTCCCAATCTGAAAATTAAAGTCGTTTAATGACATTTTCACCTAGGATTATGTTTTAAACACTAATCTTTCAGTTATCTTGATTGCTATAGTCTAACTATCCAATCAACGATTTTCGGGTACTATTTAATATAATGATTACTATAGTCTAACTATATAATCAACCATAATTTAAATTGGTTAATTCAAATATATTGATTACTATAATCCATTATATAATCAACTATAATTGAAGTAGTTTGAATACAGTCCAACTATTAATTTAAAACAACATTAAATATTAGTCCAACTAATATATTAATTATTTGACGAAAAATTGAAATGAGCGCGTATTGGCAAGTAACTAAATGAATATTGCAAATTTAATATTTGCCTCCCACTATTTTTCGGCGAGCCTCTAACCCTCTGTGGAGTACTCTGGAAACCTTGTTTCCTAGTAGGCTAGGATCCCGTTCAATAACACACAATCTTGACTTTGGCCAACAAATTGTATGATACTTAACTAGGTAGATCTCTAAGATCAATTGGATCTCATCCAATTCCTAGATCCAGTAGGTGGACATCCAAGTCCGAAACATATATCTTATATATGCCAATATATCCAATATATCCCTAACCTTTTTCCTCTGAATCAACTAAGTCTTGGCTTTGGCACAACAAACTTAATGATCCCAGTTAAGCGGAACCCATTGACCTTGGAAAGCTTCGTAATCGATGTCGATGGACAAGAAGTGATCTTGACTTTGGCCAACAAATCACAACTTGGACAAGACACCGATATGGAACAAAGCCTTCATGATTAAAACACATCCGCGACGGACAAAGGTCTTGACTTTGGCCAACAAACCAGTGCCAATCTTGGATCTTGAGTAAGAATCACTCAATGGAAGGAAAAAAACGCTTAATATGTGTTGAGGGTTTTTCGCGTAATTGGCAACCAATTAATTATCTTTGTTAAGGTTTCATCATCATACACCCTTAAATATGGATTCTAAAAACATAATAAGGCGTGTATAAATAAAATAATAATGATATGCGGATGGATACTTACACATTGTCCCTAGAACAAATCTCTCCATTCCTCTCTCCCGCTAGCACAAATATAACTTCTACCCGATTATATAACACTTCTAAAAAAACCTCATTTACATTGAGGGAAATAGGTGAGAAGAGAAATACAAAGAGTCAAGAGGTAATTGGCTGGACACGCAGATCCAATTAAGAAATTCTAAATTTATTACAACAATTTCCAAAATTGCCCTCACCCATCTAATATCCATCTGATATACATTATGCATACATCGCATCCATGTATTTACACAAAACATGTTATCAATCAATCTAATCCAATTAATTAATTTGAAATTAATGACCATCCAATGTTCAAACAACGATTTGATTTTCCGCGAGTCCAACTCGTTTTACGAATAAGTACTCAAATTACGAATTCTTGAATTATATTAAACTACAATATTAAATCCAATTTAATTTGTATTTTATACTAATTCTATATTTAATTCTAAATTAAAAAATTACACTTTTTAATGTGTCTTTACGACTTAGATTCCAAATCTAATCGTTACGGGTCTCAAAGCCCAATTACATCTAATGTCAATTTAATTAAAGTCCAATGGGCTTTCAATTAATTTCTTAAGGCATGGACTTTTGGTCAATATGGGTCAAACCCAAATACCAAAGCTCAGGCCCAATTAAAATTAAAGGTCCATTTTAATTATATTTGAACTTTATGGATATGGTTTTGGGCCCAATTGGATCCAACCAATTATCCTAAACCAAACTTCGCCCAACCAAGCCCATTAAGCCCAAATATAACTTTTGAAGCCCAATTCCAAAATAAGCCCAATTAATTTAAATTACAAAATTCCAAATTTCACAATTAAATTAATCTAAGTGTATAGCCATAATTAATTAACCAAATTAATATTTCCAAAACACCAATTTACACAATTAATTATGCTTATCATCATCAATTTATGTCCAACACAATTGAATCAAAAAATCATATCATTTTACATGCTAATCATTCACGGCAATTGTAGGGTTTTATGTCCGATTCCGAATTCAATCCAATTAAATCCTAAATCCATTTCCAAAATGATTTCAACTCATCCAATGATCAAAATAAAAAATCACCATTACTTAGGGCAACACTAAACTTTCGGCCAAGCCTCAAATTGGGGAAAAATTGATCCAATCCATTTTCATCAAATTGATCATGCTTAACACTATGTTATCATCATTCAAGCATATATCAACAATCAATTTCATCAAAACATGTTCAAATCATTTTTACCCTAATTCAATTTCATGCTCAAAATGGCTCAAGATACCATTGTTGGGTTTCTAGGTTAGTCCCAAGATCATTCAAGCATATAAATCATGTGAATACTGACCGGCGTAAACAAATACGTATAACGCAAGCGCACGTATCGTTCAAGTAGTATAAAAATATCGATCCCACGAGGACTTAATTCCTACTATTGTTATTAATTGTTGATACTATTTATTTACAAATATCTAATTGAGGGAGAATGGAATTGATTGCTTGAATGATTTGATCTGTAGATTTGCTAAATAAATAAAAAGATAAAAGACAAAAGAAAATACTAAGGAAAATAAAAGACTCAAAGATCTAGGGTTGTGAATCATTCTAATATCTTTAAAAAGATGAAGTGATTATTTTAAGTTTGTATAATAAATCAGTTTACTAACCTGGAACACGAATTTATGTGAAAGCATCTGTCGATGGTCAGACACAAATACCCAGTTTAATCCAATTGAATCATATGTCTATGTCAACCAAATTATCTGGATTCATTAAGTTTAAGTTCTAATTATGGCTACCCCTGCCCAACAGGTATATGTCTATCCTGTAAGGAAATCTATTAAAGGGTTATCTATCCTCAAAGAAGATCGTGGGCTATTAAGTCTAAGGTTGAAACCTAAAATCCCTATGTCTAGTTCATTTTAGATTTACCACATCAATCTTATTGGTGATCAGACAACAAGAAGCATTTAAGATTTAATAAGTAAACCTTTAAATTACTCAAATTATAAAATAGCCTCTTATAACCGGTGATATTAGATTTCATCACAACCTAGAAAACTAACTTAGTTATAACACATAGTTAAAGCTGATATAAACTTAAAAGACATAAAATGAAATTACTGAAAAGTAATAAAAGAAATGATAAGGTAAAAGGAATTAACTTCTACTATTCACTATTTAGATATCTCACATAAAATAATATATATAATCTTGTGATATTTTAAATCAACCGTCCGGAATGGCGGTATCCTGATTAAGTCAAATTCAAATATACCAGCCATAAGGCGGAACAGAAATATAAACTTAAACCAACCGTCCAGTATGGCGGTATCCTCATTAAGTCAGGTTTAACCAATTTAAATTGAATAACCAACCGTCTGGAATGGCGGTATCCTTTATTAATTCAGGTTTTAAATAGTTTATATATTATATTTTAAGGGAGATTAATCTAAATAGCAAAAGTAAAAGTATTACCTTGTTACCTCAGCATGTAGAAGTTACCCCCTAATGGATGAATAAAAACTACTATTTATAGAAGAGAATTACTACTACAAACGTAAATAAAACTGAATAAAAGAAACTAAAGAAGAGAACTCTCAATTTATTTATAAGGATTTCAGAGGATGAGGTACATTGAAACTAAGAAATTCAAAATCTATTTATAGGCAAAAAAATCCAATTTTTTATTATTAATTTTCTTATTTTTCTTATTTTATTTTATTTTATTATTTATTTATTTTTTTTGGATCGCTGAATTTTCGACACGTGGCATGGTGGCTAAAAAAAAACGGCTCGTTGAATTTTTGACACCGGCATGCGGTGCACGTTAGCAGATTGTTTGTGATGATGACACGTGGCATGGTGCACGTTAGCAAAGTCAAACTTGGCAACTTTGACTTGTTGGCCTGGCGCATATTAGCAATCTCCGGTGCATGTTAGAGGTCGGGACACCCAAAATTACCAAAATACCCTTTGTGTCGGGACACCCAAAATTACCAAAATACCCTTTTTGCCAATTTCACCAAATTTCACAGTTTTGCTTCAAATCACCTCCAGAATGTCCTGAAACTTTATTTATCTACAAAATAACACAAAACACATCAAAATATTCACAAAACTCAAGAAACTATACAAAATATTAAGTTAAAAGAGTGGGAAATAGTGATACATTTATCACTCATCACACCCCCAAACCTAACATTTTGCTAGTCCTCGAGCAAAATAAAATAACATAATAAAATTAACTAAGCAACCTTCGTAGGGATCACGATTGCATTTAGCATATGCAATAAGCCTTTAAACCCCTAGGTATCCCTAGTGGACGAGTTGTAGTCTCGTGAGGGTTTACAGCAATGATACCCACAAACATTTTATAAAGGTAAAAAGGAAGTGAAACTAATGCACACAAAAGGAAAAAGACAAGAGAAAAGAGAATAAAGAAGTTAGTGACTAATTAGATGAAACTTCTACTCCAAGTTACTAGTTTGTTTTGTTTCATTCTAAATTACTGAATAAGTAAATTCTCCGATTTTTTTTATCATTCTTCATATACACAGCTAACAAAATATTAAACAACTCATTTTTGCCCACAACAGTCATAAGTGTAGTTGATAAGAGAGTAATATTTTTGTCCTAAAGTCTTATCAGAATTCACATCTTTTGTAGTAATGGAATAATTTTTTTGATTTTTCTGATTTTTTCTTGATATATTTTTTTTTATATAAAATATCTTTCATCTATGTAGTGAGCTTTAGGTCGGTGACTCCCGAACCAGATGGCTTTAGGGCATCATGTGTGAAGACACCCCTAAGGACTTAATTACTCAGACTTCAGATATATGTATATTTTTTCAGCATCTTTGATCCATGTAGCGAGTGTTGGCCAGTGACTCCCAAACCAGTTGGTTTTAGGGCACTAGGTGTTAAAACACCCTTACAGACTTAATAACTCGGATCTCAGATATATTTTTTTTATTCCATCACTTTTTGAGATGCTTCACCAATTAAACTGTAGTACTGAATATTACAATCTTTTCAATTTTATCTCATGTCCGTATGTTACTATGTATGTTGATAATACTTGCCAACTAAGTATATGAAGATCCTTTTTAGTCAGTTTTATGGAGAATTTAAAAATTAAATAATTCAGAAAGAAATAAACAAAAATTAACTTGTTTTGAAAAATGGGTTTGAAATACGTATCAGGAGTGGGAATTCCTTACACAGCTATTTCTTACCAATTTCACCTTTTTAGTCAACATAAAAACAAAACCATAAATATAAAGAAATAACTTCTACTGGTCATATAACTATAGTTCTCATGTGGGTTTTAGGAGTGTAAACAAAGGCTCTCGCTGACGAAGGATTGTTCACAACTAGGACTCCCCACTCAAGGGTTCAAGCGACCAAGTGAACGCACATTTTTTATACCTTATGGTACATGCCAACGAGTTATGGTGTGTGACTAACTGTCCAATGGACTTCCCATTGTAGATTCCGCAGAGGGAGGGTGGAGCGAGGCTCACTTAAGTATCCAAGCCTCTTAGGCTCTTATCGCTTGGTGTCAGGAATAAACAACGAGTCCTCCAAACTAGTCTATCACAACAAGCTACAGGTGAATGATTATCTAGGTGCCTTCACAGCTTTTCCTTATAGAGAGGCAGTGAGTGAAGGAAGACACCAAACCATCACCTAACTTTAATTATGCCTTTGTTTTTATTTTTCGAAAAATTTAGGACTAAAAATCTAATAAAAATAAACAAGATACTAACCAATTATTTCCTCCCCCAAACCTAAATGAGACACTGTTCCCAATGTCTTAAATAGTAAAAGAAGAGTTTAGAAGATCATACCTGGTTAACAGAAATGTAGAAACATTACCGATTAAGATCTATGTCTAATTTACGCTTCTTTCCACGATCGCTATCTGACCAGTTCAACTTGGAAAGAATGGGGTCGATTTTTGGTTCAAAGGCTAAAAGTTGGTCAATTAATTCCTCGGCTTTTCTCGCAGTTAAGAATATGTCATTTGTTGGTTTCGAGATGAGCCCAAGTCTGTTAGCATCTGCAAGAAATATGAAAAGAAAATCGAAAAATCCATCCACATTAAGTAATCCAATGGGTTTCTGGTGGATGTTCAAATTTACCCAAGATGCTACTGTGAATATTTCCTCCAACATGCCTAGCCTGCCAGGTAAAGCAATGAAGGCGTCAGCGTGATTGACCATTTCAATGAGTTGTTCAGACATGTCTGGGACAATGCATTCCTCTCCATTTGAATCTCCGATGAGGCTTGTCTCTGCTAATGGTTTTGGAATGATCCCCAAAACATGGCTGCCACCTTCTTGTATGGCTTTTGAAACACATCCCATCAATCCAAGATTGCCACCGCCATATACTAAGTGCATGTTCCGTTCAGCAATAACTCTACCCAACTCCTTTGCGGCCTCCATATATTCTGGCTTGTTCCTAGAATTTGATCCACAAAACACACAGATATGAGTAACTCGTCTCTTAGAAGTTGTTTCCATTTTCTCTCTCTTGTATTTTATCTCGATGTGTAGAAGAGAAGTCTGACGAGCTGAATTTATAGAACCTGAAAAAGGTGAGTAATAGTAGCACTAGTACCTGCCAAATGACAATTATTAGATGAACGTTAAAATAAATCGTGAAAAGTCAAAAAGTATAGATCTTGTCGGCGAAAATAAAGGAAATTACAACCGAAAAGAAAATCAAAGCAATAATTAAGGCAACGGAATTGTGTACTCAATACGCCATTCGCTTAGTATAAATTCATTAGGTTGCGTCTCAAGAATTCATTCCTTACTCATCCATCGCTAATGAATTATCTTTTATCTTTGACAAACACCATTCCTTCTGTCTTATGCTTTGGTTGAGCTTTTCCTACAAAAAATAACACACAAAACTCTACAACATGTATACACAAAATATAGAAATTATAATAAATTGCATGGGTTGCCTCCCTGCTAACGCTAAATTTTTCGTCTTCAGCCAGACGTGACTGAAATCCATCTGTCAAGGCGGTTTCAGCGTCGTTTTGGATGTCCTATTAAAGACATTCCCATGTGCGTTGCTTTTGAAGGGTTTCTTCCAACGGTAAGGTGGTAAAAAGAATTTTGTCACATTCAGTGCTTGTGCCACCTTTTTTAACTTTTGTTGCTCTGGTGATTCCTGAAAAGAAAGAAAGAAAATCAGGAGGTCTTGTATGGTGCTTGACTTGGAATGGGATTTCCATTCTGTCAAGCTTCTGAGTAATATCACTAAATTGTACTCCCCAAAACAGTGATGTTTCACCTAAATTCACTGTATCTTTAATTTTGTCTGACAATTGCTCCTCTATTTGCTCTGCTTCTTGCTCCACCTTTTCTTCATAGATGAATTTTAGGATCTCAGTATTCAGTTCTTCATCTGTCATATGTGAAATGCATGCTCCTGAAATATCAATGTGAGAATGTAAAGAAATATCAGATTTTAGGTCTTCATCCTCTGATCTGAGTGAGCTGATTGGCTTAGGTAGATCGTCTTCAAACATTAGTGCAAAGCATTCTCCAAGATCTGCATTCTGAGGATGGAAAGTTTCATCCTTCCTTGTTGGTGCAGTTAGTACAAGAAACTCAGCTTCTTCATCCTCGTCAAAGTCAGAATAATAAAAATCAAATTGAGACTTTGTTGGTGCAGGTTCCTGAACTGATACCTCTGATTCTTGATACTGCTCAGCCTCGTCCTCTATCATGATGTCATGATGAATCTCAGGATATTCGAAGGCTTCTTCAGTATTATTTGAATTTGCTCCGTGAGATATGTGATTCAGGTTATCTGTTAATTATCTAACTTGATCTGTCATTCTTTGTATAGACGCTGCTTGACTCTGAATTTGTACATCAAATTGAGCTTCTCGTTTCTTGAGCCAATCTTTTAGCATGTCATTTAACTGATCTTCCTCTGATGGATCTGGTTCTTGATGAAGATCGTAGATGGATGGTGGATAAGATGGAAAATGTGATGATTCTTCGTACCTTGAATGATTCCAATAATTCTGCCACTCTGAAAGGTAAATACATTGATCGCTCGGGTGGTTACCATCAAAAATTACACATCTCCCTATTTCGTTCTGATGAGCAAATGTAGTATTGCTTGGTTCTGACTTCCAGTGATAATTGTTGGGCTGAAAAAACAGGCCTCAGAAAACTAGACTGTTGCTCCCGGATTTGGGGTGTATCTTTTCTAGTAAAGCTCGTAATGTTTCAAAATGTTCCATTTTTTTCAATCACCTGAAAACAAAAGAACGAAATAAAAAGTACAGATAATAATAAAGAAAATTAGATATAAGTAAATTAGATAGCTTTAAAATTAATAACTCAATAAAAATAAGACCCCGGCAACGGCGCCAAAAACTTAACCGGCGTAAACACACACGTATAATGCAAGCGCACGTATCGTTCAAGTAGTATAAAAATATCGATCTCACGAGGACTTAATTCCTACTATTGTTATTAATTGTTGATACTATTTATTTACAAATATCTAATTGAGGGATAAGGGAATTGATTGCTTGAATGATTTGATTTGTAGATTTGCTAAATAAATAAAAAGATAAAAAGACAAAAGAAAATACTAAGGAAAATAAAAGACTCAAAGATCTAGGGTTGTGAATCATTCTAATATCTTTAAAAAGATGAAGTGATTATTTTAAGTTTGTATAATAAATCAGTTTACTAACCTGGAACATGAATTTATGTGAAAGCATCTGTCGATGGTCAGACACAAATACCCAGTTTAATCCAATTGAACCATATGTATATGTCAACCAAATTATCTGGATTCATTAAGTTTAAGTTCTAATTATGGCTACCCCCGCCCAACATGTATATGTCTATCCTGTAAGGAAATCTATTAAATGGTTATCTATCCTCAAAGAAGATCGTGGGCTATTAAGTCTAAGGTTGAAACCTAAAATCCCTATGTCTAGTTCATTTTAGATTTACCACATCAATCTTATTGGTGATCAGACAACAAGAAGCATTTAAGACTTAATAAGTAAACCTTTAAATTACTCAAATTATAAAATAACCTCTTATAAACCGGTGATATTAGATTTCATCACAACCTAGAAAACTAACTTAGTTATAACACATAGTTAAAGCTGATATAAACTTAAAAGACATAAAATGAAATTACTGAAAAGTAATAAAAAGAAATGATAAGGTAAAAGGAATTAACTTCTACTATTCACTATTTAGATATCTCCCATAAAATAATATATATAATCTTGTGATATTTTAAATCAACCGTCCGGAATGGCGGTATCTTGATTAAGTCAAATTCAAATATACCAGCCATAAGGCGGAACAGAAATATAAACTTAAACCAACCGTCCAGTTTGGCGGTATCCTCATTAAGTCAGGTTTAACCAATTTAAATTGAATAACCAACCGTCTGGAATGGCGATATCCTTTATTAATTCAGGTTTTAAATAGTTTATATATTATATTTTAAGGGAGATTAATCTAAATAGCAAAAGTAAAAGTATTACCTTGTTACCTCAGCATGGAGAAGTTAGCCCCTCATGGATGAATAAAAACTACTATTTATAGAAGAGAATTATTACTACAAATGTAAATAAAACTGAATAAAGAAACTAAAGAAGAGAACTCTCAATTTATTTATAAGGATTTTAGAGGATGAGGTACATTGAAACTAAGAAATTCAAAATCAATTTATAGGCAAAAAAATCCAATTTCTTATTATTATTTTTCTGATTTTTTATTTTATTTAATTTTATTATTTTTTTTTTTTTTGGATCGCTGAATTTTCGACACGTGGCATGGTGGCTAAAACAAAACGGTTCGTTGAATTTTTGACACGTGGCATGCGGTGCACGTTAGCAGATTGCTTGTGATGATGACACGTGACATGGTGCAAGTTAGCAAAGTCAAACTTGGCAACTTTGACTTGTTGACCTGGCGCATATTAGCAGTCTCCGGTGCATGTTAGAGGTCGGGACGCCCAAAATTACCAAAATACCCTTTGTGTCGGGACACCCAAAATTACCAAAATACCATTTTTCCCAAATTTCACCAAATTTCACAGTTTTGCTTCAAATCACCTCTAGAATGTCCTGAAACTTTATTTATCTACAAAATAACACAAAACACATCAAAATATTCACAAAACTCAAGAAACTATACAAAATATTAAGTTAAATGAGTGGGAAATAGTGATACATTTATCACTCATCACACCCCCAAACCTAACATTTTGCTAGTCCTCGAGCAAAATAAAATAACATAATAAAATTTAACTAAGCAACTTTCGTAGGGATCACGATTGCATTTAGCATATGCAACAAGCCTTTAAACCCCTAGGTATCCCTAGTGGACGAGTTGTAGTCTCGTGAGGGTTTACAGCAATGATACCCACAAACATTTTATAAAGGTAAAAAAGAAGTGAAACTAATGCACACAAAAGTAAAAAAACAAGAGAAAAGAGAATAAAGAAGTTAGTGACTAATTAGATGAAACTTCTACTCCAAGTTACTAGTTTGTTTTGTTTCATTCTAAATTACTGAATAAGTAAATTCTCCGATTTTTTTTACCATTCTTCATATACACAGCTAACAAAATATTAAACAACTCATTTTTGCCCACAACAGTCATAAGTGTAGTTGATAAGAGAGTAATATTTTTGTCCTAAAGTCTTATCAGAATTCACATCTTTTGTAGTAATGGAATAATTTTTTTTGATTTTTTCTTTGATATTTTTATTTATTTATATACAATATCTTTCATCTATGTAGCGAGCTTTAGGTCGGTGACTCCCGAACCAGATGGCTTTAGGGCATCAGGTGTTAAGACACCCCTAAGGACTTAATTACTCAGACTTCAGATATATGTATATTTTTTCAGCATCTTTGATCCATGTAGCGAGTGTTGGGCCAGTGACTCCCAAACCAGTTGGTTTTAGGGCACTAGGTGTTAAAACACCCTTACAGACTTAATAACTCGGATCTCAGATGTATTTTTTTTATTCCATCACTTTTTGAGATGCTTCTCCAATTAAACTGTAGTACTGAATATTACAATCTTTTCAATTTTATCTCATGTCCGTATGTTACTATGTATGTTGATAATACTTGCCAACTAAGTATATGAAGATCATTTTTAGTCAGTTTTATGGAGAATTTAAAAATTAAATAATTCAGAAAGAAATAAACAAAAATTAACTTGTTTTGAAAAATGGGTTTGAAATACGTATCAGGAGTGAGAATTCCTTACACAGCTATTTCTTACCAATTTCACTTTTTGAGTCAACATAAAAACAAAACCATAAACATAAAGAAATAACTTCTACTGGTCATATAACTATAGTTCTCATGTGGGTTTTAGGAGTGTAAACAAAGGCTCTTGCTGACGAATGATTGTTCACAACTAGGACTCCCCACTCAAGGGTTCAAGCGACCAAGTGAACGTACATTTTTTATACCTTATGGTACGTTCCAACGAGTTATGGTGTGTGACTAACTGTCGAATAGACACATAGTCATACTACCAATGGAATTCCGAGGGGTCTATCCAGAGAGAAGCTGTTTCTGTACCATCGGTAAACACAAACCCCTATTGCACTTGCATGAGTATCATATACCCAAATATATGAGACCTACGCCGTTATGCTCCCACAACGCGCACAAGTGTAATACTAGTCTTTTAAGAATTATCGATGTCCAATCTCGATAATACTCCGACTATGAATATTTAATGATTAAACCTTCGTGGATTGATATTGTCTCATATCATCTCAATCCGGAACTAATCATAAGGACCTTTTATCATTTATACATCTAGGTAATCTAATTACAAATGATAAAATGGCAATTTCCTTTGTCACATTGTTAATTTGTACAACAACACCATGATCTGTACAAATAGTGATGCTATGAGTCATAATTGTCCAACACTACATCCTACGGTAATAACATGAAACAACATTCAATTTTGATTTTAATCCAATTAAACCAACAATTAACATTCATTTCATGCTTTAAACTTATCCAATAGTCTAATTTCAAAAAATCACCATGAGATCCCCTAGGGTTACATTTGGCCATGGTAGTGAATTTGGGGAAAATTAATCTAATCAATTTTTCTCAAATCCAAAGATGCACAAATCCAATTCATCATCATCTAAACATAAACAAACAATCAATTTAGGAAAATACGTACTCCAAGCAAAATCCCCAAATTAAAGTTTAAAACCCTAGAATTCAAATCATGCTTATATTGGCTCTGATACCAATGTTAGTGTCCTAGACATGCCAATGATCTCTAAATCATGATTTGTGTGTGAATATTCAACTAAAGTTTGCGGAAAGAACTTACATTGATTGGCTTTGAAAAATCAAATCTTTCTTTGGATGTAGAAGAAGCTCCAAGCTTTCTTTTGAATTCTAAACCCAATAGTGAGTTTCCCTATCACCTTCTTTTAACTCTTGAAGTGCTAGCTTGCTTAAAATTTTACAACAAAATTTCCAATGGGAGAGAGTAAGTCACGATTTTTGTGAGGGAGAAGAGAGAATAGTGATTTTTGTTTTTCCAAAAAACTTAATGCAAAAGTTGGTGGTTGTGTGTATTAAATAATCTAATTACTTTTTTCCAATCATTTCCATCAAATATCTAACAATTGATGTAAGTAAAGTGGGTCCCACCACTTTAAATTCCAAATTCAAGTTGGCTTGCACAACATACTTTGGGCTCGGGTTCATTTAATCCGATTAAACGAATTTTCCGTTGCGACGTAATTAAATCCAATTTAATTAAATAATAGTGCCTAGCAAAATTATTATGAAAGTCACTTATGAATTAATTCCAAATTAATTCGTTAGCTTGAATTAAAATCCAATTTTAATTATGTATTGAAATCCAATTCCAATTAATATATCTAATATATTATTTTAGCCTAATTAAATAAATTAAATAGTAAAATCCAATTTAACTATTAAATTTACTTTGCCGATTAATTCCAAATTAATCGAGTTCTCTCTTCTAGACGAATTTAATCCCAGATAAATTCTTACCGTAATTAATCCCAGATTAATTTTCTATCTCATAATTAATCCCAGATTAATTCTGTTCAAGTCAAATGTCATCAGTGAATCTTTGGGAAGCGACCCAAGAGATCTCTGGATATGTTGGCAGTAAATACGGTTGTCGGATTATCCGACACGTGCGTACCCCGTACCACGTTCTCACCGATTTACAAGATATGGTTGGCTTCTAGCAAAACACCGTGCCTACCCAATTCTCCATAAATATTCAACGAGGAATATATAATCTGTATCAGGCGTAATATACAATGTATTGCGTATTAGGATCCAGTATCAGATGTCACATGCTAGGCCTAGGGCTGGAATTGTGCCTGCCCCGTATGAAGCATATATCGGATCACTAGCAACTAGTCTCTATAATCGGATAATCATGACCTAGTCATACTATCCCGATAGCTACAACATTTAAGAGTACTAGTTCTGTATCCCTGCGTGATCATCATCTCCATATGACTGAAGTGATACTTCTATCTTGACATCACACCCAATACACTATGATTCTCAGTATACCCAGAAGAGGCGTACACAGAACCTGTTAAAGCTCCAGACGACCAAAACCAAAGTATACTGATTGTCGCAAGTATTAGCGATGCAAGTCTCAGGTTAAGACCACATACACCTACCCTGATTCGGATTCCCATATACACATAATCATACTACCAATGGGATTCCGAGGGGTCTATCCAGAGCGAAGCTGTTCCCGGTCCAATGGCTAACAGAACCTCCTATCACACTTGCATAAGTATCCAATACTTAAATATATGAGAACTATACCGTTAATCTTCCATAACGCGCACACGTGTAATACTAGCCTATTCCGTATTATCGATGTCCAGTCTCGATAATACTATGACTAGTGATATTTAATGATTAAACCATTCGCGGATTAATACTGTCTCATATCTTATTAATCTGGTAATAATCATATGACTTTTATCATTTATATATCCAAGTAATCCAATTACAAAATGATAAAAGAGCAATTTCTTTTGTCACGTAGTTAATTTGTACAAAAACACCATGTCTTTTACAAATAGTGATGTTATGGGTCATAATTGTCCAACAAAAACATCAGTAAAAAATAGTAGCAGAACAACAGAAAATAACAATAAAAAATAGTAGCAGAACAGCAAAATGCAAAAACAAACAGCAGAAGCAGAACAATAAAAATCAGCAGCAGAACATCAAAAAATAAAACAGCAGAAAATAGGAATAGAACAACAGAAAATAGCAGCAGCGGAAAGCCATAAACAGCATCAACAACAGCAGAATAGTAGAATACAGAAGAAACAACAGCAGTATAAAGCCAAAAATAACATTAGCAGAAGCAGAACAATAGAAGCAGAACAACAGAAAACAGTAGCAAAAAATAGCAGCAATAGATGAAACTGCAGGCACATCAACATATTAACAGAAATCCGAAAAATAGCCCAAAAAGATACATAAATGAGAAACTACATCAGTAAATAAATGACTCACTTATAAAATTTCACCATCCGTATCAGCGTACATATCCTCTCTCTCTCAACACACACTTTAAATTGATGGGCTCTAGCCGGAGAACTTCGCACATATCTAACTGCACTACGAATTCGACTAATAGATTGTTTAATTTCAACTAGGCCATCATTTACAATAAAGATCAAAATATGAGCAGCACATCTCAAATGGAGAAAGTCTCCACCCATAACTAAGTTTGGAAGGAAGTCTACCCTTTAAATACATAATTGCGACATCATTAGAACTAGCATTATCTACTGTAATCGTAGACACTTTGTTATTAATACCCTATTCTTGAATGCATGCTTATACCATTTTTCCTATATATTTCCCTTTATGACTAGGTATTTCAATAAAAATCAAAATTCTTTTGTGCAACTTCCAATCATTATCAATAAAATGAGCTGTGAGACACAAATAACTTAGAGTTTGTACAAAAATCCAGTCGTCAAAGCTACTATTGTATTTAAGGATTCTAAGCATTCTCGCAAGCTAGTCTTATACTAACATACACTTTCATGCAATCTCTAGCAATAGTAAAGCGAGAAACAAATTTAAACCGAGGTTGTAAAGCATGCACAGACTCTCTAAAACCATCACGCTCTACTATAATAAAAGCAACTCATCTTTTATAATACACCTAGCAAGCATAATCCTACAATACTCTTGATCAAATTTCCATGTTGTAAGAGTATTAGGTTCATTGTTACCACACCCCTTTCTTGAAAGTTGTTTTTGCTTCTTATCTACATTGTGAGGATGACTAGTATCTTTTAAGATGTTTTTATCGAAAAAGTACCTGATGTCACTTTGTCTGATAAATCTTTTCCGCAATAATTTCATTTTGTATGTTCACATGTCCCAGTATCTAGATTAGTCAAATGCTTATAATGATCCCACATATTGGATGCATTTCTGCGAACTCGAGATAACGTCGAAGTAACGTGACTGTCATCATCAACATCCATTTTTGATAGCTGTGAAAAAACATAAGTAATGAGTAATATATAAATAAATAATGTATCAATCAATAATCAAAGTGATGATCAAAGAACAACATCCAATTTAAATAGACCTTGTATATCTGAATTCAAACAGTTCCACACAAGCACACGTTCATAGCAACAATGTAACATGCAATCACAAAAAAAAAATACAATAGAAAGCGTTCAGAGAAATAAATGCAGTAAGCCAATGATGCAAGAAAGTAGTAAAGTGCTGAAGGGCCTGCAAATATTTGCGGGGTAATATAACAAAACTGATTTAGGCATTGATTTACTGCATTTAGTTCCCCGCCCTGCAAATATTTGCTTCAAACAGTTCCACACAGACACAGACACACATTCAATCATTCATAACAACATGAAATCACAAAAAAACAACACTGTTCTTTAATAAAATGTTCTAACTTCTATGTTGACAGATTACATATAAGAATCAGATTACAAGAGGCAAAATAAGTAAAGTATGCAAAACCCACTATTAGAATCAGATTACATATTTTGTTTATTGAAAAATGATTTTGATTTTCAAATCAAATACATAACCTAACCTGAACGGCTGAACCCAAATGGTTTTCAAATCAAAGTGTCTAGAGAACAGCTGAACCCACAAGATTGGCGATGGAGACTAGCGAGAGAGAAGAAGAAACGACAACGCTTGCTAGGGTTAGTGGGAGTGGCGAGATAAGTAGAGATTAAGAAGTGAGAAGAGAATCTGAGAAGTCAAAATGAAGAAAAGAAAGTGTGATGTGCGAAAGGGGGGATTTTAAGTTTTATCCCTTTCAAAAATGACGATGTTTTGACAAAGATATGGGTATCAAATCGGGTCTAAACCCGGTTCTAAATTCGGTTATCTAATTGGTTCTCAATTCGGTTCTATTCTAGTTCCGGTTATTTTGGAACCGGAACTAGAACCATACCAGTTAAGAATCAGTTCCTTCAATTTGGAATCGGAATCAGACCGATTACAACTGATTTCGGTTCCAAATCCGGATAACCGGTCAGGTTCCAACTGGTTCCGGATATAACCGGAACCGGTGCTCACCCCTACATTGAGGTATTGGGTTCGAATCCACGGAGTGCGTTTCTTGTATGAGCCTGAGACAGCCGGGGGTTTTACCTGCTCTGCTTAAACCTGAAAGTGGTGGTTTGGCGGCGGAATTTTCAACGATTCCAAAAAAAAAAACAGTGTACGTCATATACCTTACATGATTACCCAACTCATCCCAAACCACTAATTTTCGTCCCTTCTATCATTTTCAATGGTGGATTTTATTTAAAAAAATCAAATTAAGATAGAATTTTTACTATTTAATTCAAGTTAAGCTTAAAAAATTATATTTAGTAGTATAGATATAAAATTATCAAAAATGATAATGAATTAACAAAAAAAAAAAATAATAATTAAAAGAACCACATGTCTTTGGAGTGTGTGGTAAATTTTTTCACTTTATTTTAAAACGTAAATATCTCCCAAAATATAAAATGTTTCAAAAAAATATTATATATTTTCAATTTACAAATCATAAAACTTAAAATAATATTTATCATCGATATATTTTGATGAAAAAATGGGTAAAAATGATCATTATATTTATAAGAGAATAATAATTCAAACTAGCCGACCTTTAATCATATTATCGGCTCTCAATCAGATTAAGCACGATCATTATCTTCCTCCCTATTATAGGCGTAACATCCCAGATTTTCAGGACAGTTCTGGTAGGTTCCCGGACTGAAGTTATGGTCTCGGAACAAGATGATAATAAAGAATAAGAATTCAAGTGATGATATATCGATCGAAATAATATAAAGTGAAGATTTGTCGTGTTAGAAGATGCGTCGTCTCAAAAATCAGTTACGCAATTTTTATTATGCGCGTAAAGTTTGCCGTTTCAGTAACGAAAATAGTAACCGAACTCCGATTGAGTTGATTATTAAACTATTGGACTCATTTTTCCGAGATGGACAACTCTCGTGTTGAATACTTTTCGAAAATCACATCAAAAGGGCTTCAAAATAGCCAATTTCCGAAAATACCCTTCTAAGTGGGGGCAATTTGTATTTTATGGAAAAGTAACACTATATGTTACTGTTCATCTTTACAAAAAAAGAAAGAAGAAAGAAACCAGGGAAGAAAAACGAGAGAGAGAGAGAAGAGAGAGAGAAAGAGAGTTGTGGCAGACGCACGATCGGCCGGCCACCTCAGTGGTGTGCGCCGGCACCGCCGGCTTCGTCTCCACCAGGCCGGCCATGTGGTGGCCGGTGATTCCTCTTTGGGCGGCCGGAGCGGCGAGAAAGAGAAGGAAAAAGTCGCGGAAGTGGGTTTGTCTATCCCGGCTCGTCGGTTCGATTCACGACCGAGCCACCCGCCAAATCAAAGCCCTTGACGAGTACTACGAGATAATGGTGACGGTTTCTCCGATCCGTGCCCTGAATCACACGAAACGAGGAGGGAAGCCGCATATGAATAATAACCTCAACGTGAACAGTAACTCTGATCGGAATTCCATCGATTCTAGCGCGTTCGTGGGATCGTTTGGAGTCCATATATGGCCTCGAAATCTTGGTAAGAGCTCTCGGTATAAAGTCGCTAATTTCAAGTTTTTCTCTAAATATTCAGATGTTTCCAGTAGCTTCGTACAGTAGCGTAGTGTTATAAATTGAGTTGTTTGAGCTTTAGTATGTTGAATATGTGCTTGTCGTAGAATCCGAGTGAGAACAAATTAGATTAGATCGATCTAGTAGATCAAGTGGGTTTCCCGGTGAAACCGGGTTTCTCGCTCGACTGAGCGTTGATGACCGCAACTATGGATACGATATAAATATGATATTGCGAGAGTAATTGAGTAATTCCGGATTAGTTTGGAAGGTTCGGGATCCTTCCGTAGCGTTTGTAGAAACTTTTCAGCAAGATTTTCCACAAACGCGTAAAATGAGAATTTAAGCCATCTAGCTAGTTTAGAATAGAATATAAAGATATATTAGTGTAATGAAGCTTAAACCGTAGAATCAGAGAGGACTCGTGTATTCTGAGAAGGTCCGGAAGTTTATTATAGATAAGTAGAATGTTCCATAAATAACGGTTTTGACCATGTTTTGTTATTTGTTTTGACAGATTGGACCAAGATTATGAGTGTCCGCCAAGCCAGGTAAGTAATTCATGCAATGAACACTTGTGATATGCATTCTGTTTGAATTTAGATAATAAAGAAATTTTATAAGTATATGTATACGTGATATTTGAGCAAATACATATGAGTATAATATAAGGATACTTGAGATTGTGGGTTGTAGAAACTACACCCTAGGGAATGTGATTAAATTTTAAAGAATGATAAATTATAAGGAAATAAGTATATATGTGCAAATGCATGTAGAAGAATATAAAAATAAGAACACGAATACATATATAGATAAGTATAAGCATGTATAAGTAAATAGGTACGTAAGTAGGCAGAAACAAGTATGTATGTTAATATGCATGTATATGTGTAAGCATGTGAAACAGAGTATGTATGTATAAGTAAGAGGCTGTGTGTATTGAAGTACAAAAACATGTAAATATGCATGGAGAAATAAATAAGTAAGTATATAATATGTATGTATATTGTATACAAGTATTTGAATGCATGTTTAAGAGAGCATAGAGAGTATGTGTATATGAATATATGCATTAAGCAAAGTGTTATAATGATGAGCATGTGTAGGAAACTTTATTTATGTTTTCATGCTTAATTATTGATTTATTTCAAAATGAGATTTACTTTTCAGTTTCTAAGAAGATAGCCAGTTTTCTTTACAGTGAATTTTAGAAATGAAAGATTTTAGAAAGTTTTTATTTTTGATACATGATTTTTATATTTTCGAGGCATGGGGGAAAAACCTACCTCAGTATTCAACTTGATACAGAGATGGAATTGACTGACAACACATGTTCACATGTAGAGGACTGGGGGGACGGCGATATGTAACACCCCCAGATCCTAGTTCAGGACTAGGGATGACAGATGCCCCTATATCCTAGTTTCAGAGCTTGGAGGGTAGCATAGATCCGCACCCCCAGTTCTAGTTCAGTGGTTTGGGGGACGGCGATACGTAATGCGCTAAGACCACTAGTTTCAGGGATAATAATGGCATGCTTTGGGGGACGGCGATACGTAACGCCCCTATATGTCAAGTTTTTCGGAGATATATTAGTTTACAGATATCAGATTTCTAGAAAATAGTTTTCAGATCAGATAAGAGAGTTTTTATGAACAAAACTTTTAGAAAGAAATGATTTTTACAAGAGAATACAATTTTGAGAATGAGATTACAGATTTCAGATATATTTTCCATGTAAACTTTCAAACCCAGTTTTATAATCAGGTTTTAGACATGAATTATGGAAAACCAGTTTTCAAGTAAAGTTTACAGAGATTTGGTTTTTAGAAGCGTTTTACAATTTCAGTTTGGAATTCAGTTTTCAGAAATGACTTCCCGATTTCAGTTTTCAGTTTTAGTTTTAGATTGAGATTGTGAAAAGCATAGATAGAAAAAGTTTTATAGTTTGAGATACATGTTCAAGTTGCTGCATGAGAATATATGTTTATAGCATATGCAAATAAATAAGATAATTATGTTACATAATGAATTTTGATTATGCTATATATGTATTATGTGATTATGATGCATGAGTTCAGACACATGATAAGTAGTGTAGGGAGCATATATATGGCTTTGCATGTATGATGAAATGTGTATGTACGAGGTGTGCGATGTTCATAGGTAACAGGAAAAAGAGGGTAAAAAGTTTGAATGTGATTTTGTATTATGATTAGTTTATAAATGATTGTATAACGAAGATGTAGAGTGTGAATGTATGGTAAGAGGTAAGTTATGCATGAGATGTGAGTAAGGAAAGGTTGTTACAAAGAAGTTTTCAAAGAAAGTAAAAGCGTATGTATGTTTTTATAGCTTGTAAGGAAGACAAGTCAACTAAGAGTTATGTTGTAGAATGGAATGATTAATTCTGAATTATACATGTCGGATAAACGATTAAGATAAGACTTAGTAAGTGTTGTTTTTAGAACTTGAATATAAGATGATTGACCAGACAGCGGTAAGAAATAAATACATGGTAAGTTAAGGTAAGAGTTAATGAAGTTAGAAAGTTTCAAAATTAAGATAAGTAAACAAGGGTAAAACAAAGATAATAAATATAACGAAATTGACATAAGTAAATACAAACTTGAGGTAGAGATCAGAAATTAGTAAGATTTCACGATAAATTTTAGTATACGAGTTATGAGTAAAGAAAGATAATTACTTATCAATCTGAGGTTTTCTTTTCCAAATGTGATTAAAGCAATGATATAAGTTAAGTTTTAAATAATATTGGAAGTCTTTATTATTAGAATGCATGTATGGTTACTTACTGAGTCTTATGACTTACACCACAACAGTTTGTTAGTTTTGCAGGTCAGTAGCAGTCATATTGAGCCAGCCAGCATCATCAGTGAAGGCTTTGAAAACAGTGGATCGTCCCAATTGCAGTCAAGAGAGTCATTGAGTCCTGGGTAAAGTTATGGGTCCTCACGACCCCTTTGTATTTGTATTTGTACTTGTATTGCATATGTAAAGGATTATGTAATAGTATAGTATTATTTTGGGTTCTGGCCGGAGGCCAAGTGACTTGCATTTCGTTTATTGAGTTCTGGCCGGAGGCCAAGATGGTGGTTTGCATATTTTTGAGTTTGCATAATCAGGTTGTCTCAAGGTGCTAGCTATAAGCCAGGTTGCATGATGTTCTGCATACATCATGCCGAAGTTTCGTCAGAATTAGAGGCTTATGGAGGTATGATTAGCTTGTCTCCTGCCGGTAACATCTTGGCTTAGGCGGGATGTTATAATGTTTCAGAAATTAATATTTTTGAGGCCTTTCGGATGTAAATCTTGAAATGTTCTCAATACAAAAGTTGTTCATCACGGAAACACGAGTCCAAAGTTTAAGAATCAGCTCAATCGAAATTTTTTTACTATTTATCTGAAATACCGAAACTATCGAACTTCTCCGAATCTAAAATCGCGTAACCAATTCTTTCGAACTTCACGATTTCCAATCCGACGAGATTCCAATTTAAAATATTACGATATATTATTCAACACTTAAACTCTTATTTCTCAACATCGTCTCATTTTGAGACTGAAACTTTGATTCAAAAATCTTCTGAACTGTTACAAAGAACTCGAGATATTCACTACAAGAATTATGGCTTTTAGCGTCCAAACATTTAGCGTCGACATAATATTCGACGCCAAAACTCACTTTTAGCGTCGAATATCATTTTCGACGCTAATTGTCATATTTTTAGCGACGGAAAAAAATTTCTACGCCAAACATTCAACTTTGGCGTCGAAAACAGTTTTCGACGCTAAATAATTTTACTATTGCAATAATTTTTGGCGCCAAATATTAAACTTTTAGCGTCAAAAATCTGTGTTGACGCCAAAAACTAGACATTTAGCGTCGACTATATAGCGTCGCTAAAGGTTTATGAAGTTTCCACCAACAATCCTTGAATCTTTAGCGTCTAAATTTATGTCGACGCTAAATGTCGGACATTTAGCGTCGAAATTGTTTTTTCGACGCTAAAAACTACAACTATTAGCGTCGAATAATCAGATTCGACGCTAAAGATAGATTAAAATGCAGAATGCCACCAACCCTTCTCCCCTCTGTTTTTTTTCTCATTCATTCTCATTTTTTCATCTCTGAAATCTGAGAATGTCTCCTCTACAGCCTCACAACTCTCCTAAAAATATTCAATAAAATTGTAATCAATTTCCAATAAGGTAAATCTTCTTTCATATTTCTTTATTATTTTCAATTTTTATGATTATATATGTTGTTTATATGCTGTTTGTTAGTGATTTATGATTCATATATGTAGAGTAAGTATATTAATTAACAAAATAGAATTTTTCTGTAAACTATTTAATTTATCAACCAAATATATATATATATATATATATATATATATATATATATATATATGCTTAAATAAAGTATTAATGAATTAGTAATGTTGATACTGTAATATGATATCTAATAATTATATTATTATATTTAGGTATTCTGCTGAAATGGATAGAAATTGGATGAGCTCTCTGGATAGATTGAGTGTTGAATATCGTAATGGAGTGTATGAGTTTATGAAGTCGCAAAGCAACACACATTGATGTAGAAGGTCGTGTTCGTCGTCCATGTGCAAATTGTTTGAATAGGAAAAGGAAGCGGTTAGATGAAGTTCATAATCATTTATACATGCCAGGAATATCACCAACTTACCGTACGTGGATTTATCACGGTGAGCAATATCATTCTCAGTCACGGTTTATTGATTCCGGCGAATGGAGCAGTAGTTACAATCAACCTGTAAACGATGAGATCACCGATATTTTTGCATGACTTACAAGGTCCACAACTTGGTCATAGTGTTAGTGGTGACATGCCAGTGTTAAGTGGAAATGATCAAAATTTATTTAGTGAACTACTTGATGAGGCAAAAAAAATTCCATTTGAAGGTGCTGGAATGTCGATCTTGAATTTCGTGTGAAATTATTACACATTAAAGTGATCAACAGAATGACCAAAAAAAGTATCGATATGATGTTAGAGTTACTGGCCCAAATGTTACCGGTTGGAAGCAAATTGCCTAAGTCGTACTACGAGGCAAAGAAAATGTTGCGTGATCTGGGAATGGGGTATGAATCCATTCATGCTTGTAAGTTTGATTGTGTATTATTCGTGTCGAGTATGAATCACTTGAACATTGTCCGATATGTGGTGAAAGTCGGTACAAAATCCGTGGTATGGGGAAGAAAGTGCCTCAAAAGATATTGCGATATTTCCCTTTAACGCCCAGGCTGCAGAGATTGTTCATGTCACGACACACATCGACTGATATGATGTGGCATCATGAAAAGAGGATCGGTGCGGAGGGCATACTTAGACATCCTGCGGATGGAACCGAATGGAAGGAATTTGATGACATGTACCCCCATTTCGCTGAGGACCCCTGTAATGTCAGGTTAGGTCTTGCCTCTAATAGTTTTAACCCATTTGGGAATATGTACAACTCTTATAGCATATGGCCCGTTATTGTCATTCCATATAACTTACCTCTATGGAAATGTATGAAGGATCCGTTCATGTTTATGTCATTGTTTATCCCTGGTCCACGTTCACTGGTAAAGATATAAATATTTACTTGAGACCATTGATCGAGGAGTTACAAACATTATGGAATGTGGGTGTGCATACATATGATGCAGCTTCAGAGCAGTATTTTCAGATGCATGCCGCATTATTATGGACCATTAATGATTTTCCAGCTTATGGTTCATTATATGGATGGAGCACTAAAGGATACATGGCATGTCCAGTTTGTGCGGGTCAAACACCTTCGCAACGATTACGGAATAAAATCGGATACACAGGGCACATGAGATTTCTTGAGTTGAGTCATCCTTGGCGGAGGAGTCAATTATTTAACGGTCAACATGAACCTTAGAGTATGCCCAGTCCATTGTCTGGATTAGACATACTTTGCCAAAATCAACATCTCAGAGACATCACACCAGGTAAACAACCTAATAATAGAGATAAAAATCGAAAACGCTTACCTGAAGAGTTGAATTGGACAGGAAAGAGTATTTTCTTTGAGTTAGAATATTGGGGGACTCTGAGTTTGCGACATAATTTAAATGTAATGCATATAGAAAAAACATTTGTGAGAGTTTAGTGGGTACACTATTCAATATTCCGGGTAAGACAAAAGACACTGTAAATGCTAGATTGGACCTACAAGATCTTAGAATTCGCAGTGAATTGCATTTACAAGTCACCTCTCGAGGTCTTATTAAGCCTCCTGCTAGTTATGTGCTCAATCAATCGGAGAGAAAATCATTCTGTGATTGGCTGAAAATGGTTAAATTCCCTGATAATTATGCATCGAATATTGGGAGTTGGGTCAGAGATGATACAATAACGGGATTAAAGAGTCACGATTGTCATGTGCTTCTCGAGATTCTGCTTCCTGTTGGCATTCGACCTTATCTCCCCCCGAATGTATGCGACATCGTACTTGATCTATGTGGCTTCTTTAAACAATTATGTCAGAGGACATTAAACACATCTGTTATTGACGACCTTGAGCGAGGAATCGTGATAATCCTATGCAAGCTGGAGCGAATTTTGCCACCCGTTTTTTTTGATGTCATGGTACATTTGGCTGTGCATTTACCTGCTGAGGCTGAAGCTAGAAGGGAGGTCCTGTCCATTACAGATGGATGTATCCCATTGAGAGGTACTATATATATATTGTTGGGGTTGGTGCTTAGAGCGCCAATCCAGACCGTATTTATGTCTGACTCATGAATACGAACATCCCCTTATTCCATAATATTACTTATTTACGGTTGCACCTCTTGTTTTTATATACGTATTCGATCTGATTACGATTAGATTGAAACTAAATGTGGTTTAGTGATATGTATATATTAGACAAAGGCCCGATAATATATAATGCAGTACACAGTTACAAAGTTAGTTTGTAATTGACATTGGGAAGTGTCACTGCTATATGAATATTATCAAACATAGTTCCTGGTCAGATTTGCTAACACGGGTCGGTTAGTCAAATCCGTTGAGACCAGTACATGTCGTATATCGAGACTTGGTTCGATGGTTTATCCCAATGAACCATGAGTCTAGGGATACTCGTATAGACGTGTAGGTGTTTATAGTGGATAAACAATGAACGGCTCACCGAAGATTCTTAATGGATGGTACACCAACGTCAATAAGAATCTTCTCGGGTTGAGTAGCATAATGGTCCTTCGACTTGAGATACCACTGTGGATGTATGAGACATCCTCCACACTTAGATGGCAGTCACGTCACCGATCTATTTAGATCAGACCTCCGCCTGTTCGTTGGGTGTGGATCGATCCTCAGGATATCCTGTGTGTGTCAAGATAGGATCCGTCAGTTCTGTGTACAGAGCATAGGTAGTCCATATATAATTAGCAGTCTGTTAAATCTGTGGCCACAGTATACTTCGGAAGTAAGTTCCGAGTGTTATTTAGAGATTGCTAATAGATACGTCGACGAGATATACCTATAGAGATTTGACGTTTACATCTATATCTCTCGGATTATCTGGATACCTGTGACAGATGGATTATACGTATGCAATGACCTCGACCTGTATGATTCAACTAGTTTATCCGTGATCGTCATAATCTACGGGTGGATAGATTATGGACATGAAATTGGATTTCGTGACGGATATACCTGAATCTAGATAGTCTCAATAATGAAACATACTCGTAGAGCACTAGAGCAACATTTATGAATAATGATGATTATTTATAAATCATTTAATCGTTAAACGAAAAATACATGCGAACGGGCCGAACCGTCATTTCCTAATTAATGTGTATTTGTATTTAATATATGATATTATTAAATACACATTAATAAATAGTCAAATAAAGGTATTTGACATATATCATTAATATATGTATTTGAGATATTTAAAGTAAATATAATACATATATTTGATATATTTGTATTTAATTAATTATTTAATTACTAATTGTTAAATGATTAATATAATTAAAATATAAATATATCACCAAATGATGAAGTTAGGAAATGATTATAAGTTGCAATTGTTGACTTATACATTAAAGGAAAAGGTTGTCAAATTGATTTTGACTTCTTAAGATATTTGTTCAAAATTGTTTGAAAAATAAAATATCTTTTTCCTTTATTTTCTATCAATTCGGCCATGACACTTTAATATATAAGAGATATATTTTTCTTAGTTGCATTTGTTGACTTAATTAAATATCTTTAAAGTTGTTTTTAGATATTATGTCAAGTTGATCAAATGAAAATCAAATGAAAATGAAATTAATAGTCTTGTTTATTTTTAAGGCCAATTCGGCCAAGCCACAAAAATAAATAATATATATTGTTTTCATTTCATTTGGTATCTAACCTAATTCACTTTAACCAAAAACTCCATTAAAGGAAGGCAAAGAATGCTAGAGAGAAAAGAAAGAAAAATCAAGAAAAGCTTGGAAAATAGTAAGTATTTCCAACCTTCCATCAGAGAGTAATTTGTTCCTCTTTTGTGGGCAACATCTTGTGATGTTCTTGAGTTTTTCTATTCTTTATTCTTTGTGTTTGATGGATAAATGTTTGGTGAAAGTGTAGAGCATGTGTATAATGAGAAAGCTTGTGACTAGTGTAGTTATAAGCTTTCTTTTAAGGTTTTGGAAACCATGTTGCTAATCTAGAGTTGTTGACCCACTCTTATATGACCTAGATTTGATCTTGAGTTGTTTCATTGTGTTGAGACTTTGATTGGATGGAAGAAACATGATTGAAGTAATTGATTTAACCAATTTGGTCTAATTTGTCCAATTTGAAGAAATTGAAAAATTAGGGTTCATGACCAATTCCAAATTTGGGGGGGGTTTCATATATGTTGTGTATTTGGATGTGTATATGATGCATATAAAGTTTCATGTTGATTGGATTACATCTTGATGTGTTTTGAGACATGAAATGACCAAATGGACAAAATGCCCACCTTGTGATGCATTCGGCCAAGAATAAGGAAAATGGGATTTTGGTGCTTTTGGTGTTTTGATGTTTTGAACATGCTAAGTTCATCTTAGAAATGATTTAGAATCATTCAAAATTGATTAGATCAATTTCGGACTAAAATGGACAAAATACCAAAGTAAGGTTAATTTGGTAAATTCACTTGAATATGATTTATTTGAATTTTATTTCATAATTTGATTATTGGATAATTAAATAAAAATGTTTATTTAATTAATCCGAGAAAAAGTTTTGAAATCGAAAGATACGATCTTCCGCCGCTTCCGCTGCGTTACCGGATTTAGCCCCTAAAACCCCTACATATATATATATACAGTTTTATATAAGAAAATTCTTAACTTTTTTCATGTGCATAGAATTTAGTATTAATGCAAACTTGTTGTCATATCTAGAGGGCTTTGGGAGATTACAAACAATATGTGAAAAACAAGGCACGCCTTGAAGGGTCAATAGTTGAAGCTGTTATAATAAGTGAAGCAATAACATTTTGATCGATGTACATGCAGAATATTGAAACTCATTTTAATCGTCGGCCACGAAACTATGATGGACATGCAAGTAATAACCAAGATATCACAGCGTTCCGTCAAAATTGCAGACCATTGTGGAGCAGTATGTGTCAAATTACTAACCCTTCAGGAAGTTGAACGTGCACATTGGTTTATATTGAGTAATTGTGATGAAGTGCAACCGTATTTAACGTAAGTTTTTCTGGTGCATAACTACTATATTTTTGCCATACATTACCCGTGATAATTTATTGTAGGCAACATCTAACAATGCTACAATGTGGTGGTGACCACAATGTTGATGGAACACACAAAAAAGAATTTCCTAAATGGTTTGAGACAACTGTAAGTTAGAATATTTTATATTTATTTTTATCCTAACATTAAACATTTCAGTTTGTTATATTAACACATATATTTCTCTCATTGTCAGATTAACAACCAAGTGCAAAATGGTCAATTGGACTCGCAATCCTCGTTGGTTTCTTTGGCTTATGGGCCTCAAAAACAGGCTTATAAGTACAGTGGATGCATTGTCAACGGAGTTAGATTTCATACCGAACAGCGAGATGTTACTCATGTGACTCAAAATTCTGGAATTGTAGTCCAATGAGAACACGGCTCAGATCTAATTGACTTCTACGGCGTATTGCAATCGGCCATTGAGTTGATATACCGACCTAGACGACATATTGTGCTATTCGACTGTATGTGGTTTGACACAAATTCAAGAAAGAGGAGAATTCAAGTTAGTAATCATCTTACGTCAATTAATGTTCAACGTTTTTGGTACAAGATGTAGGGGTTTTTAGGGGCTAAATCCGGTAACGCAGCGGAAGCGGTGGAAAATCGTATTTTCCAATTTCAAAACTTTTTCTCAGATTAATTAAATAAACATATTTATTTAATATTCCAATAATCAAATTATGAAATAAAATTCAATAAATCATATTTAGGTGAATTTACCAAATTACCCTTACTTGGTATTTTTGTCCATTTTAGTCCGAAATTGATCAAATCAATTTTGAATGATTCTAAATCATTTCTAAGATGAACTTAGCATGTTCAAAACATCAAAACACCAAAGCAACCAAAATCCCCAAATTTCAAGTTCTTGGTCGAGAGCCTCCAAAGGGGTGCCATTTGTGCACTTTGTCATTTCATGCTTCAAAACACATCAAGATGTAATCCAATCAACATGAAACTTTATATGCATCATATACACATCCAAATACACAACATATATGAAAAGCCCCAAATTTGGAATTGGTCATGAACCCTAATTTTTCAATTTCCTCAAATTGGACAAATTAGACCAAATAGTTTAAATCAATTACTTTAATCATCATTCTTCCATCCAATCCAAGTCTCAACACAATGAAACAACTCAAGATAAAATCTAGGTCATTTAAGAGTGGGTCAATAACTCTAGATTAGCAACATGGTTTCCAAAACCTTAAAAGAAAGCTTATTACTACAATAGTCATACACTTCCTTCATCACACATGCTTTACACCTCCATCAAAACTTCCATCAACAAAAACCACAAGGAACAAAGAAATAAATAACCTAAGAATATCATATATTAAAGCCTAGAACCTAAGTAACAATTTCCTTACTAATAGCAAGTTCAAGAAACTTACTAAAAATCCAAGCTTTCTTGATTTTTGTCTTTCTTTTCTCAAGTTTCCTTTGGCTTCTTCAATGGAGTTTCTTTTAGTAAAGTGTATTAGGTTATCAATAAAATGAAATGAAAAAACACTATATACTTGTAACATATTTGCCTTGGCTGAAAATCACTAAAGCAAATACAAGTTTATTATTTCAATTTCATTTCACTTAAATTTAGTTAACTTGCATAAATATCCAAATAACACTTTATTAGATATTTAATTAAGTCAACAAAGGCAACTAATATCATTTACATCAAATATCCTAATGTAAGATATTTATATTTTAATTAATTTAATCATTTAACAATTAAATAATCAATTAATTAATCAAATACAAATATATTAAATATATGTATAATATTTGCATTAAATATTAAAAACATATATTCATTTAGGATATAAGTCAAATAACTCATTTTGACTATTAATTAATGTGTATTTAAATTAATCAAGTATTAAATGTAAATACACAATAATTAGGCAAATGACTATCTAGTCCCTTTAGCATGTATCTTGCGTTTAACCTTTAAACGACTTTATAAATAATCAATATTATTTATTAATGTTGCTCTAGTGCTCTACGAGTATGTTTCATTATTGAGACTCTCTAGATTCAGGTATATCCGTCACGAAATCTAATTTCGTATCCATAATCTATCCACCCGTAGATTATGACGATCACGGATAATCTCGCTGAACCATACAGGTCGAGGTCATGGCAAATGTATAATTCCTCCGTCACAGGTATCCGGATAAATCCCAGAGATACATATGTAAACGTCAAATCTCTATGAGGATTATCCAGTCGACTATTCCATTAGCAATCTCTAAAAGAATGTTTAGAACTAGCTTCTAAACTTTACCACGGGCCCATGGTTTTATCTGATTGCTAATCATATGGACTACCTATGCTCTGATACACAGAACTGACGGATCCTGTCTTGATACACATAGGACACCCTGAGGATATATCTACACCCAACGAACAGGCGGAGGTCTGATCTAAATAGATCGGTGACGTGACTGCCATCTAAGTGTAGAAGATGTCTCATGTGCCCACAATGGCATCTCAAGTCTAAGAATCACAAGTGCTACTCAACCCGAGAAGATTCTTATTGACGTGGTGGTGTACCATCCATTAAGAATCTTCGGTGAGTCGTTCAGTGTTTATCCGCAATAAACACCTACATGTCTATACTAGTCTCCAAGACTAATGGTTCATTGAGAAACCATTGGAATCATATATTCCAGTATACGACATGTACCGGTCTCAACGAGTTTACTTTACTGACCAAGTAGTGTAAACCTTGACCAGGAACAGTCTGAGAATGATAACGTCATGATAATACTCAATGTTCGTTGCGACGCTTTTGCAACAATACCATGACTAATCATTCTAAGGTCAATACGTCTTTACCATTTAATAAGATAGACTATATTATAGAAACTGCATATATTATTCATAATAATATTGTTTTACAGAAGTATTCAAAAGAAATACAACCGGGAATTGGCGCTCTGAGCACCAACCCCAACACAAGAATGATCCATACATTTTTTGTACCCAAGCACGTTCAGTGATATACATATCTGATCCTAATTTAGGAACTGGATGGATGATGGTAGAAAAGTTACAACATAGGGCCATCTGGGACACGCAGGAGAAAGATAGAGTTGACATATCAGATGAAACAGAAGAAGTCTCCGACAACTTTGAAGTTACTGAACAAATATTTTATGGACCAACTGTCACCGTTACTGAAAATATCACATTAACTCGAGCTAGTAAAGACGTTAAGATAATTCCTCATTCTGAAGTGAGCGTTGAAGTAGCAAGTGAAGAACAATTTGACACTGAAGATGACTTCGATTCCAGTCACGAATCCTCAAATACCGACGTCAATAGTGATTAATGAAGTTACTGTATTTTGTGATTGATGAATAATTTTCTGGATTATAATGTATGGTTGTTGATTTTAATTACTCTTTAGATATGGTTGAAATATTATCGTAATTATTAATAGTATAACTATCATATATTTGTTATTATTATTTTTAATGGTAGACATTTAGCGTCGAAAAACAATATTCGACGCTAAATGGTAGACATTTAGCTAAAAGTCGACGCTAAATGTATGTCATTTAGCGTCGA
Source organism: Zanthoxylum bungeanum (assembly GCA_019454045.1). Lineage (NCBI taxonomy): Eukaryota > Viridiplantae > Streptophyta > Magnoliopsida > Sapindales > Rutaceae > Zanthoxylum > Zanthoxylum bungeanum. The sequence goes on from SKCR01025206.1 coordinate 71,522, forward strand.
AATAATAATCGACGCTAACTAAAAAAATTAAATTTCCCAGAAAAATAACCCTAAATTTTTAATAAACCGCCTACTTTTTGGCGTAGAATTAGTCGACGCTAAAATGAAATTAATTCGACGCTAAATGTCATTTAAATCCCTAAAACCAGTGTCCTCTTCTTGAATTCCTCGGCTCAAACGAAAAAATCATCCCATCTCACTCTCTTCTTCTGCATTCTCGGCTCCAACACTCTACTGCAACGAATATACAGGTAAGTCTCACTTGTTGATTTTAATTTGATGATGATGATGAATTTGATGATGATGGTTGTCGATGATGATGATGAATTTTGATGATCTAATTGCTGTTGATGATGATGAATTTGCATGATGATGATGATTGTTGATGTATGATGATGATGATGATGAATTTGCATGATGATGATGATTGTTCATAGAGTGGAATCATTGATGATGATGATGATGATTGTTGATGAATGATGATGATGATTGTTGATGAACGATGATGATGATGATTGTTAATGAATGATGAATGATGATGATTGTTGTAAATGATGATGAACCAGCAACAATCCCCCTGTTCTGGGCAGAACAGCAGCAAATTGCTGCTGTTCTGCCCAGAACAAGGAGATTGATGCTGGTTGATGTGTCGTCGTTTGCGATTTGTCATTGCAACATTGATTGAATTGAAAGCTAAAATTAGATTTTCCCTGCCGAGGGTTTAATTGGTTCATTCATGGATGCGTACTGCCTGCATGGGGCTTGCTCTTATTATCCATTAGACAAATTTCTTATTCTTTCTTTATAGCATTTAGTTTGAAATATTTATAGTCAAACTTGGTTTTAGCAATTTGATGACGCTAATGCAACCGGTTTTTGCAGATTTCACCGGGCAATCGCAAACGGGCTAACGCGACTCCATCTACATCAGCAAGGGCAACTGTCCCTGGTGATTTCTCTGCTAGCACAGGTGAGTCCAGTACAGTGAAGGGTCGAGGACGCACCCGTGGCCTGGGGTTGGCTAAGTACGTTAAGGCTCACGGCCGTATCCGGATAGAGATATCAGATGATGGACACACTCAAGTCGGACAACATAATTCAGCGTTTAATACAGCCATAGGAGCTACAGCTCGATATGAAGCTTCCCAAAACTACGTTTCTTGGAGAAAGATACCGTGGGAGATGAAAATGAACCAGCTATTCCATTCGCTACTTGTAAGTTTTCGATATTGTTTGTTATTTAACATTTTTATTTTTAATAACAATTTACTCAAATTTTCATTTAGGAGTGGTTCGACTTCGATCTGACCAAAGTGAATGTCCAACAATATATTGACTACCACATGGGGAAAAGTTATAAAGATTATAGGACAAAAGTCCTGAAACCAATATTCGACGAACATGGACCTTCAGATGCTCCACAACACAAGCCTGATTTTATAGAGGAACAAGACTGGACATTCTTATGTGAGCTTTGGTCTAACAAAAAACACGAGGTAAATTTTGAAATAAACGGAAATTTATAATTGTCTTTGTTTTCGGTACTTACAGTGCTGGTAAATGCAGGATAAATGTCACGCAAATGCGGAAAATCGAAGTCACTTGCGTTTTAACCACCTTGGAGGTTCGAAGCCATTTATCAAACATCGTGCCGAACATTCTAAGGTAAATATATCATAACGTAAAATTTAACAGTTCATTGTTTTTACTAATGTGGAATAATATTGAATTTATTTTCTGTTTATAACAGAGTAGCACAAGTGAGGTGCAATCATATCCAGATTTTTTCCGTGTGACGCATTACAATGAGAGGAACAAATGGATAAATGAAGAAGTCGAACGCTGCTATGTAAGTTTCAGTTTTTAAAATAAAATAATTAATATTATATATGTTAATTTTTTTCTCAAATTCTAATATTAACTTATTTTTTGAAACAAAACGAAATGATGGAACTCCAACATCAAACTCAGGAGACAGGGTCCGACCCGATACCAGATGAGCAGTTGTCGCAATTGGTTTTCAAGAATTAGACAGCTTACAACGTTGGCCTTGACACTCGTAAGAAGCTGACGTCATCTGCACGCAGTACTGTTAATTTGGAAAATGCCTCTTTTCGAGACGAGTTAGCCACCACCCGAGACGAGCTACAACAGACTAAGGACGAGCTAAAACAGGTCAAGGTGGACCACGAGAAGAGGATGGAGGATCTCCAACAGCAAATGATGTTTTTCCGTCAGATGTTGGAGGCCTCAATCAGTCAGGGTGCATCGGGCTCGAGCGTCCCTCCATCACAGCTGCAATAAATTTTATATTTGGTTTTGTATAAACATTTTGAACAAATAGTTTTAATATAATATTTTTTTTCTAAAAAAAAATTGAATATAATAATTATTATAATATTTCGTAATTCTGTTATTAATCAGAAATTTTTTTCAATTAAATTAAATATTAAATCAATTATTTTAGACTAAAAAGAAGTAAATTAATAATTTTTTTAAAAAATAATTTTTTTAACAATTAGCGTCGACACAGTCGACGCCAAAATATTTATTTTGGCGTCGAACATGTCGACGCTAATAGTAACACGAAAATCAGATATTACTTTTTTTAATATATTCTAGCGTTGAAAACTTTCGACCCTAAAGTCTAACTTTTAGCGTCGACTTATTTCGTCGCCCAATATAACCTATAGCATCAGAAAATTTAATTTAGCGTCGAAAAATATTGGACGCCAAATACAGTCTTTAGCCTCGCAATTTTTTAATTCGACGCGAAAAGTTATTCTCGTCGACATTTCAGCGTCCACTTTTGGCGTCTGATTATTTCGACGCTAAAACTATTTTGCGTCGAAAATATGGTTTTTGGCGTCGATTTATTTCGACGCTAAAGGGTATAATTTTTGTAGTGATTGCATAAACCATTGGAACTATTATAATATACTATATGTTCCAGTCTCACGGTTTACTAATCGACCAAGCATGTAAACCTTGACTAGAAACTATTTTAAGAATGAACAGTGTTATAAAGTTTCTTAGTGTTCGTTACGACGCTTTTGCAACTACATTACAACAACTCATTCTATGAAATATTTACGTCTTTACCATTATACAAAAGATTATATCAATGAAAGTGCTAAATTTCATTCAAAATAAAATATAAAAGTGCAACATATTTACAATAAATACATCAAAAATACATCAGAATCCTTCATAGTCAAAAATAAAGTCGTAATTATCTGTACATATTTTACGTTTTATGTTTTGAGTTTAATTTATGTTTTAGTATCATGGGCTGTATGTTAATGTTAATTTAAAGTCCATGCAAGAAATTTAAGTATTATTTAGCTTATATTTTATTTTTATAAGTTCAAAAATGATTTCTTTTTAGTGTTTTAGTTTAATTTGCTTTTCTTGTTTAAGTTAGCTTTGAATTTTACAGGTGCCTATTTAAAGGTGCATTTAGCTTCTAATTTCAATATACAGAATTTTGAAAGAATGACCATTGGCGTTTAGCACCCAAGTGTACATGTGTGAGTGACATAATTTTGAAAGAATAGCCATTAGCGTTTAGCACCCAAGTGTACATGTGTGAGTGAGGATTCTGTCTTATTTCTTGAGTGAACCATTATCAAAAGTTATCAAAGATTGACGAACTTTGCTAGCAAGATTTTGATAAGAATTAAAGAAGGATTTTCAAAAATATGTTTTTTGAGGGTCTAACTTGATATTCGAAGGGGTTTTGTTCTTACAAAATCATTATTCGCGATTCTTCAGTTAATAATTTTCAGATTCTTCATTTTGAACTTGAGTGAAACACAAAGATAATACTTTTAGTTAATTGTACGATCAGAATGAATTCAAGAATAGTGAATTTGCAAAGAATAAAAATATTTTCTGACACAAAAAAAAATTAACAAAGAAAAACAAGTCCATGATTTCCCTAACAAAAATTATATTAGTTGGTTTTACCTTGGCAATCTTGATTATTATTTGGTTCAAGAAGCTCCTCCAACAACTTATTGTCAAAATATTCAAACTCAATAACTTCACTTTCTTACCCTCCAGAAGAAACACCAGCATCATAAGAAAATGAAGATGAAGCTGATAGCGAAGAGCTGCTACTGCTGCTGCTTTGGCCATGAAACTGATGCTCATTTGGAAAATTAAGAATGGCTAAATGACCCCGGAAAGCAAAAGCAGCTCTGTCATAAGCCCGAGCAGCCTCTTCAGCAGTGCTAAAAGTGCCTAGCCACAAGCGTGCCCCATTCCTTGTCGGGTCACGTATTTCAGCTGCAAATTTACCCCATGGCCTCCTCCGGATTCCCCGGTACCGAGCCTCTGATCTTCCCTTCTTATTATTGCCTCCTTGAGATGCATCCATATGTTTTGTTCTTGGTGAATAGCAATCAATTAGAAAAAAGGCACCACAGCGGATTATATATAGACATATATAATTATTAGGTCATATCTGACGGTTCAACCAACGGAAACTTCTCATAGTCAAAACAAATAAAAGCACCTTTATTTGCTTGTGGCTAGTATATTAATAATATGTAAAGAAATTAACTAGTTGCAGCTGTACAACCGTGAACGTAGGTACAAACTATTTAAATTTTGGTGTCTCACTCTTTCTCTACGTAATTATTAAAATTCATCTCGCTTTAGCTGCAGCCATTGATACAAGATCGAGGAGCCATAACTGACCTTGTAACATTGAATGCCCAAAGTCAGATAGCATTAATACGTTCACAGCTGATTTCGTTACAGGAGTAATTCGGGAAAAACCACTCCTCGAACAAATCTCCCTCAATTACGTCCATGGACAAAAATAGAAGAAAGACTTTTATTTCCACCTCGGGTCGGACCAACCTAGGGGTGACAATTTGGGTTATGATTCGTTTATTCGTTCGATTCGATTCGCTTTAAAGCGAATACGGGTTTGAAAAAATAGATTCGTTTATTAAATGGATCAATTCGATTCGATTCGTTTATTAAACGAATCGAATACGAATTTAAGCTCATGGATTCGTTTATTCGTTTAGGATTCGTTTTATTATTTTTATTTACTAGTTCTTGTTAATTTTCAATTAAGATTCGAGAAATTATAACTAATTATCATAGAAAATGTAATATTTTCGATAATTGGTGAGATATTTTTAGTAAATATATTAATTACATATTTCATATGTATATATTTATAAAGAATTAATGTAAATCAAGTGTGGTAAATTATTTTATTAAATAATATCATTGAATAAACGAATAAACGAATATTCGTATTCGTTTAATAAACGAATCGAATACGAATCCATCACATTTTGATTCGATTCGTTTAAGATTCGATACAAATTCGATTCGTTGATTCGTTTTGCCACCCTTAGACCAACCTCTCTCTAACTCTACCTCGGCTGACGGTCTCTTACTAGCTCTCACTTATACTTAAGCTTTTTCCCTCTCTATTATTAGTGAAGAAACAAATTAGCAAATCTCTTACAATAAGTTCTCAACCCCTTTATATACTAGGATAAATTCCACTATTATGCCTACTTCATGACGTCATCCACGCTTCCTTGTCATTATTGTCCATTACTCGTACGTTACGCCCATTAACCCTTGTTTGTACGTTCCCATCAGCCTTACTCGTACGTTATTGCCCATTACTCGTACATTACACCCATCCATCGGTCTGCCGGCTCTAGGTTTCATGTAGGGCTTACGTCATCCGTGTTGGAGTTGGTACTCGGCGTGCCGATTTCTCATGTATTCCCTTGTAAATAAGTGTGAACAATATTTTCTTATGAATAAAATTTACAGTTTCGTCAATATTTTATCTTAGAAATGGCAAAGACGTACTTGACCTAGAAATGATTAAGTTATAACGTAATTGTAAAAGCTTCTCAATTGACATTGAGAAATGTTGTAACAGTGTCATTCTTAAACTGTTCCTAGTCAAGGTTTACATTCTTTGTCCGAAAGTAAACCTGGGAGACTGGTACATGTCGTATATCGGAATATTCGATTATGATGGTTTATCTTAGTGAGCCACGAGTCTATGGAGACTCTTATAGACATGTAGGTGTTCATAGGGGATGAGCACTGAACGAATCACAGAAGATTTTCAATAAATGGTACGCTTGTATCAATAGGAATCTCCTCAAGTTGAGTAGTATAGTGGTCCTTTGACTTGAGATACCACGGTGGATATATTAGTTATCCTCCACACTTTGATGACAGTCACGTCACTGATTTTTTTAGGTTAGACCTCCGCCTATTCGTTGGGTGTGGACTGATACTCATGATATCCGGTGATGTGTCTAGAGAGGATCTGTCAGTCCTATATACAAGATTTAGGTATCCACTTCATGAGATTGCGATTTATCAAATCCATGGCCATGGTACACTCGAAAATGAGTTCTGAGTGTTATTGAGAAATCGGGAATCTACACGTCGATTAGATAATACCTTATGAGATTTGATGATTATATCTATATCTCAGATATTTATCCGGAAACCAATGATGGAAGGATTATATGTATGCGAAGATCTCAACTTGTATGGTTCAGCGAATATATCTGTGGTCGTCATAATTTATGAGTGGGTAAATTATGGACATGGGATTTGATTCCGTGATGGATATATCTAAACTTAGAGAGTCTCATATAATCAAAAATACTCGTAGAGCATTAGGGTGACTTATTACGAATAATATTGATTATTCGGAAATCGTTTAACGGTTAAACGAAAATAACACATGCGAGATATTTAGTGATTTCCTAAATTAATATGTATGTGTATTAGATACATAATTTGATTAAATACATATTAATTAATTATCGATTAATTTTTAGAACATATGTCAACCTTGAATGTATTTTAACATTTATTGTAAATGTAGAAATACATTATACATTTAATTAAATGAATTAATTAATTAAAATATTAAATAATTAATTTATTAAATAAATATATTAAGCATTAATAAGTGTATTATTCACATGTATAAGACATGTGTAGGATGCTTTATAATGTTGACATGTGGCTTTGTTGGAATTATTAGTGGGTTGAGATATTGGTTTTATTAATCAAATTAATTTTGTTAAATAAAATTAATTTTCTCTCTCCCACTAACTTGTTATAATCGGCCAACAAAAGAGAAATTGGTACAATTCCTATTTCTTCAACAACAACAAAAGATAAAAATCTAGGAGAGAAGAAAAATTGAGAGATCAAAAAATCAAATAAAAAGCTTGAAGATTTTTGAAATTTAAGATAAGTTTATTAATCTTTAGGCTTGTAAATTATTTCTTTTTTATTTTTGATAATATGTGTGATGTATTTTATTTTTCCCTCTCTTGAATTTGGGTTTTTGATTGTTGGGAAAATTTATTGCATGTGTGTTGATTCTTTGAACTTAATAATTGTTATTTATGTTCAATTTGATCAAGGAAATGAGAGTTGCCATTCTAGAATTTCTATGCCACTTTAAAGAAATCTAGAATTTTTCTTGGGTATTTTTGAATGTAGTGAGACTTTAAGAATGTTGAATTGATTAATATAATGCTAGATTGAAAGTCAATTTGGTGGAAATTTAATTTAATTAATTGAAATTTCTAGGGTTTATGACTTATTACAAATTGGGGCTTTTCATTCAGTGGTTTAAATTGGGTACATTAGATTAGTATTAATCATTTTGGTAGTGTTTTGGAAACACTTAATTGTGTAATTGACACTTTTGGACTAAAATGAGCAAAATGTAGAAGTTTAGATATTATGGAAATTTCAGTTTTTGGGGTATTTTGGGTAATTCTAAATTTGATTGGAATTAAATATTAAAAAAAATAATTTGTTTTAATGGTTCAAAGAAAATTTTTGAAATTCGAAAAATCGGATATTTCACGTTATGCTGCGCCCCCGGCAAAACCGCTAATATGCCAACAAAAATGGTATCAGAGCCTGTCTGATTCCTAATCCATAAAACGATTCTAGCATGATATTTGATATGTAATGTAAGACTTATTTTCGTAAACACATGCTTTCTTAGATAGGATCTAAATAATCTGTTTGACAGTTTAGCGGAAAAATCCCTTTAAATAAGGCTTTAAAGTAAATTGTATTTGTGTGTGCTTTTTTCTTGGTCCGCCTTGTCTTACGGATGCGAATGTTTTCCTGATGATGTAGCTATATCGTGCCAAAGCTGTGCAGTTATGGCTAATGAAAGTTCATTTACGCCGGTAGAACTTATTTGATAAGAGACAAATTCAAGTTAAAGTGGAAATCTTGAACATGCCAAAGCTGTCAGGACTATACCGGTAACTTGAGTTTGTCACTAACAAGTTAAGCCTTGAAAATGCCTCCTTGTGAACGTGCCAAAGCTGTCACAACGAGAAACGATCAAGTTCAAAATTTATGAGTCACTTTTGTGATTGACAATGGTTGTCTACCAAATGAATATACGTAGGCGAGAACGTGCCAAAGCAGTGAGCCGAAATATAGTTATTGTTGGAGTTCTACGGTCCCAAGGATCAAATATAAAGCAATAAATAAGTGCGAATACAAATCGAGGAAGTTGCGGAATACTCACATCGATCGGTTGAGTGACGCGGTAGGCAACAAAAAAATGATTTTCTGCCTCCATGGTGCTCGGCAGTGAGCTGCTACTGCAGTCCCCATTTTCGGCTTTGAAGGCCATATTCATCAAGCTCCAAGCTTCGTCAAATGATTCCAAGCTCATGGGTGGACTTCCCTATCACATTCGCATGTCTCTCGGAGTGCTAGCTCTCTTGATTTTTGGCCACAAAAATCAAACACTTTGCTTCCATTTTCCTCTTTGGCTCTCGGCAGTGGGCTGCCAAAACAGAAGAAAAATGCCCCTCCATGGGCGTGAATGAGAGGGAGAGGAGAGAAGAGAGAGTTGTGAGTTGGTTGCCAAAAAGTGTATCAAATACACTTAATTAATTCATTTACCACACATTTGGATTTCTAAAAGTCAAACCATCAAAGCCATAAATGCCAACCACACACATCACTTCCATCAATCAGTGAATAGTGACTAGCGTCAATCACTCAAAGTGAAAGACATCTATCACTTGATTGACGAATGATGTGACGCTAGATGCGACTAGCGATTTGACGCTTGATTTGACTTGCGTGCCGCACTCGAATTTGAAATGCGAATGTGCTCGTAAACAATCCCGGGCTCGGGTTCGCTAATTCCAAATTAACGAATTTTTCGTTGCGACGCAATTAAATGATTATGCATAGCGAAATCACTATTCACGTCGCTAACGAATTAATTCTAAATTAACCTCGTTCGCCCGAATTAAAATCTAATTTTAATTCCGCGTCGAAATCCATTTCGTTTAATATATCGATATATTATTTATCGATTAATTCCAATTAATCGTTCTCTCTCTTTAATTGATATTTTATACCAGATAAAATATCTCCGCAATTAATCCCAGATTAATTTTCTCTCTCATTTAATTAATCCCAGATTAATAAAAGTGTGAGTCATACGTCATCGGTGAATCTTCGGGAAGCGACCCATGAGATCCCCGGATATGTTGGCAGTAAATTCGGTCGTCGGATTATCCGAACACGTAAGTACCTAGTACTACATTGATACCGATTTACAAGACAAGGTTGGCTTCTAGCAAAACGCCATGCCTACCCAATTCTCCAGAAATATCCTTACAGGAATATAGAGATCTATATCAGGTGTAGTATACGTAGTATTGTGTATTTCGATCCAGTATCTGATGATCACATGCAAGGCCTGGGGCTGGTACAGTGTCTGCCCCGTACGAAACATATATCGGATTACTAGCAACTAGTCTCTTTATTATCGGATAATCATGACCAAGTCATATTATCCTGATGGTTGCAACCCTTTAGAGATCCAGTTCTGTATCCCTGCGCGATCATCATCTCCATATGACTGGAGTGACACTTCCGTCTTGACATCACACCCAACACACTACGATTCTCAATATACCCAGCAGAGGCGTACACAGAACATGTTAAAGCCATGGATGACCAAAACCAAAGTATATTGATTGTCGCAAGTATTAGCGGTGCAAGTCTCAGGTTAAGACCAAATACACCTACCCTGATTTCGGACTTCCATAGACACATAGTCATACTACCAATGGAATTCCGAGGGGGTTTATCCAGAGCGAAGCTGTTTCCCGTACCATCGGTAAAACAAAACCTCCTATTACACTTGCATGAGTATCCTATACCCAAATATACGATAACTATGCCGTTTGTGCCCTCACTACGCGTACAAGTGTAATACTAGTCTTTTACGTATTTATCAATGTCCAATCTCGATAATACTCTGACTAGGGATATTAATGATTTATCCTCGTGGACTGATACTGTCTCATATCATTCTCAATCCAGGAATAAATCATTAGGACCTCCTATAATTTATATATCTTGGTGATCTAATCACAAATGATAAGAGTGCAATCTCCTTTGTCACATAGTTAATTTGTACAACAACACCGTGATCTGTACAAATAGTGACGCTATGGGTCATAATTGTCCAACAATCTCCCACTTGGCCTATAGCCAGTCACTCGAGTGTCTGACACCCGAACTATGTACGGTTTGCTCAAACTGCTGAGGAAGGCTTTCGTCAGCGGATTTGCATGATTATCGTCTGATGCGATTTATATGATTATCGTCTGATGCGATTTATACGATCATCGTATCACCACGATGTATGATTCGAATGAATCAGATGAATATCGAAGTATATATCTGGATCGTTGATGAGACCATTAATTCTTTAGCCTGCGCTGAAGCCTAGCTCAGCTGCTAATAGAACTATATCTAATTTAATTAGATTTGTTATCGACCCAAATGGCTTCTATTGCTGCCTCAGCTGCATCAATAACCCGCATTTGTTGTTTATTCGGTAACAGTATCTTCTTTGGAAGATTTCCAGCTCACTGTACCGTTATTCAAACTTTGTAGTACCGTTTGCGACTATAGTCGTTTTATCGGTTTGGAAACTTGCTACAGTGATCCCAATCACTTCAAGTTCTCCATCTCCATAGTATAAGACAACATCCTTAGTTCTCTAAGATACTAAGTACATTATTAACATCAATCCAGTGACTATCACTTGGATTGGACTGTTTGTGAATCCATATGATCAAAGCGTATGAGACACCAGGTCACATACATTTTTCAATGTACGATTTCTCGGAGAGTTTTCATGAAAACCAAGCTTTCACCGATAGTTATTATGGGAATATCATTTCCAAGAAATGACATATTATCATATATTTATAGGACAACCATTGTCAGTGCGCTCCCACTAACCCTCTTATATACACAATAATCATTTCGTTTTGAATAATAAATACAAAACCATTATGATTACATCAAAACGACAATTCAAGAACCTAATGCTTGCTTCAATCCAAACATGGATCGATTAACCTGCAAACCTTGTTTGCTAGTTTTGGTACGACAAAACAGTCAGGATGTTGTAAACATCCTCCAAAAGATTTCCTTTTCAGGAAAGCGATTTTCCCGTTAAGCTGACATATTTCATAAATGAAACATGCAGCATTAGCAAGCATTATCCAAATGGATTTATCGTGGCAACAGGTAAAAGATTTCGTTGTAATCAACACAATGTTGATAACGATACCCTTCCGCTAAAAGCCTAGCTTTATTACGTTGGTATGTTGCCTTCTATGTATGTCTTCCTTGAAGACTTATATTGTAACAATATGCACAATGCCTTGCGGTACATCAACTAGTATCCAAACTGGTTGATATACATGGAATCCATTTCGGATGTCATGGCACTTTGCCATAATTAGGGAGTCGATACCTTGTATCACTTCCTCATACGTAGTCAGTTCGTATTCCTCAATAAGATAGACATCTTTATGAGGTGAGATCAGAAACCCATACCCCAGGTTGTTTTCTGACTCTCTCCGACTTACGCGGTTCTTGTGTATTCGAAGATTACTGGTATAGTTTCATCATTGATGAACTATTTATGTTCCATTAAGGAATCGGTGCCTGAAATAGTATTACTCTGATTTTGATCGAGTCTTACTGTCCTCCCACTTACCATTGCATATAGGTATTCCTCTTAGGAAAACCGCATGGTGAGCAACAATTAAATTGTTCTCTTGTGAGATGTATAAGTACTATACTTTGGTATCCCTAGGATAACCTACAATTGGCACTTATCCAATTTGGGTTCTAGTTTGGTATCATCCAAACGTATGCCCAACATTCCCAAATTTTCACAAATGAGAAAACCCGGTTTCTTTCCTGTTCATATCTAATATGAAATTTGTCAAACAGATTTTTATGGAACCTTATTCAAAATAAGTTTTGCACTGTTAATGCTTATCCGTTGAAGGAAATGGTAGCTCAGCGACTCATGATTAACCTTATCATGTCCAACAAAATTCGATTACTCAATTCGGACACACCGTTAAATTGACGTGTTCCGGAAGGAGTCCTCATTGAAAGAATACTATACTCTTTCAATTATATTAGAAACTTACTGCTTAAGTATTTTCCATTATGGTCTAACCGCGACGGATTAATACTTTAGACGATCTTTTTGTCTATTTCGTGTCGAAAACTTTAAAGGTTTCCTAATTTGTGTTTCAAAAGAGACACATAACCATAACGAGATGCCACATCCGTAAAAGTCACGAAATATTCATGTCCACATCTAGCCTAGCTAGACATGGGCCCACTAGCTTCACTATGAATTAGGGCTAACAGATCGGTGTCATTTGCACTTTTACCAAGTAAATGTGTTATAGGCACTTTGCCCAATAAACTAGATTCGTAGACTTTATTTGATTGGAATCAAATCAGTCCTAGTACCTACTCTTCAAAGGTACGGATATACGAGTCTTGTTTAATTGTGTCCCAGACTACAATGCCACAATTAAGTTTCAACTGATCAAATCAGTTTGAACTATTTGTTTGTCATTTTACATGTTGAGATTTATTTATATTCAAAATATAAATTCTATTATTCACATCTAATGTGTTTATCTCAATATCATCTTTATATAATAAAACACTTTAGTGTTCTAGAATATAAAGGTACATCCGCAACGGATTATACACTGATATAGAGATAATGTTTCTAGTCAAACTAGCTACATTACAACAGTTTCTAAATTTAAGTACAACACCCGAAGGGTAGTTCCTAATTTAGGTATCTACGGTCAAAACAGCGACTTTCGTCCCATTTCCAATTCGCAGATAAATCTCTATTGAAGTCATATCCTGTTCATAACAGATTCTGAACATCAATGCATATATTTTATGTATGTACCACACTAAGTATTTAAAATCCAATTTTAATACTAGTAATGAACATAATTATGACAAACATATTTGAATTCTGAGCCTTGCCCGTCTTCAGTTCCTTCATGTCTGCTTTGTTCAAACGGCAGTCACGCTTCCGCGATCCCGTGTGCCACAATTTAAGGCAGACATTTTAAGATATCTCATTTATCTTCCCAGAAGATTATAATGATTTTACCTTTGCCCTTTTCAACACTCAGAAGCGTTCGGCCTAGCCTAGGCTTCTAGAATATCGAAGTAAGGTGCGCCTTGCGATACTTGTCTTATTGCAAACTTTGACTTTGTCTCCTTGGGAATAGTCATTAACTCTCCAAGAATTATTATTATAACTTAGTACTTCTAAGATCTAAAAGTACTAAGGATCTAATCCTTAGTTCTGATTCAGAAATTAAGGAGTCTACTGCAACAAGCTTAATGGATTAAGCACTAAAGTTATCATCACATAAATATTCCAAAGATTATGCTCTACTATTTGCTTAACTCCGGGCTTAGGCCTAATATGTTATTTTATCAAATACAGTAACTTATTAGTTTTCCAGGACCATAATGAAATTTTATTCCCAATTTGAAAAATTAAACCATTTAAATACATTTTCCCTAGGATTATGTTTTAAATGTCAATCTTTCAATTTTATCTCGATTTTAATAGTCCAACTATTTAATTAACGATTTTCAGTACTATTTATTATAATGATTATAATAGTCCAACTATTTAATCAACTATAAATGAATTGTTTGAATATAGTCCAACTTGTATTAAAACAACGTTTAAATATTAGTCCAACTAATATTTAATTTATTTGACGAATGATATTTGTTTGAGCACGTATAGCAAGTAATTAAACGAGTATTGCAAATTCAATTCTTGCCTCCCATTATTTTTCCGGCGAGCCTCTAACCCCTTTGTCGAGTACTCGGGAAACCGTGTCCTAGTGGGTTAGGATCCCGTTAAATATCACACAATCTTGACTTTGGCCAACAAATTGTATGATAATTAACTAGGTGGATCTCTAAGATCAATTGGATCCAATCCAATTCCTAGATCCAGTTGGTGGACATCCAAGTCCGAAACATATATCTTATATATGCCAATATATCCATATATTTGCCTAACCTTTTTCCTCTGAATCAACTAAGCCTTGGCTTTGGCACAACAAACTTAGTGATCCCAGTTAAGCGTGACCCATTGACCATGGAAAGCTTCGTAATCAATGTCGATGGACAAGAAGTGGTCTTGACTTTGGCCAACAAACCACAACTTGGACAAGACACCGATATGGAACAAAGCTCTCGTGATTCAAACACATCATCGATAGACAAAGGTCCTGACTTTGGCCAACAAACCAATGCCAGTCTTAGATCTTGAGTAAGAATAACTCAATGGAAGGAAAAACGCTTAATATTTGTGAGGGTTTTTTTTGCGTGCAAATTGGCAACCAATTTATTATCTTTGTGAATGTCTCATCATCATACACCCTTAAACATGCATTCTAAACACATAATAAAGCGCGTATAATAAAATAATAATGATATGCGGATGGATACTTTACACATTGATCCTAGATCAAATCTCTCACTTTCTCTCTCCCGCTAGCACAAGTATTGCTTCTACCCGTTACACTACACTTCTAAGGAAACCTCATTTACTTTGAGGGGAATAGGTGAGAAGAGAATACAATGAGAAATGAGGTAATAAGGCTGGACACGCAGGTCCAATTAATAAATTCCAAATTTATTACAATAATTTCTAAAATTGCCTCACCCATCTAATATCCATCCGATATACATTATTCATGCATCGCAACCATGTATTCACACAAGCATGTTATCAATCAATCTAATCCAATTAATAATCTGATAATTAGTGATCATCCAATGTTCAAACAACGATTTGATTTTGCTCGAGTCAAACTCGTTTTGCGAATAAGTACTCAAAGTACGAATTCTCGAATTAAATTAAACTACATAATTAAATCCAATTCAATTTTTATTTAATTCTAATTCACTATTTAATTCAAATTAAATATTACACTTTATTAATAAACATTTACGAATTAAATTCCAAATTTAATCGTTACGGGTCTCAAAGCCCGATTAACGTCCACGTTTATTTAATTCAAGTCCAATAGGCTTTTAATTAATTTCTTTAAGGCGTGGACTTTTGGTCAACTCGGGTCGAACCCAATAACCAAGTCCAATCCGGGAGTTACCCCAGCATCAGCCAGAAATCAATTTAGGCCCATTAGGCCCAATTAAAGTTTAAAGGTCCATTAGTCGCATTTGGGCTTTATGGAGGCAGTTTTGGGCCCAATTGGATCCAACCAATTTAGCCTAAACCCAACTTAGTACAACTAAGCCCAATAAGCCCAATAACAACTTTAAAAGCCCAATTTAACAAAATAGGCCCAAATAATTAAATTACCAAATTCCAAATTCCCAATTTAATTACACAAAGTGTATAACACAATTAATTACCCAATTAACATTTCCAAAACACCAATTAGCGTAATTAATCATGCTCAATTACATCAATTAGTGTCCAACACATTTTGATCAAAAAATCAAACCCAATCATGTTATATTAGTCTCGGCTTTGTGGGGAAATTATGTCCAATTTTTAATCCAATCCAATTGAATCCAATCAAACATTAAATCAATATCCCCAACATGATTCTAACTCATCCAATGAATCAAAAAATCAAAATTCCAAGACTTTAGGGCACTCATCATTTTCGGCCAAGCCATAAAATTTGGGGAAATTTGTTCCAAATAATTTTTCTTGAAATTGATCAAATCAAACTTCAATTAAACATGTATTAAGCATACTCAAACATCCAATTTAATTAAATCATGCTCAAATACATTTTACCCAAATTTTAAGCCCTAATCAAATTTCATGCTTTTCAATCGCTCTGATATCATTGTTGGAGTTCTACGGTCCCAAGGATCGAATATAAAGCAAGAAATAAGTGCGAATACAAATCGAGGAAGTTGCGGAATACTCACATCGATCGGTTGAGCGACGCGGTAGGCAAAAAAAATGATTTTCTGCCTCCATGGTGCTCGGCAGTGAGCTGCTACTGCAGTCCCCATTTTCGGCTTTGAAGGTCATCTTTGTCAAGCTCCAAGCTTCGTCAAATGATTCCAAGCTCATGGGTGGACTTCCCTATCACCTTCGCATGTCTCTGGGAGTGCTAGCTCTCTTGATTTTTGCCACAAAAATCAAACACTTTGCTTCCATTTTCCACTTTGGCTCTCGGCAGTGGGCTGCCAAAACCAGAAGAAAAATGCCCCTCCATGGGCGTGAATGAGAGGGAGAGGAGAGAAGAGAGAGTTGTGAGTTGGTTGCCAAAAAGTGTATCAAATACACTTAAATAATTCATTTACCACACATTTGTCTTTCTAAAAGTCAAACCATCAAAGCCATAAATGCCAACCACACACATCACTTCCCATCAATCAGTGAATACTGACTGGCGTCAATCACTCAAAGTGAAAAACATCTATCACTTGATTGACGAATGATGTGACGCTAGATGCGACTAGCGATTTGACGCTTGATTTGACTTGCGTGCCGCACTCGAATTCGGAATGCGAATGTGCTCGCAAACAATCCCGGGCTCGGGTTCGCTAATTCCAAATTAACGAATTTTCCGTTGCGACGCAATTAAATGATTATGCCTAGCGAAATCGCTATTCACGTCGCTAACAAATTAATTCTAAATTAACTCGTTCGCCCGAATTAAAATCTAATTTTAATTCCGTGTCGAAATCCAAATTCGTTTAATATATCGAATATATTAATTTATCGATTAATTCCAAATTAATCGTTCTCTCTCTTTAATTGATATTTTATACCAGATAAAATATCTCCGCAATTAATCCCAGATTAATTTTCTCTCTCATTTAATTAATCCCAGATTAATAAAATAGAGAGTCATACGTCATCGGTGAATCTTCGGGAAGCGACCCTTGAGATCCCCAGATATGTTGGCAGTAAATTCGGTCGTCGGACTATCCGAACATGTAAGTACCTAGTACTACGTTTATACCGATTTACAAGACAAGGTGGCTTCTAGCAAAGCGCCATGCCTACCCAATTCTCCAGAAATATCCTTAATGGAATATATCTATATCAGGCAGGCGTAGTATACGTAGTATTGCGTATTTCGATCCAGTATCTGATGATCACATGCAAGGCCTGGGGCTGGTACAGTGTCTGCCATGTACGAAGCATATATCGGATTACTAGCAACTAGTCTCTTTATTATCGGATAATCATGACCAAGTCATATTATCCCAATGGTTGCAACCCTTTAGAGAACCAGTTCTGTATCCCTGCGCGATCATCATCTCCATATGACTGGAGTGACACTTCCGTCTTGACATCACACCCAACACACTACGATTCTCAATATACCCAGCAGAGGCGTACACAGAACCTGTTAAAGCCCTGGACGACCAAAACAAAAGTATATTGATGTCGCAAGTATTAGCGGTGCAAGTCTCAGGTTAAGACCAAATACACCTACCCTGATTTCGGACTTCCATAGACACATAGTCATACTACCAATGGAATTCCGAGGGGGTCTATCCAGAGCGAAGCTGTTTCCCGTACCATCGGTAAACAAAACCTCCTATTACACTTGCATGAGTATCATATACCCAAATATATGAGAACTATGCCGTTTGTGCCCTCACTACGCGCACAAGTGTAATACTAGTCTTTTACGTATTTATCGATGTCCAATCTCGATAATACTCTGACTAGGGATATTTTATTATTTATCCTTCGTGGACTGATACTGCCTCATTTCATTCTCAATCCATGAACAAATCATTAGTACCTCCTATCATTTATATATCTTGGTGATCTAATCACAAATGATAAGAGTGCAATCTCCTTTGTCACATAGTTAATTTGTACAACAACACCGTGATCTGTACAAATAGTTACGCTATGGGTCATAATTGTCCAACAGTTATGGGATCTACTTCCTGCTATTTTAATTTTATTTGATTATATTATTGCTTTCTATTTGGGGATTACCATATTGCATTATTCAGTGGGAGGGCATCATTTAAATTAAAAATCCATGATTTATTTGATGTTATGTTTAATTTTGTATTAAACTGTATTATCTGCTAATTTTTCTTTCGCTATCTATATGATAGATTTACGATGGCTGGCTCTTCGTCTTCCAATCCTTTAGCTCGTATGCTAGATACGAACAAGCTAATTGGGCCCGAAAATTTTGCTGACTGGGAAATAGATTTGAGGATTGTCCTTGAATCCGAGAGATTATGGTATGTGTTGGATGGACCAGTTCCTCTAGCTATACCACCGAGTCAACACCTGAGGAGCATGCAACCTTCCATAAATTGAAGAATGATGATCTAAAAGTTAAATCATACATCCGCGGATCATTGACTCCGAAGCTGAGGAGGTAATATATTGATATGTCTGATTCATATAGCATAATCTCTCAACTTAGGGAGCTCTTTATGAATCAAGGGCAAATTATTGTTCATAGAGTAGTTGTGGAACTGTTTCTCTCTAGACTGGATGAGGGTCAACCAGTCAGTCCGCATGTGCTTCATATGATTGATTTAATTGATCAATTGAGGTGATATGACTTTCCACTCAATGAAACTCTTGGACGTAGTTTGATACTAGGCTCACTCCCAAGCACATTTCGCCAGTTTATGCTGAATTTTAATATGCATGGGATTCGTTGTTCCTACAGTGAGTTGAATAGGATGCTGCTCACTGTTGAGGATGATCTTAAGAAGGGAGTGCCGACTAGCCTTCTCAAACCTACTTCTCTTTCTGTCGCTTCTTAAAATAAAGGCAAAGGAAAGAAGAAGAAAGGTAAAAAGATTGCTCCTCATGGTAAGATAAGGAAACCAAAACCCAAGAGAGCTGCCGAAGACACATGTCACCACTGTAGCAAGGTTGGACACTGGAAACATAACTGTCCTGAATATCTTGCGCATTTGAAGAGAGACAAAGCCTCTACTTCAGGTATATTTATTTTTCCCATTATTGATATCTCTTTAGCTTGTAAAGCTATCTCTTCCTATTGGATTTTAGACTCTGCTTGTCCTATTCACATCTGTAATTCATTGCAGGGACTGAAGGAAAGTAGAAAGTTGAAATTTGGATCGTTGCAATTTCATTATATTAATATGAAATGTTTGATACGACTTATTTTGTATGAAATAGGAAGGTTTGTATTGATATGTGAAATGCGTAACTTTTGATAAAGTGTAAAGTGAGATAGCTTGCGAATAATGATAAGATTGTCATGTACGTGCGTTTAATTCCGGATGATTAGACATAAGGACGGGGAAATTTCGAGGATGAAATTTTTATAAGGAGGGGAAAATATAACAGCCCGACTTTCGTGGTATAATTATGAAATTTAATTATGTGTTGCATGACATCCTTAAGAATTAAAACATACATCATTAGCATGTTATTACTTACATAAATTATTTTAGAAACATTAAATGAAAAATTTTTAGTTTCGCTGTGCATTTAAATTTTAACGTGATCCGAATAGCTTTCGGCATTTCTGCCATAACGTTTTCATACGATGTTCGATTTCAGTGAGACCAACACCTAAAACTTCTATGTTGATCAGTTTTCCAAATTCGAAGCCGAATAGGTTAAAAATGCAAGTTAAATGGGCAGAACTGTTGCACTTAGGGATGGCAAGAAGATCCGGATCCGGCCCGGGTCCGGTTAGACCCGGAAGACCCTTAAAAAATTTGAGGATCCGGGTCTTGTTTTAGAGGACCTGCATCATACTAGGTCCGGATGCGGGTCCGGACAATTCCGGACCCGGGTACTCGGGACCCAGTATTAAAAAAAAAAAAACCCTAAATCCTTCATTCAGTCATTCCCTCTCACTCTCTCAGGTCTCACAGTCTCAGTCTCTCAACTCAACTCTCAAATCTCCACGCGAGTCGCCAACATCTTCAGTTCATCTTCTTCAATCTTCTTCAGTTCATCTTCTTCATCTTCTTCAGTTCATCTTCTTCACCCACGCCAGTCGCCACTCACGCTCTTGCAGTCACGCAGCCAGCAGCCGCAACCCCCATCTTCAGTCTTCACGCTCGACGGCACGAGCTGCCGAGCACCAAGATCTACAACTCCTGACTTATCCTCATTCTCACTTAAATCTAAGTGATGAAGACAATGGTGGTTGTTCATTTAATAAATGACTTGTGGCTCTGGGGGTGAATGAAAAAAAAATTAAAATAGAAAACTCAAGAAAATAATTCGGAAGTAATTGACTGTATCAAAGAAAGCTATAAATAAATCCCTCAACTTTTACAAAAAAAGGCAGCGAGGATAGACAAAGAAATTATGATATGCTAATGAGAAAAATAGCCATAGAAGAATACCAGGAGGATAATAAAATATTACTAATAGATTTTTTTTTTAAAAAAAACAAACAGTGGGTAGTTGCGAATCCCGGGTCCATTCCAATTACCCGGGTCCGGACCCGGAAGTGCTTAACCGGGTCCATATCCGGACTCGGGTCCGCCGAATTGCTTGCGGATCCGGATCCAGACCCGTACGGATCCGGGTCCGGAAATTGCCATCCCTGGTTGCACTTCGGGAATCTTCATTAATTTTAACCATGTGCTCAAATTTAATTATTATTATATTTTTTAAAAAAATCTATCCCTTATTAATTAAGACCAGCCCCATGTTTTTCTAGGAGGTGGTATATCATGTGCCGGTTGTATATGTCATCTCTCTCACAGCAGGTGGGCCCAACACAGTTGTGGGGCCCGACTATTGTGAGAGAGATGACATATACACCCGGCACATAATATAATTTTCGGTTTTTCTAGACTCTCAAGTTACTATTTATCTTCTTTTTCCTCTCTCCTTTCACGGTTTTAGTGAGCTCCATGAAAGAAACAAGAAATTTTGCTTCTTACAAGTCACATTCAAGGCCCTTAACAAGACAAATGATGGATTATTTTAGCACACTTCAACTTGGTAAGTCTCCTATACTCATCCATAGGATTTATTTAAAATTTTCTTTGTTGAAAATCCATGACCAATTTCGGTTTTGACCATACCCAAGCCTAGGTCTTTTTCATTTTCAAAATTTGGCCTAGTGAGGTATTTACCCATGCATCTAGTGACATTATTTCATTGTTCTATCACTCAATTGGTTGGAATTTTTTTTAGCCAAAATGAAACTCTTGGCCCAAATTACTTGGTTTTGACGTGGGGTGATTCTTGTGTTTTGATGGTGAGTTTACTCAATTGTGTTTTGAAATGTATAATTACAACTTCTTTGTGGACTACAATGTTGAGATGCGATTTTATTAGGCACACACCTCTGTTTGAAATTTTGTTTTCCAGTAGAAATGTTTGTAAATTTGAAAACATAATTTGTTGATTAGAATATGCTATAGCAGATGCATACAGGCACTCTGGCCATTGAGATGACACACTTGATTATGATGATCATGTAAATAAAAACATGAAGAAAATATATATTAAGTTGAGGATTAGTAATTGGCAGATGATGATTGGAGCTAAGAAAGAAATGTTAGAATTTTTTTTTTTACATTTGTCTGTTGGGTTGGTTGGATCACACGTGTAATAGGAACTAAAAGGACATTCTGATTTTGATTCTTGGGTGCATTCATATAAAATGGTTAAAATAAAGAATTATTTGTGCATTTGCCAACTCAATTGCATGTTAGTACCTAAAAACTCTCAAATTAATATATACAAACAAAGATAAAACTTCAATAATTGACTACATTCATGCCCTGTTTCTTTAATAATGAAAATTAGATTAGCCATTCCAAACCTCTCAGAAATATTTGGTGGATTGACCTTCCTTAGCCATCACTGATGCATTAATTGTTAAAAAAAAAGTATATATTTTATCTTCCTCGAGTTTTGTCCCCTTTTTTTTTTGGCCTTTAATTCACTCTTTAATAAGATATTATCCTCTTTGTTGATCTTCAATCAAAGTCCCGGACTCAAATTTTTTTTTTGTTGTAAGAGATACACATTTTTATACTCGATCACTCAAATCATCTCAAGTGCAGGGAGATATCATATTCACCAAACAAGAAGGTAATAAACAAGCCAGAGACTGTTGGTAATGTAATAGCTAGTGATAAGTTGTAAGGATAATGGACATGTAGGACTGATAATATTAGGTTAGGCTAGATTTGGGCATTCGTAGATACCTAGCTTTGGACATTTCTAGTGGCTATTTCGGTTACGCCAAAATTCCTCATTAGCATTTGCATAAGCATGTCACGTGTATTCAAAAAGTAAAGCTTAAAGTTGATCATATGAAATTCGGATTGAATGAGTAAGTGTGATGTATTTTACTCTTAATGATTTTGACATGTTCGTAATGTAGAGAATTTGGAAGCTTGCATAAGTTATGTACTTTGGATTATGTGTAATTTGAAGTTTTAATGTTTGAGGAGGTATGCGAGTAAGTTTTTTTAATTCATTCCAAGTACGTATCATGAACCCATGTTTCCTGAAGTAAAGAGGACAATATGAGTTAAATGTGTTCTAATAAATAACTATAAATATGTATATAGGTTCATAAGTATTGTATTTAAAGTTTCAATCTTGTTCGTTTGTAGTATGTGTGGTTACTTACTGGGTTTCTATAACTCACGCCACCACCGTTAGTTTTGTAGGTTGGCAACCTAATAAGTCATTCACTTTGGCTTAGATATCTTGCTCGGGACGATGGATTACTCAAGTTGCAGTCACCCTCGCAAGTGTCCTGGGAAAAAGTTTTAGAAGATTAGGATATCTGATTTATTATTTTATTTATTGTGCTGAGCACGTGGTTTGTATCAATAAGTTATAGCTTTGATTGTTTATGATGTTGTGGGCTGAGCCCTTGAGTGTTGATAGATGATATTGTTGGGTTTCTAGGTTAGTCCCAAGATCATTAAACAATGAAATCATGTGTGAATACAATAAGAAGTATGGCGGAATCATACTTACAAAGATCGGCTTTTGCGATGCGACGAACAACAAAAATTCTTGGCACCTTCCTTGAAGCTTTCAGCCATGGGTTCCTTGTTGTGCTCTCCAAATTCGGTCAAGCTCCAAGCTTGGGAATGGATTCCATGCTCAAGGGTTTGTTTCCCTATCACCTTTGGATGACTCTTCATGTGCTAGCATTGGAAAATTTGCCACAAATCTTCCTTGTGTTTCTTCTTGTTCTCGGCCTAGCCAAGAAATTAGAGAGAAAATTGGCTTCAAAAGCCGAATGGGAGATGAGAGAAAAAAGGGTTCCAAAACCGTGTAAGGAGAGAGAAGAGGGAAGAGAAAAAATGTGTGTTATATATATTTTGGTTTATTTGATTTCCAAAAACAATTACCATTTTTCAAAATTTTCAAAAAATTGGTACAAGACTTTAAGTCTTCAACCACCCATCAACTATTCACATCAATCAATGATGACAAGCATCACTTCACTCAAAGTGATGTGACTTCCATCACTTGATTGACTAGTGATTTGACGCTTGATGTGACTTGTGGGCCGCACTTAAATTCGAAATACGAGTGGGCCCGCAAACACTCCCGGGCTCGGGTTCGCTAATTCCGAATTAACGAATTTTCCGTTGCGACGTAATTAAATCAAATTTAATTAAATAATTATGCCTAGCAAAATTACTATTCACGTCGCTAACGAATTAATTCTAAATTAACTCGTTCGCCCAAATTAAAATCTAATTTTAATTCCGCGTCGAAATCCAATTTCGTATAATATATCGAATATATATTATTTTATCGATTAATTCCAAATTAATTGTTCTCTCTCTTTAAATAATATTTTATCCCAGATAAAATATATCCGTAATTAATCCAGATTAATTTTCTCTCTCATATAATTAATCCCAGATTAATAAAGTACGAGTCATACGTCATCGGTGAATTTTCGGGAAGCGACCCATGAGATCCCCAGATATGTTGGCAGTAAATCCGGTCGTCGGACTATCCGAACACGTACGTACCTAGTACTGCGTTTTTACCGATTTACAAGACATGGTTGGCTTCTAGCAAAGCACCGTGCCTACCCAATTCTCCAGAAATATTCTTAAAGGAATATGTAATCTTTATCAGACGTAGTGTACGTAGTATTGCGTATTACGATCCAGCATCAGATGTCACGTGTTAGGCCTGAGGCTGGAATTGTGTCTGCCCCGTACGAAGCACATATCAGATCTCTGGTAACTAGTCTCTATAATCGGATAATCATGACCTAGTCATATTAACCTGATGACTGCAGTACATAAGAGCACCAGTTCCGTATCCTACGTGATCATCATCTCCACTATGACTGGAGTGATACTTCCGTCTTGACATCACACCCAATACACTACGATTCTCAATATACCCAGAAAAGGCGTACACAGAACCTGTTAAAGCCCTGGAAGACCAAAACCAAAGTATATTGATTGTCGCAAGTATTAGCGGTGCAAGTCTCAGGTTAAGACCAAATACACCTACCCTGATTCGGATTTCCATAGACACATAGTCCTACTACTAATGGAATTCCGAGGGGTCTATCCAGAGAGAAGCTGTTTCCGTACCATCGGTAAACACAACCTCCTATTACACTTGCATGAGTATCCAATACCCAAATATATGAGAACTATGCTGTTATGCTCCCACAACGCGCACAAGTGTAATACTAGTCTTTTACGCATTATCGATGTCCAATCTCGATAATACTCCGACTAGGGATATTTAATGATTAAACCTTCGTGGATTGATACTGTCTCATATCATCTCAATCCGGAACTAATCATAAGGACCTTTTCTAATTTATACATCTTAGTAATCTAATTACAAATGATAAAAGAGCAATTTCCTTTGTCACATAGTTAATTTGTACAACAACACCATGATCTATACAAATAGTGATGCTATGGGTCATAATTGTCAAACAGATATGGGCACGGAGCCCTTAGGTAATGTTTTTGATGTGTTGGTGTGGACGTGAGGTATATTTTGATATATAATGTTTATCTTAGAATCGCTTTGGTGCTGGACTGAGATCCAGATTGTCCGGTTTTAGGGTACATCATGTCAGATTTTTGTAATTTTAGAGGCTTATGGAGATGGGTCAATCCTATCTCCTGCCGGTAGCATCCTGCCTCTGGCGGGGTGTTACGAAGCTTCACGGAGTTGGAATCTTCGATTTGATGAGGATATCAGATTGTCTGGTTTCCTCAAGAATATAAAAGAATCATGTGTGTATAAAATGATCAGTGAGAGCATGGTGGTATTTTTGGTACTCTATGTGGATGACATCCTGATCATTGGGATTGATATCGGGATGATGCAGGGCGTAAAAGCTTATCTCTGTAGAAACTTCTTTATGAAAGACTTGGATGAAGCTTCTTATATCTTGGGTATAAAACTCTATATAGATATAGAAAGGAAGCTTATTAGATTGTCTCAGTCAACGTGAATAGATAAGATCTTAGAAATGTATAATTTCAGTAATTGTAAGACAGTTAACATACCTTTCCGACATGGTATACATCTTTCGATGAAAAATATGTTCGTAAATTGAAGATGAGAAGATTAGAATGTCTAATCTATCTTATGCTTCGTGTTTGGGTAGCATTATGTATGCCATGTTGTGTATGCGACCTGATATTAGTTACTCGGTTAGTGTAACTAGTAGATATCAATCGAATCCAAGTAACGACCATTGGATGGCCGTTAAATATATCCTGAAGTATCTTAAAGGTATTAAGGATAAGTTTTTAATTTATGGAGAATGAGAACTGCAAGTTAAAGAGTATACATATTTAGATTTCCAATCGGATCCGGATGACAGACAGTCTACATCGGGATTCATATTTACCCTTAACGGCGCTGTAGTCAGCTGGAAAAGTTCCAAAAAGGGATTGACAGCTGATTCCACCACAGAGGAGGAATATATTTTGGCATATGAGGCTGCAAAAGAAGCTGTATGGATTAGAAACTTTTTCACAGAATTGGGAGTTGTTTCAAGCATTGAGAATTCGATTCTTTTACACTGTGATAATACCATAGCTGTTTCGCAAGAAAAGGAACCCAGTGCACAACAAAAATCGAAGCATGTGGAGCGAAAGTACCATATCATTCGAGAGATTGTGTCATAATGTAGCTGATCCGCAAACAAAGGCCATACCTCATAAGTTATTTGATAAGCATACATAATCGATGGGTATTAGATACCATCGATTATGGCACTAGAGTAAGTGGGAGAAATTATTGGAGTTGGTACTCGGCGTTGTAGGCATTGCATTTTTGCATGTGAAACCCGATGATGAGTCTCAGTTGGAGGCACTACCTTTTTAGTTAAGGATATTGCGGGAAACGGTCGTCAGAAGGGAATCGGTATTTCGTTAGATCCTTATTCACTTGTTTAGCGTAAAGCTCACTTGTTGGACCTCCGTTTAGAGCACCTTTGGCCCCAAAAAAAAAACCCGCAAACCTTTTAACCTTGGCCCAAAACCCTTGCCACCCACCTAAGCCCACTCACCAAACCAACACAACACCTACCCCACCAAGAGAGGCCCACACGCCCATAGCCCCTAAAATACACACAAATTAAATCAAATATTAATTAAATTAAATATTAACTAAATAAAATATTAATTAATTGATATACCAAATTAAATGAGACATAAAATATAGTCATACCTAATTAAGATAAATCATATATTGTAACTTCCTAATCCAAAATATTATATACTAAATTAAAGAAATATTATGCCTAATTAAAATCAATCCTAACCAATTAAAATATTGTATTCCTATCCAAGAAAATCAAATATTCAACCTTCCTAATTCACCAAAATTTGTCCCCCCTCAATCCATTGATTTCTTTATCCAACACCAAATCAAATCCTCTCTTTAATGCCAAAATCCCTTCCTTGTGAGACAAGGAGAAGCCCTAGCCCTTCTCTATATAAACAACCCAAAACCAAAGCCAACCCTCTCTCTCTCACACAGCAAAAACTACAAAGGAAAAAGCCATCCTCCTATCCTCTCACTAAGCTCTAACACAGACGGCAATGACCAAAGAAATAAACCCTCCTATTGCCGCATCATCCAAGCCCTTATCAAACACCACACTAACCCTTCACGTATCAAGAATTCACCTTCGCCTTAACGCCACTGCACTTCATGAGACCACGCCAATTCCCCTTCATGCAGCCACGTTAAAACACAAATCACAGTGCACGCCCTGCAGAACCCTTCACGCCTTCATCCAGCAAGCAGCCCCCACTACAAACAAGACAACCTCAGTCACGTTCCACCCATTTTGCCACCTAGCCCTTCTTACAGATCTGATCAACACGCCCAGCACACCTTGATCACATTAAAACCGAAGTCATCAGCCTTCCACACGCCATCATCCTTGGCCCCACACTCACAGCCTCTCGGCACTGGCAAGCATCACAGCCCATTCAACAAAGATAGCCTCTGATCACGTGAACAACATTGACCTTCAAATCCCTTCAACGCCCAACTTGCATACTAACAAATCTGCCTCAACGCCACTGCCACCCAGTTACACGCCAAAACTATCCCAAACTACCTCACAAATCTGCCTAAAACTGAAGCATAAATACCCCTCAAACAGCCCTATAAATCGACCCTTAACCACCCAAAAACAGTAAGCCAAATAACCCTAAAACCACACCAAAACAGCAGCCCCTGGACCTCTAAAAAATGCAAAAACAGTAGCTTTGAAGACCTGAAATAGTAAGCAGAAAATACAGAGAAAACAACAGCAAAACGGAGGTCAAACAGCAAGCAAAACAGCAAAACAGTGAGTTAAGACGCTAAACCAGTGAACCGGAGAAGTTGAGAAGCTTTAACCCTTCCGATCTCCGTGAAACGTAAGTCTGAAAGTCGGTAAAAAAGGTTAGACCTGAGGGTATTTTTCACACTTGTTTTCAGTTTCATCTTTATTATTTATTGAGTTTTGTTCGCATGATTACTATATTAAAATGCATGTTGTGGCCTTTGAGTAGATAAATATGCATATATTGTAAAATGATGTATGTTGTGGCCCTTGAATAAAATGAAAAATATGTTGCCTCTCGTGGTATATAGGATGGAAACCCGGACATAAATTTCATAGACGATTCCGAATGGACGGTAGTATGATCTGTACTCGGGATACAACTCCACGTACCACTTGAGTAAACGACGTATATTTTGTTTTATGTTGTTTTGATTTGTTTGTCATTCGTTACTTGATTTCCGCATGTTATTTGTTTATGTAATGACGTGATCGAGCGCATGGGCTTAGTTAGTTGGATTAAATGTCCCCTATTCTGAGGGGTTAAAATCCTTTAACACGATGCTTTGCCGCGCCGGTTGATGTATATTCGGTTGAATGTAAGATGTGTTCAATCGGGTATACGAAGTCCGATATTATTGTCTTTACTTTTTATATATGTATTGTGTTGATTGCACATGGGCTTAGTAAGTGCGATTAAAGGTCCTCTATTTTGAGAGGTTAAAATCCTTTACCACGATGTTTTTCCGCGCTTTTAGCCCGTTATTATTTATTAGATGTCATATATTCATCAGTTCATGTATGTGTCATATTGTTTACTGTATTTTGGAGGTCACTGCTGTAACCCCGTTCGAACGCGTTCCGGAACGCCGCACGAACGCATGTTTTCTGTCTGGTCCCGTTCGAACGCGTTATCAAACGCTATACGAACGTGAACCTTCTGTTTACCATTCGAACGCGTATACGAACGCCGCTCGGATGCGAATACACTGAATTGAGTCATTTTCATCACATGTCATGTATAATTGTTTCTTAGGGGATTTCTCTTATATCATGTAATCAATCATATTATTTTTGTCCCTGCGTCTATCTATTTGATGTGTTCATGAGATGGTATTCAAGCATGATTAGGTCATTAGTATGTTACTTGGTTCTTAGGCATGATTTAGCCTATTTAGTTGTTTATTTTCAAGCATGATTAATTGATTTGTTTTGCGTTTGGAATTTGCATTATGTTTAGGTTGTTCTTTGTTTTCCGCATTATATGATCGAAGCATGTTCATGAGATTGTCGTGTGCTATTGCATGTTTGCCATTGTGATGATTACTTTCACGCATGTGAACTTAGAAGCATAATTATCATTGGAATATGTTGATTAGGCTTGGTAAGATTATTGCACAAATCATTTTATTACAAGTGGCATAAGTAAGGGACCATTCCGAACCCAACGGTTTGAGGTCTTCCCTTGCGAGGGGTGAGTGCGGCCTTAAATCTTTGTCCCGATTCACACCGGGTGGCGACTCCATTATTCTCCGGTTTAGTCCCCCGTGGGCTACTCCGTACTCCCAACCGGGCCGCGAGCCCGGGACAGCGCCCGTCGCCCAGTTCCTGTGTTCCCACAGTCTGGCGACTCCACTGGGGATAGAGAATCGGCCCCGAAATAATGTCTTGTAATATTATGATTTGTGCTTTAATTAACCGTGTCTACTGTGGGTTAAAATAGGTTTAATCAATTGCATTTTTAAGGCTGGGTAATGGTTTGGTGTCTTCCTTCATTCACTACCTTTCTAGAAGGAAAAGCTGTGAAGGCACCTAAATAGCCATCTACTCGTAGCCTATTGTGATGGACTAATTTGGAGGACTCGTTGTTTATTCCTGACACCAAGCGATAAGAGCCTAAGAGGCTTGGGTATTTAAGTGAGCCTCGCTCCACCCTCCCTCTGGGGAATCTACAACTGGAAGTCCATTTGACAGTCAGTCACACACCATAGCTCGTTGGCACGTACTTTAGTGTATAAAAAAGGTGCGTTCACTTGGTCGCTCGAACCCTTGAGTAGAGAGACCTAGTTATGGGTAATCCTTCGTCAGCGAGAGCCTTTGTCCACACCCCCGTAAACCCGCATGTGAACCGTAGTCGTAGAACTAATAAGAATTATTTACTTGTGCTTGTGTTTGGGAACATGGTCGT
Source organism: Zanthoxylum bungeanum (assembly GCA_019454045.1). Lineage (NCBI taxonomy): Eukaryota > Viridiplantae > Streptophyta > Magnoliopsida > Sapindales > Rutaceae > Zanthoxylum > Zanthoxylum bungeanum. Next base: position 101,918 of record SKCR01025206.1, read on the forward strand.
TTGGATCCATTCAGACCTTTTGTCATGAGGTATGGGTTTTTTGGGCCATTTAAACTGGGACAAGAATATATCTTATGATGATTGGGCCAAAAGCTTCTAAAACGCCAATGGGCCATTATATGTTTGTGTTTAGGAACATTATCATTTGGATACAGTTGGACTTCTTGCCATGAGATGTGAACTTGTTGGGCCATTTAAACTGGGACGAGTTCACTCCTATGACAGTTAGCCCAAAAGCTTCTAAAATGATGATGGGCCGATTTGTGTGAAAATTTTAATGAGTTGATATATTTCTTGTATCGCATGCATCTCATGCATCACATGCACCTCATGCATACATGCACCATGTTAACCCCCTTTTGTCTTGAAAGCCATCATAGATACCCATTGGTTAGGGAAGAGGGCAGACATGTCAAAAGACCGAGCATCCACCAAGAGTACCGGCAGAAGACCTAACCCAACGGGATAGGAAACTCAATCATGCATGCATGCATACACGTAACATATTTGCATCCTTTTTGTGTTTGTTCTGTTTCGAAATAACAGGTTTCAAAGGAGAAAAAGAGAAAGCGTCAAATGCAAGCCAACCAGAAGCGGCAACAGTACAATGTCAGCAGTTTTCAGGAATGAATCACAAGGGCGAGGCCCTTATCAGTATCAGTCTGGGGGCGAGGCCCATATCAGTATCAGTTGGGGGCGAGGCCCACATCAGTATCAGCTAGGGGCGAGGCCCATATCAGTATCAGTTTGGGGTGAGGCCAATATCAGTATCAGTCTGGGGGCGAGGCCCATATCAGTATCAGTTGGGGGCGAGGCCCACATCAGTATCAGCTGGGGGCGAGGCCCATATCAGTATCAGTTTGGGGCAAGGCCCATATCAGTTTCAGTCTTGGGGATGAGTCCCAGGGGCGAGGCCCATGTCAGTATCAGTTTGAGGCGAGGCTCACATAAATCTGGGGGCGAGGCCCACACCTTTATCAGAATCAGTTTTGCCGGGTACGGCATTCTGGGGGCGAGGCCCACATCATTATCAGAATCAATTTTGCCGGGTATGACACTCTGGGAAAAAGACCCACAGTTCAGGGAAGAAGACCCTTATCTCAACTCAAATCGGAACAAGACCCACAGTTCAGGGAAAAAGACCCTTATCTCAACTCAAATCGGGAACAAGACCCACAGTTCAGGGAAGAAGACCCTTATCTCACCTCAAATCGGGAATAAGACCACAGTTCAGGGAAGATGACCCTTATCTCAACTCAAATCGGGAACAAGACCCACAGTTCAGGGAAGAAGAAGACCCTTATCTCAACTCAAATCGGGAACAAGACCACAATTCAGGAAGAAGACCCTTGTCTCAACTCAAATCGGGAACAAGACCCACAGTTCAGGAATAAGACCCTTACCTCAACTCAAATCGGGAACAGTTCAGGGAAGAAGACCCTTACCTCAACTCAAATCGAGAACAAGACCCACAGTTCAGGGAAAAAGACCCTTATCTCAACTAAAATCGGGAACAAGACCCACAGTTAAGGGAAAAAGACCCTTATCTCAACTCAAATCGGGAACAAGACCCACAGTTAAGGGAAAAAGACCCTTATCTCAACTCAAATCGGGAACAAGACCCACAGTTCAGGGAAAAATACCCTTATCTCAACTCAAATCGGGAACAAGACCCATAGTTCAGGGAAGAAGACCCTTAACTCAACTCAAATCAGGAACAAGACCCACATTTCAGGGAAGAAGACACTTATCTAAACTCAAATCGGGAACAAAACCCACAATACAACTCAATTCAATTTTGGAACAAGACCCACTCGGCGGTTCGAGAATGAACCACCTCTCATCCACTCATTTCGAAGCTACATGGCAAGTTAAGTGGCAGATGGCGAGCCAGGTAAGTAAAAATGCATTGCATAGACTTTGATAGGATTGTCACTGTCACACACTGCACAAGTCCCATCAAAGTGGGGGCAACTGTAGGCATTGCATTTTTACATGTGAAACCCGATGATGAGTCTCAGTTGGAGGCACTACCTTTTTAGTTAAGGATATTGCGGGAAACGGTCGTCGGAAGGGAATCGGTATTTCGTTAGATCCTTATTCACTTGTTTAGCGTAAAGCTCATTTGTTGGACCTCCGTTTAGAGCACCTTTGGCCCCAAAAAAAAAACCCGCAAACCTTTTAACCTTGGCCCAAAACCCTTGCCACCCACCTAAGCCCACTCACCAACCACCACAACACCACCTACCCTACCAAGAGAGGCCCACACGCCCATAGCCCCTAAAATACACACAAATTAAATCAAATATTAATTAAATTAAATATTAACTAAATAAAATATTAATTAATTGATATACCAAATTAAATGAGACATAAAATATAGTCATACCTAATTAAGATAAATCATATATTGTAACTTCCTAATCCAAAATATTATATACTAAATTAAAGAAATATTATGCCTAATTAAAATCAATCCTAACCAATTAAAATATTGTATTCCTATCCAAGCAAATCAAATAATCAACCTTCCTAATTCACCAAAATTTGTCCCCCCTCAATCCATTGATTTCCTTATCCAACACCAAATCAAATCCTCCCTTTAATGCCAAAATCCCTTCCTTGTGAGACAAGGAGAAGCCCTAGCCCTTCTCTATATAAACAACCCAAAACCAAAGCCAACCCTCTCTCTCTCACACAACAAAAACTACAAAGGAAAAATCCATCTTCCTATCCTCTCACTAAGCTCTAACACACACGGCAGTGACCAAAGAAATAAACCCTCCTATTGCCGCATCATCCAAGCCCTTATCAAACACCACACTAACCCTTCACGTATCAAGAATTCAACTTCGCCTTAACGCCACTGCACTTCATGAGACCACGCCAATTCCCCTTCATGCAGCCACGTTAAAACATAAATCACAGTGCACGCCCTGCAGAACCCTTCACGCCTTCATCCAGCAAGCAGCCCCCACTACAAACAAGACAACCTCAGTCACGTTCCACCCATTTTGCCACCTAGCCCTTCTCACAGATCTGATCAACACGCCCATCACACCTTGATCACATTAAAACCGAAGTCATCAGCCCTCCACACGCCATCAGCCTTGGCCCCACACTCACAGCCTCTCGGCACTGGCAAGCATCACAGCCCATTCAACAAAAATAGCCTCTGATCACGTGAACAACATTGACCTTCAAATCCCTTCAACGCCCCACTTGCATACTAACAAATCTGCCTCAACGCCACTGCCACCCAGTTACACGCCAAAACTATCCCAAACTACCTCAAAAATCTGCCTAAAACTGAAGCATAAATACCCCTCAAACAACCCTATAATCCGACCCTTAACCACCCTAAAACAGTAAGCCAAATAGCTCTAAAACCACACCAAAACAGCAGCCCCTGGACCTCTAAAAACGCAAAAACAGTAGCTTTGAAGACTTGAAATAGTAAGCAGAAAATACAGAGAAAACAGCAGCAAAACGGTGGTCAAACAACAAGCAAAATAGCAAAACAGTGAGCTAAGACGCTAAACCAGTGAACCGGAGAAGTTGAGTAGCTTTAACCCTTCTGATCTCCGTGAAACGTAAGTCCGAAAGTCGGCAAAAAAGGTTATACCTGAGGGTATTTTTCACACTTGTTTTCAGTTTCATCTTTATTATTTATTGAGTTTTGTTCGCATGATTACTATATTAAAATGCATGTTGTGGCCCTTGAGTAGATAAATATGCATATATATATATATTGTAAAATGATGTATGTTGTGGCCCTTGAATAAAATGAAAAATGTGTCGCCTCTCCTGGTATATAGGATGGAAACCTGGACATAAATTTCATAGACGATTCCGAATGGACGGTAGTATGATCTGTACTCGGGATACAACTCCACGTACAACTTGAGTAAACGGCGTATATTTTGTTTTATGTTGTTTTGATTTGTTTGTCATTCGTTACTTGATTTCCCCATGTTATTTGTTTATGTAATGACGTGATCGAGCGCATGGGCTTAGTTAGTTGGATTAAAGGTCCCCTATTCTGAGGGGTTAAAATCCTTTACCACGATGCTTTGCCACACCAGTTGATGTATATTCGGTTGAATGTAAGATGTGTTCAATCGGGTATACGAAGTCTGATATTATTGTCTTTACTTTTTATATATGTATTGTGTTGATTGCGCATGGGCTTAGTAAGTGCAATTAAAGGTCCTCTATTTTGAGAGGTTAAAATCCTTTACCACGATGTTTTGCCGCGCTTTTAGCCCGTTATTATTTATTAGATGTCATCTATTCATCCGTTCATGTATGTGTCATATTGTTTACTGCATTTTGGAGGTCACTGCTGTAACCCCGTTCGAACGCGTTCCGGAACGCCGCACAAACGCATGTTTTCTGTCTGGTCCCGTTCGAACGCGTTATCAAACGCTATACGAATGCGAACCTTCTGTTTACCGTTCGAACGCGTATACGAAGCCGCTCGAACGTGAATACACTGAATTGAGTCATTTTCATCACATGTCATGTATAATTGTTTCTTAGGGGATTTCTCTTATATCATGTAATCAATCATATTATTTGTGTCCCTGCGTCTATCTGTTTGATATGTTCATGAGATGGTATTCAAGCATGATTAGGTCATTAGTATGTTACTTGGTTCTTAGGCATGATTTAGCCTATTTAGTTGTTTATTTTCAAGCATGATTAATCGTTTTGTTTTGCGTTTGGAATTTGCATTATGTTTAGGTTGTTCTTTGTTTTTCGCATTATATGATCGAAGCATGTTCATGAGATTGTCGTGTGCTATTGCATGTTTGCCATTGTGATGATTACTTTCATGCATGTGAACTTAGAAGCATAATTATCATTGGAATATGTTGATTAGGCTTGGTAAGATTATTGCACAAATCATTTTATTACAAGTGGCATAAGTAAGAGACCATTCCGAACCCAACGGTTTGAGGTCTTCCCTTGCGAGGGGTGAGTGCGGCCTTAAATCTTTGTCCCGATTCACACCGGGTGGCGACTCCATTATTCTCCGGTTTAGTCCGCCGTGGGCTACTCCGTACTCCCAACCGGGCCGCGAGCCCGGGACAAGTGCGTCGCCCAGTTCCTGTGTTCCCACAGTCTGGCGACTCCACTGGGGATAGAGAATCGACCCCGAAATAATGTCTTGTAATATTATGATTTGTGCTTTAATTAACCGTGTCTACTATGGGTTAAAATGGGTTTAATCAAATGCACTTTTAAGGCTGGGTAATGGTTTGGTGTCTTCCTTCATTCACTACCTTTCTAGAAGGAAAAGCTGTGAAGGCACCTAAATAGCCATCTACTCGTAGCCTATTGTGATGGACTAATTTGGAGGACTCGTTGTTTATTCCTGACACCAAGCGATAAGAGCCTAAGAGGCTTGGGTATTTAAGTGAGCCTCGCTCCACCCTCCCTCTGGGGAATCTACAACGGGAAGTCCATTTGATAGTCAGTCATACACCATAGCTCGTTGGCACGTACCTTAGTGTATAAAAAAGGTGTGCTCACTTGGTGGCTCGAACCCTTGAGTAGAGAGACCTAGTTATGGGTAATCCTTCGTCAGCGAGAGCCTTTGTCCACACCCCCGTAAACCCGCATGTGAACCGTAGTCGTAGAACTAATAAGAATTATTTACTTGTGCTTGTGTTTGGGAACATGGTCGTTTGGATCCATTCAGACCTTTTGTCATGAGGTATGGGTTTGTTGGGCCATTTAAACTGGGACAAGAATATATCTTATGATGATTGGGCCAAAAGCTTCTAAAACACCAATGGGCCATTATATGTTTGTGTTTAGGAACATTATCATTTGGATACGGTTGGACTTCTTGCCATGAGATGTGAACTTGTTGGGCCATTTAAACTGGGACGAGTTCACTCCTATGACAGTTAGCCCAAAAGCTTCTAAAATGATGATGGGCCGATTTGTGTGAAAATTTTAATGAGTTGATAGATTTCTTGTATCGCATGCATCTCATGCATCACATGCACCTCATGCATACATGCACCATGTTAACCCCCTTTTGTCTTGAAAGCCATCATAGATACCCATTGGTTAGGGAAGATGGCAGACATGTCAAAAGACCGAGCATCCACCAAGAGTACTGGCAGAAGACCTAACCCAACGGGATAGGAAACTCAATCATGCATGCATGCATACACGTAACATATTTGCATCCTTTTTGTGTTTGTTCTGTTTTGTAATAACAAGTTTCAAAGGAGAAAAAGAGAAAGCGTCAAATGCAAGCCAACCAGAAACGGCAACAGTACAATGTCAACAGTTTTCAGGAATGAATCCCAAGGGCGAGGCCCTTATCAGTATCAGTCTGGGGGCGAGGCCCATATCAGTATCAGTTAGGGGCGAGGCCCACATCAGTATCAGCTGGGGGCGAGGCCCATATCAGTATCAGTTTGGGGCAAGGCCCATATCAGTTTCAGTCTTGGGGATGAGTCCCAGGGGCGAGGCCCATGTTAGTATCAGTTTGAGGCGAGGCCCACATCAATCTGGGGGCGAGGCCCACACCCTTATCAGAATCAGTTTTTCCGGGTATGACACTCCGGGTATGAAGGCACATCAGTATCAGTTTTGCCGGGTACAAAATTCTGGGGGCGAGGCCCACATCATTATCAGAATCAATTTTGCAGGGTATGGCACTATGGGAAAAAGACCCACAGTTCAGGGAAGAAGACCCTTATCTCAACTCAAATCGGGAACACGACCCACAGTTCAGGGAAGAAGACCCTTATCTCAACTCAAATCGGGAACAAGACCCACAGTTCAGGGAAGAAGACCCTTATCTCAACTCAAATCGGGAACAAGACCCACAGTTCAGGGAAGAAGACCCTTATCTCAACTCAAATCGGGAACAAGACCCACAGTTCAGGGAAGAAGACCCTTATCTCAACTCAAATCGGGAACAAGACCCACAGTTCAAGGAATAAGACCCTTGTCTCAACTTAAATCGGGAACAAGACCCACAGTTCAGGGAAGAAGACCCTTACCTCAACTCAAATCGGGAACAAGACCCATAGTTCAGGGAAAAAAACCCTTATCTCAACTCAAATCGGGAACAAGACCCACAGTTCAGGGAAAAATACCCTTATCTCAACTCAAATCGGGAACAAGACCCACAGTTCAGGGAAAAAGACCCTTATCTCAACTCAAATTGGGAACAAGACCCACAGTTTAGGGAAAAAGACCCTTATCTCAACTCAAATCGGGAACAAGACCCACAGTTCAGGGAAGAAGACCCTTAACTCAACTCAAATCAGGAACAAGACCCACATTTCAGGGAAGAAGACCCTTATCTAAACTCAAATCGGGAACAAAACCCACAATACAACTAAATTCAATTTGGGAACAAGACCCACTCGGCGGTTCGAGAATGAACCACCTCTCGAAGCTACATGGCAAGTTAAGTGGCAACTAGCGAGCCAGGTAAGTAAAAATGCATTGCATAGACTTTGATAGGATTGTCACTGTCACACACTGCACAAGTCCCATAAAAGTGGGGGCGACTGTAGGCATTGCATTTTTTCATGTGAAACCCGATGATGAGTCTCAGTTGGAGGCACTACCTTTTTAGTTAAGGATATTGCGGGAAACGGTCGTCGGAAGGGAATCGGTATTTCGTTAGATCCTTATTCACTTGTTTAGCGTCAAGCTCACTTGTTGGACCTCCGTTTAGAGCACCTTTGGCAAAAACAAAACACGCAAACCTTTTAACCTTGGCCCAAAACCCTTGCCACCCACCTAAGCCACTCACCAAACCAACACAACACCTACCCCACCAAGAGAGGCCCACACGCCCATAGCCCCTAAAATACACACAAATTAAATCAAATATTAATTAAATTAAATATTAACTAAATAAAATATTAATTAATTGATATACCAAATTAAATGAGACATAAAATATAGTCATACCTAATTAAGATAAATCACATATTGTAACTTCCTAATCCAAAATATTATTTACTAAATTAAAGAAATATTATGCCTAATTAAAATCAATCCTAACCAATTAAAATATAGTATTCATAACCAACCAAATCAAATATTCAACCTTCCTAATTCACCAAAATTTGTCCCCCCCTCAATCCATTGATTTCCTTATCCAACACCAAATCAAATCCTCTCTTTAATGCCAAAATCCCTTCCTTGTGAGACAATGAGAAGCCCTAGCCCTTCTCTTTATAAACAACCCAAAACCAAAGCCAACCCTCTCTCTCTCACACAGCAAATATACAAAGGAAAAAGCCATCATCCTCTCCTCTCACTAAGCTCTAACACACACGGCAGTGACCAAAGAAATAAACCCTCATATTGCCGGATCATCCAAGCCCTTATCAAACACCACACTAACCCTTCACGTATCAAGAATTCACCTTCGCCTTAACGCCACTGCACTTCATGAGACCACGCCAATTCCCCTTCATGCAGCCACGTTAAAACACAAATCACAGTGCACTCCCTGCATAACCCTTCACGCCTTCATCCAGCAAGCAGCCCCCACTACAAACAAGACAACCTCAGTCAAGTTCCACCCATTTTGCCACCTAGCCCTTCTCACAGACCTGATCAACACGCCTAACACACCTTGATCACATTAAAATCGAAGTCATCAGCCCTCCACACGCCATCAGCTTTGGCCCCACACTCATAGCCTCTCGGCACTGGCAAGCATCACAGCCCATTCAACAAAGATAGCCTCTGATCACGTGAACAACATTGACCTTCAAATCCCTTCAACGCCCCACTTGCATACTAACAAATCTGCCTCAACGCCACTGCCACCCAGTTACACGCCAAAACTGTCCCAAACTACCTCAAAAATCTGCCTAAAACTGAAGCATAAATACCCCCAAAAAGCCCTATAAACCGACCCTTAACCACCCAAAAATAGTAAGCCAAATAGCCCTAAAACCGCACCAAAACAGCAGCCACTGTACCACTAAAAAAATGCAAAAACAGTAGCTTTGAAGACCTGAAACAGTAAGTAGAAAATACAGAGAAAATACCAGCAAAACGGAGGTCAAACAGCAAGCAAAACAGCAAAACAGTGAGCTAAGACGCTAAACCAGTGAACCAGAGAAGTTGAGGAGCTTTAACCATTCCGATCTCCATGAAACGTAAGTCCGAAAGTCGGCAAAAAAGGTTAGACCTGATGGTATTTTTCACACATGTTTTCAGTTTCATCTTTATTATTTATTGAGTTTTGTTCGCATGATTACTATATTAAAATGCATGTTGTGGCCCTTGAGTAGATAAACATGCATATATTGTAAAATGATGTATGTTGTGGCCTTTGAATAAAATGAAAAATGTGTCGCCTCTCGTGGTATATAGGATGGAAACCCGGACATAAATTTCATAGCTGATTCCGAATGGACGGTAGTATGATCTGTACTCGGGATACAACTCCACGTACCACTTGAGTAAACGGCGTATATTTTGTTTTATGTTGTTTTGATTTGTTTGTCATTCGTTACTTGATTTCCGCATGTTATTTGTTTATGTAATGACGTGATCGAGCGCATGAGCTTAGTTAGTTGGATTAAAGGTCCCCTATTCTGAGGGGTTAAAATCCTTTACCACAATGCTTTGCCGCACCCGTTGATGTATATTCGGTTGAATGTAAGATGTGTTCAATCGGGTATACGAAGTCTGATTTTATTGTCTTTACTTTTTATATATGTATTGTGTTGATTGCGCATGGGTTTAGTAAGTGCGATTAAAGGTCCTCTATTTTGAGAGGTTAAAATCCTTTACCATGATGCTTTGCCGCGCTTTTAGCCCGTTATTATTTATTAGATGTCATCTATTCATCCGTTCATGTATGTGTCATGTTGTTTACTGTATTTTGGAGGTCACTGCTGTAACCCCATTCGAACGCGTTCCGGAACGCCGTACGAACGCATGTTTTCTGTCTGGTCCCGTTCGAACGCGTTATCAAACGCTATACGAACGCGAACCTTCTGTTTACCGTTCGAACGCCGCTCGAATGCGAATACACTGAATTGAGTCATTTTCATCACATGTCATGTATAATTGTTTCTTAGGGGATTTCTCTTATATCATGTAATCAATCATATTATCTGTGTCCCCGCGTCTATCTGTTTGATGTGTTCATGAGATGGTATTCAAGCATGATTAGGTCATTAGTATGTTACTTGGTTCTTAGGCATGATTTAGCCTATTTAGTTGTTTATTTTCAAGCATGATTGAATCGTTTTGTTTTGCGTTTGGAATTTGCATTATGTTTAGGTTGTTCTTTGTTTTCCGCATTATATGATCGAAGCATGTTCATGAGATTGTCGTGTGCTATTGCATGTTTGCCGTTGTGACGATTACTTTCATGCATGTGAACTTAGAAGCATAATTATCATTGGAAATATGTTACTTAGGCTTGTTAAGATTATTGCACAAATCATTTTATTACAAGTGGCATAAGTAAGGGACCATTCCGAACCCAACGGTTTGAGGTCTTCCCTTGCGAGGGGTGAGTGCGGCCTTAAATCTTTGTCCCGGTTCACACCGGGTGGCGACTCCATTATTCTCCGGTTTAGTCACCCGTGGGCTACTCCGTACTCCCAACCAGGCCGCGAGCCCGGGACAGCATGCGTCACCCAGTTCCTGTGTTCCCACAGGCGTGTCGATTTCTCATGTATATCCTTATAAATACGTGTATAAATAATATTTTGTTATGAATAAAATTTATAATTTCGTCAATATTTTTTTTAGAAATAGTAAAGACGTACTTGACCTAGGAATGATTAAGTTATAACTAATTGCAAAGGCGTCACAATGGACATTGAGAAACATTGTTAAAGTATCATTCTTAAAATGTTCCTAGTCAAGGTTTACATTCTTGGTCCGAAAGCAAACCCGGGAGGCTGGTATATGTCATATATCAGAATAATAGATTCTGGTGGTTTATCTCAGTGGACTACGAGTTTAGGGAGACTCGTATAGGCATGTAAGTGTTCATAGCGGATGAACAGTGAACGACTCACAAAAAATTCCTAATAGATGGCACGCTTGCGTTAATAGAAATCCTATCGAGTTAAGTAGCATAGTGGTCCTTTGACTTGAGATACCACGGTGGGTATATGAGTTATCCTATGCACTTTGATGACAGTCACGTCTTTGATCTTTTTAGGATAGACCTTCGCTTGTTCTTTGGGTGTGGACTGATGCTCATGATATCTGATGATGTGTCTAGAGAGGATCAGTCAGTTCTGCATACAGGATTTATGTATCTACTTCATGAGATTGCGATTTATCAAATACAAGGCCATTGTCACTCGGAAATGAGTTCTGACTGTTATTTAGAAATCACGAATCTATACGTCGATGGGATAATACCTTATGAGATTTGACGATTATATCTATCTCTCTAGTATTTATCCGGATACCTATGATGTAAGAATTATACGTATGCGAAGATATCAACTTGTATGGTTTAGCGAGTATATCCGTGGTCGTCATTAGGGATGATCACGGTTTCAGGTCAAACCGCAACTCAATCTGAACTGCACTACCTAAACCGCACCACACGATTGAAAAAAATTAAAAATGATTTCGGGTCAATCGGAACCGAATCGCAAAGTTCGGGTCGTTGTACGGTTTTAACCCAACCGCGACTCGAACCATCCAAAATCATAAATTTTGACTCAAACCACGACCCGAACCGCCTGAACCGCCGACCCACGTTCAAATTAGATATTATTTTATATTTTTCTTCTTCTTTAACCATGAAATTTAAGATATTTAATGATCATATGACAATAAGCAATGTATAAAAGAAAATTAGATATTTTTTCTCTTCAATTATTATGTGAAAACACACAAAATTTCCTTAAAAAAATTTATAATCCAAACCACTGACCTGAACCACCCGAACCACCCAAACTGCTAAACCGCCAACTCGAACTGCAATGGTTTTCCTTATCAAATTTGCAGTTTCAGTTTCTAATTTCCCAAACCGCCAACCCGCGCGGTTTGAAGTGAGAAATGAAAAAAAACCGACCCGAACCGCATCGTGAACACCCCTAGTCGTCATAATTTATGAGTGGGTAAATTATTGACACATGATTTGATTCTGTGATGGATATACCTGAACTTAGACAGTCTCACATAATCAAAAATACTCGTAGAGCACTAGGGCGACTTATTACGAATAATATTTATTATTCAGAAATCGTTTAATGGTTAAACGAAAATAACACATGCGAGGTATTTAGTGATTTCCTAAATTATTATGTATGTGTATTAGATACATAATTTGATTTAATACGTATTAATTAATTATCGAATAATTTTTAGAACATATGTCAACCTTGAATGTGTTTTAACATTTATTATAAATGTAGAAATACATTATATATTTAATTAAATGAATGAATGAATTAAAATATTAATTAATTAATTTTGAAAATAAATGTATTAAGCATTAATAAGTTTATTATTCACATGTATAAGACATATGTAGGATGTTTTTATAATGTTGATATGTGGCTTTGTTGGAATTATTAGTGGATTGAGATATATGTTTTATTAATCAAATTATTTTTATTAAATAAAATTAATTTTCTCTCTCCCACTAACTTGTTATCATCGGCAAACAAAGGGAAATGGGTACTATTCCCATTTCTTCTTCAACAACAACAAAAAAGAGAAAAACCTAGGAGAGAAGAAAATTTGAGAGATCAAAAAATCAAATAAAAAGATTGAAGATTTTTGAAGTTTAAGGTAAATTTATTACTCTTTAAGCTTCGAAACTGTTTCTTTTTTATTTTTGATAATACATGTGATGTATTTATTTTTTTCCTCTCCTAAATTTGGGTTTTTGGTTGTTGGATGATTATCAGGAAAATTTATTGCATGTGTGTTGATTTTTTGAACTTAATATTTGTTATTTGTGTTCAATTTGATGAAGGAAATGAGAGTTGCCATTTTAGAATTTCTATGCTACTTTATAGAAACCTAGAATTTTTCTTGGGTATTTTTGAATGTGATGAGACTTTAAGAATGTTTGATTGATTAATATAATGCAAGATTGAAAGTCAATTTGGTGGAAATTTATTTAATTTGATTAATTGAAATTTCTAGGGTTTATGACTTATTCCAAATTGGGGCTTTTCATTCAATGGATTAAATTGGGTGCATTAGATGTATATTAATCATTTTGGTAGTGTTTTGAAAATACTTAATTGTTTATTTGACACTTTTGGATTAAAATGAGCAAAATGTAAAAGTTTGCATATTATGGAAATTTCGGTTTTTAGGTATTTTGGGTAATTCTAAATTTGATTTGGAATTAAATATTAAAATAAATAGTTTGTTTCAATAGTTCAAAGAAAATTTTTGAAATTCGAAAAATCGGATTTTTCACGTTCCGTTGCGTCCTCGGCAAAACCATTAATACACCAACAGTGCACTCATCGTGATGGAATGCTGACGATGACTTTTTATTTTTTATTTTATTTTTATCATTGGGCATGAACTTTTATTTGCTTGTGGCTAGTATATTAATAATATGTAAAGAAATTAACTAGTTGCAGCTGTACAACCGTGAACATAGGTCCAAACTATTTAAATTTTGGTGTCTTACTCTCTCTACGTAATTATTAAAATTCATCTCGCTTTAGCTACAGCCATTGATACAAGAGCGAGGAGCCACAACTGACCTTCTAACATTGAATGCCCAAAGTCAAATTGCATTAATGCGTTTTGACAGCTGATTTTTCGTTCCATGAGTAATTCCGGAAAAACCACTCATCGAACAATTCTCCCTCAACTACGTCAACGGACAAAAATAGAAGAAAGACTTTTACTTTCATATATTTAAGTATTGTATACTTATGCAAGTGTGATATGAGGTTCTGTTAGCCGTTGGACCGGGAACAACTCCACTTTGGATAGACCCCTCGGAGTCCCATTGGTTTTATGACTATGTGTCTTTGGGAATCCGAATCAGGGTAGGTGTATATGGTCTTAACCTGAGACTTGCATCGCTAATACTTGCGACAATCAGTATACTTTGGTTTTGGTCGTCCAGAGCTTTAACAGGTTCTGTGTACGCCTCTTCTGGGTATACTGATAATCGTAATGTATTGGGTGTGATGTCAAGATGAAAGTATCACTTCAGTCATATAGAGATGATGATCACGTAGAATACAGAGCTAGTACTCTTAAATGCTGCAGCTATCGGGATAGTATGACTAGGTCATAATTATCCGATTAAAGAGACTAGTTGCCAGTGATCCAATATGTGCTTCGTACGGGGCATACACAATTCTACCCCTAAGCCTAGCATGTGACATCCGATACTAGATCGTATTACGCAATACATTGTATACTACGCCTAATAAAGATTATATATTCCTCGTTGAATATTTCTAGAGAATTGGGTAGATAAGGTGCTTTGCTAGAAGCCAACCATGTCTTGTAAATTGGTAAGAACGTGGTACCGGGTACGCACGTGTTCGGATAGTCCGATGACCGTATTTACTACCAACATATCCAAGGATCTCTTGGGTCGCTTCCCAAAGATTCACCGATGACATTTGACTCGAACAAAATTAATCTGGATTAATTATGAAAGAGAAAATTAATTTGGGATTAATTACAGCAAGAATTAATTTGGGATTAATTATGTGAGAAAAAATTACTCTAGGATTAATTGCGGTAAGAATTATTCTGGGATTAATTCGTCTAGAAGAGAGACGCGATTAATTTGGAATTAATCGACAAAGTGAATTTAATAGTTAAATAGGATTTTACTATTTAATTTATTTATTTTGGCTAAAATAATATATTGGATATATTAATTGAATTGGATTTCAATGCGGAATTAAAATTGGATTTTAATTCGTGCGGATGAATTAATTTAGAATTAATTCGTAAGCGACTTTCGTAGTAATTTTGCTAGGCATTATTATTTAATTAAATTGAATTTAATTACGTCGCAACGGAAAATTTGTTTAATCGGATTAAACGAACCCAAGCCCAAAGTGTGTTGTGTAAGCTAACGTGAATTTTGAATTTAAATTGGTGGGACCCACTTTACTTACATCACTAGTCACTATTGGTGATGGAAGTAGTTGGGCTTTGTTAAATGTTGCATTTATCACACAACACACAAGTTTGGTAACAAGTGGGACTTACTATTCATCTTCTCCCTTGACTTTCTCTCTTGGCCGAATTGTTTCCCTTTGGAAGGGAAAATTTTCTTTCAATTTTGTTTCAATTTTTGGACAAAGCTAGCACTTTGGGAGTCATAGAAAGGTGATAGGGAAACTCACCCAAGAGTTTGGAACTCAAAAGAAGTGGTTTGGAGCTTCTACATCCATGGAAAAGTTTTGAACTTCAACCAAACAATGTAAGTATTCTACAACTTTCTTTGGTAAATTCACACTTGAATCAATGTTTAGGATCTTTGGGAAAGTCTTAGAGACACTAACAATGGTATCAGAGCCACCTAAACTTGATTTTAAATTCTAGGGTTCTAAACTTTAATTTGGGGATTTTATGCTTGGAGTGTGAAAATTCTAAATTGGTTGTTTGGTTGTGTTTGGAGGATGATGAATTGGACTTGTGCATCATTGGATTTGTTAAAAATTGATTAGATTAATTTTCCCCAAATTCACTATCATGGCCGAATGCACCCTAGAAAATGTTCATGGTGATTTTTTAAATTTGACAATTGGATATGTTAATTGGCATGAAATTGAATGTTAATTGTTGATTTAATTGGATTGAAATCAAAATTGGATGTTAATTTCATGTATTGTCGTGAGCTTGAGCATGTTGGCATGAGTTGATTTTGCTTCAATTTGTGTTGGACATGAATTGGATAATTGAGCATGATTAATTAGATTAATTAGTGTTTTGAAAACATTAGATTAATTGATTAATTGTGCCTATTACACTTTAATTGGATTAATCTGTAATTTGGAATAATAAGTTAATTTAATTTGTTGTATTTGGGCTAATGGGCTTGGTTGGGCCAATTTTTGTTTTAGACAATTGGGTTGGATCCAATTGGGCCTAAAACCATTTCCATAAAGTCCAAATATGACTTTTGGGCCTTTAAAAATTTAATTGGGCCTAATGGGCCTAAATTGATTTTTGGCATAGGGTGATTCCTAATTGGGCTTTGACATCTTGGGTTGGATCCATAATTGCTAAAGCCCATGCCTAAAGAATTAATTGAAATCCCATTGGACTTTAATTGAATTGGCATTGGATGCTAATTGGACTTTTGAGACCCAATTGTTGGATAATTATGACCCATATCATCACTATTTGTATAGAGCATGATGTTGTTGTACAAATTAACTATGTGACAAAGGAAATTGCTCTTTTATCATTTGTAATTGGATTACCGGGATATATAAATGATAAAAGTCCATATGATTAGTACTAGATTAATAAGATATGAGACAATATTAATCCACGTAAGGTTTAATCATTAAATATCCTTAGTCGTAGTATTATCGATACTGGACATCGATAATGCGGAATAGGCTAGTATTACACTTGTGCGTGTTATGGAAGCGTAACGGCATAGTTCTCATATATTTTGGTATTGGATACTCATGCAAGTGTAATAGGAGGTTCTGTTTACCGATGGTACGGAAATAGCTTTGCTCTGGATAGACCCTCGGAATCCCATTGATAGTATGACTATGTGTCTATGGGAATCCGAATCAGGGTAGGTGTATTTGGTCTTAACCTGAGACTTGCATCGCTAATACTTGCGACAATCAGTATACTTTGGTTTTGGTCGTCCCGGGCTTTAACAGGTTCTGTGTACGCCTCTTCTAGGTATACTGAGAATCGTAGTGTATTGGATGTGATGTCAATATGGAAATATCACATCAGTCATATGGAGATGGTGATCACGTAGGATACAGAACTAGTACTCTTATGTACTGTAGTCATCGGGATAATATGACTAGGTCATGATTATCCGATAATAGAGACTAGTTACCAGAGATCCGATATATGCTTCGTACGGGGTAGACACAATTCCAGCCCCAGGCCTAGCATGTGACATTCGATACTGGATCGTAATACGCAATACTATGTATACTACGCCTGACATAGATTATATATTACTTTAAAGACTATTTCTGGAGAATTGGGTAGGCACGGTGCTTTGCTAGAAGCCAACCATGTCTTGTAAATCGATAAGAACGTGGTATTGGGTACGCACGTATTCGGATTGTCCGATTACCGTATTTACTGCCAACATATCCATGGATCTCTTGGGTCGCTTCCCGAAGATTCACCGATGAGATTTGACTCGAACAGAAAATTAATCTGGGATTAATTATGAGAGAGAAAATTAATCTGGGATTAATTACGGAAATAAATTAATCTGGGATTAATTGCGTCAAGAATTTATCTGGGATTAATTTCGTCGAGAAGAGAGAACGCGATTAATTTGGAATTAATCGGTAAAGTAAATTTAATAGTGAAATTGGATTTTACTATTTAATTTATTTATTTGGGCTAAAATAATACATTGGATATATTAAATGGAATTAGATTTCAAAGCGGAATTAAATTGGATTTTAATTCTAGCGAACGAATTAATTTAGAATTAATTCGTAAGCAACTTTCGTAATAATTTTAGGAGGCATTATTATTTAAATTAAATTAGATTTAATTACGTCGCAACGGAAAATTCATTTAATCGGATTAAACGAACCCGAGCCAGAAGTGTGTTGAGTAAGCCCACTTGAATTTTGAATTTAAAGTGGGGCCCACCAACTTACATCAAATGTCTTCACAAGATTGATGATGGTAGTTGAAAGCATTTAATGAATCTTACACAACACACTTTTGACTTTTGCTTTTTTGAAAAGTATATACACTTTTTTGGAAAAAGAAATTGAAAATTTTGTTTTTGGAAAACAAAACACAAAACTCTTCTCTCTCTTTTCTCTACCATGGTCGAACACTTTGCTTCATTGGAGGGAAAATTTTTCTTTCAATTTTTGTTCTTGCTAGCACATAAGGAGTGAATCAAGGTGATAGAGAAACTCACCCGAGAGTTTGGAACTCGATTTCAAGCTCCGAAGCTTCCATTACATCCAACAAATGTGGAATTTTTGAAATCCTAAATCCGATCAATGTGAGTATTCCGCAACTCCCCTTGAATAATTCACACACAAATCACTCTTAGACGATCTTGGCATGTTCTAGGAACACTTACACCAATTGGATTAGATTTGGAATCCAAGTCTAAAAGGCACTATTAAAAGTGTAATTATTTAATTTGGAATTAAAAATTAATTAGTATTGGATACAATTTAAATTGGATTTAAAATTGTAGTTCGATATAATTCAAGAATACGTACTTTGAGTATTTATTCTTAAACGAGTTGGACTCGCGCAAATCAAATCGTTGTTTGAACATTGGATGGTCACTAATCAAAGATTTATTAATTGGATTTGATTGATTGATAACATGATATGTGTGAATACTTAGATGTATGAATGAATAATGTATATCGGATGGATATTAGAATGGTGAGGGTAATTTTGGAAATTATTGTAATAAATTTAGAATTTATTAAATTGGACCTGCGTGTCCAGCCTATTATCTCCTTATCTCATTGTATTTCACTTCTCACCAATTCCCCTCAATGTAAATGAGGTTTCTTTAGAAGTATTATGTAATTGGGTAGAAGTATGAATAGTGCTAGCGGGAGAGAGAAAATGGAGAGATTTATTCTAGGAACAAAGTTTGTTATATATCAATCCGAATATCATTATTATTTTATTTCGTGCCTTATTATGCTTTTAGAATGCATGCTTAAGGGTGTATGATGAGACCTAATTAAAGATAATAAAATGGTTGCCAAATCGCGACAAAAACCCTCATTTTATATTAAGCGTTTTTCCTTCCATTGAATGATTCTCTCTCAAGATCCAAGATTGGCATTGGTTTGTTGGCCAAAGTCAAGACCTTTGTCCATCACACATGTGTTTGAATCATGAAAGCTTTGTTCCATATCGTACGTCTTGGGCAAGTTGTGATTTGTTGGCCAAAGTCAAGGTCATTTCTTGTTCATCGACCTCGATTACGAAGCTTTCCCAATATCAATGGGTCACGCTTAACTGGTTTCATTAAGCTTGTTGATCCAAAGTCAAGGCTTAGTTGATTCAGAGGAAAAAGTTAGGGAATATATTGGATATATTAGCATATATTGGATATATGTTTCGGACTTGGAGGTTCACCTGCTGGATCTAGGAATTGGATGAGATCCAATTGATCTTAGAGATCTACCTAGTTAAGTTTTATACAACTTGTTGGCCATAGTCAAGGTTGTGTGTTATTTAACAGGATCCTAGCCCACTAGGAAATTAGGTTTCCCGAGTACTCCACAGAGGGTTAGAGGCTCGCCGAAAAATAGTGGGAGGCAAGTATTAAATTTACAATTTCGTTTAGATACTTGCCAATACGCGCTCATTTCATTTTTCGTCATTAATTTCGTTTATTTCATTTTTAGTCAAGGTTGTGTGTTATTTAATAGGATCCTAGCCCACTAGGAAATTAGGTTTCCCGAGTACTCCACAGAGGATTAGAGGCTCGCCGAAAAATAGTGGGAGGCAAGTATTAAATTTACAATTTCGTTTAGATACTTGCCAATACGCGCTCATTTCATTTTTCGTCATTAATTATTTAAATATAAATATATTAGTTGGACAAATATTCAATTGTTATTTTAATTGAACAGTTGGACTGTATTCAAACTACTTCATTTGTAGTTGGTTATATAATTGGATCATAGTAATCAATATATTTGAAAGTAACCGATCAATTGTAGTTGATTATATAGTTAGACTATAGTAATCATTATATTCGATTGTACCCGAAAATCGTTGATTGAATAGTTGGACTATTGGAATCAAGATAACTGAAAGATTAGCGTTTAAAACATAATCCTGAGTGAAAATGTCTTTTACAGCTTTAATTTTCATATTAGGAATGAATCTCAGGATAGTCATGGGAGTTGAGAAGTTACTCTATTTGATAGAGGACCTCTCGGGCCTAAGCCCGAAGTTGAGCAAATAGTAGAGCATGAGCTTTGGAAGACTCATCGTGATGAAAACTTTAGTGCTCAATCAGTTATGATTGCCGCAAAGACTCCTTAATTTCTTCGTCAGAACTAAGGATTAGATCCTTATACTATGATATTGAAATTGAAGGATCTTCATAGATCTATTCTTAGATCTTAGAAGTAATAATTGCAAAAGTAAACTCTTAGAGAGTTAATGGCTATGCTCAAGGAGACAGAGCCAGAGCTTGCAAAAGGGGCAAGAAGCGCAAGACACATCTTACTTCAACATCCCAGAAGGTCAAGGCTTGGCCGAAGGCTTCTAGGGATAAGAAATAAGGGCAAAGGAAAATCGTCACAATTTTCTGGGAAGACAAATTACATATCCCAAGATATCTGCATAAACTGTGGCAAACGGGGTCACTGGAAGCGTGACTGCCGTATGGACAAGGCAGACATGAAAGAAGTGAAGACGGGCAAGGCTCCAGCTTCAAGTATGTTTGTTATAAACATGTCCACTGCTAGTTTTAAAATTGGATTTTAGATACTGGATGTGGTACATAAATATATGTACTGATGTGCAGGATCTGCTGATTAGCAGGAGACCGGCTTCAGTTGAGATCGACCTGTGAGTCGGAAACGGGACGTGAGTCATTGTTTTGGCAGTAGAAAACTAAGGTTTGGAACTGCCCTTTGGGCATGTACTTAAATTAGAAAACTGTTATAATGTACCTAGTTTGATTAGAAATATTATCTTTATATCTAGTTTAACCCTTTGCGGGTATAACTTTATATTCTAGAACATTAAGTGTTTTATTTATAAAGATGATATTGAGATAAACACATTAGATGTGAATAACCGAATTTATATTTAGAATATAAATGAATCTCAAACATAAGATATGACAAACAAAAGCTCAAACTGAATAAATCTGTTGAGACTTAAAAGTGGCATTGTTGTCTGAGACACATTAACAAGACTCGTATATCTACACTTTCGAAGAGTGGATAGTAGGACGGATTTGATTCTAATTCAAATAATGTCTACGAATCTAGTTTATTAGGCAAAGTGCCTAAAACACCTCTTACCTTGTAAAAGTGCAAGTGCCACCGATCTGTTAGCCCTCGTTCATAGTGACGTAAGTGGGCCCATGTCTAGCTAGGCTAGATGTGGATATGAATACTTTGTAACCTTTACGGATGTGGCATCGCGTTACGGTTATCTGTATCTTATGAAACACAAGTCAGAAACTTTTAAGTAATTCAAAGAGTTTCGACACGAAGTAAGAAAACAATCCGGTAAAAGTATTAAAAACATTACGGTCAGACCATAGTGTAAAATACTTAAACATATGAGTTTCAAGATTACTTGAAAGAGTATGGTATTCTTTCACAGTGGACTCCTCCCGGGACACCTCAATTTGACGGTGTGTCTGAACAGAGAAACCGAACTTTGTTGAACAAAGAAACCGGCTACGTATGAGGAAGTGATACAAGGTATCAACTCATTTTATGGCAAAGTGCCATGAAGTCCGAAATGGATTCCTCCGAAATGGATCCCATGTATACCAACTAAGTTTGGATACTGGTTGATGTACCAGAAGGCATTGTGCCTATTGGTACTAAATGAGTCTTCAAGGAAGACATACATGGATGGCAACATACAAATGTACACAGCTAGGCTTGTACAGAAAGGGTATCGTCAACGACATAATGTCGACTACGATGAAACTTTTTCACCTGTTGCCATGATTAAATCCATTTGGATAATGCTTGCTTACGCTGCATATTTCATTTATGAAATATGGCACATGGACGTCAAAACCGCTTTCCTTAACGAAAAGCTTTTGGAGGATGTTTGTATGCAACATCCTGACAGTTTTGTCGTGCCAAAACATGCAAACAAGGTTTGCAAGTTAAATCGATCCATTTATGGATTGAAGCAAGCATAGCATTCTTGGAACCAACGTTTTGATGAGATCATAATGGTATATGAGTTCATTCAAAACGAAGATGATTCTTGTGTATATAAGAAGGTTAGTGGGAGCGCACTGACAATGAATGTCCTATAAGTAGATGATGTATTGCTTCTTAACAATAACATTCCCATAATACAATCGGTGACAGTTTGGCTTTCATTAAAATTCTCCATGGAATACGTGGGAGAAGCAGGCTTTATTCTAGGAATAAAGATCTACTAGGATAAATCTAGAAAGCTGGTGACAACCCTCCTAGAGTTCGAACATTTTTGAAATGTATGTGACCTGATGTCTCATAGGCTTTGAGTATATGGAGTCACAATCAGGCCAATCCAGGTGATGGTCACTGGATTGATGTTAAGAACATCCTTAAGTATCTTAGATGAACTAAGGATGCTTTCTTAAGTTATGGAGAAGGAGAAGTTGAAGTGACTAGGTTCACCGCTGCAAGTTTCCAAACTGACAAAGATGACTTTAAGTCACAATAAGGGTACATATTTAGTTTGAATATCGGAACAGTGAGCTGGAAATCTTCCAAGCAAGATATTGTTGCCAAATAAATAACAAAAGCGGAACATTGCTGCAGTTGAGGCAGCAAAAGAAGCATTTTGGATCTATATAATCCTAATTGGATTAGGTATAGTTTTATTAGCAGCTGGGCTGGGCTACAACACAGGCTAAAGAAACACGGTCTCATTAATTATCCAAGTATGTACTTCAACTAATTCATCTGATTCGTTCGATCATACGTCGTGGCGATGTGATGATCGAATAAAACACATCAGATGATAACATTGCAAATCCGCTGACGAAAGCTGTTTCTCAGCAGAAGTTTGAGCGACCTGTACATAGTTCAAGTGTAGGACACTAGAGTGATTGGTTATAGGCCAAGTGGGAGATTGTTGGATAATTATGACACATAGCATCACTATTTATACAGAACATGGTGTTGTTGTACAAATTAACTAAGTGACAAATGAAATTGCTATTTTATCATTTGTAATTGGATTACCGGGGATAAAAGTCCATATGATTAGTACCAGATTAATAAGATAAGAGACAATATTAATCCACGTAAGGTTTAATCATTAAATATCCCTAGTCGTAATATTATCGATAATGGACATCGATAATGCGGAATAGGCTAGTATTACACTTGTGCGTGTTATGGAAGCGTAACAGTATAGTTCTCATATATTAGGGTATTGGATACTCATGCAAGTGTAATAGGAGGTTCTGTTTACCGATGGAACGGAAACAGCTTCGCTCTAGATAGACCCATCGGAATCCCATTGGTAGTATGACTATGTGTCTATGGGAATCCGAAACAGGGTAGGTGTATTTGGTCTTAACCTGAGACTTGCATCGCTAATACTTGCGACAATCAGTATACTTTGGTTTTGGTCGTCCGGGGCTTTAACATGTTCTGTGTACGCCTCTTCTGGCTATACTGAGAATCGTAGTGTATTGGATGTGATGTCAAGATGGAAGTATCACTTCAGTAATATGGAGATATTGATCACGTAGGATACGAAACTAATACTCTTATGTATTGCAGTCATCAGGATAATATGACTAGGTCATGATTTTCCGATAATAGAGACTAGTTACCAGAGATCCGATATATGCTTCGTACGGGACAGACACAATTCCAGCCCCAGGCCTAGCATGTGACATTCGATACTGGATCGTAATAGGCAATACTACGTATACTACACCTGACAAAGATTATATATTCCATTAAAGATTATTTCTGGAGAATTGGGTAGGAACGGTGCTTTGCTAGAAGCCAACCATGTCTTATAAATCGGTAAGAACGTGGTACCGGGTACGCACATATTCGGATAGTCCGATTACCGTATTTACTGCCAACATATCCATGGATCTCTTGGGTCGCTTCCCGAAGATTCACCAATGAGATTTGATTCGAACAGAAAATTAATCTGTGATTAATTACGGCAATAAATTAATCTGGGATTAATTGCGTCAAGAATTTATCTGGGATTAAATTTGTCAGAAGAGAGAATTGTTGGGTTTCTAGGTTAGTCCCAAGATCATTAAGCAATGAAATCATGTGTAAATACTCATTAGAAATATGGCGGAATCATACTTACAAAGATCGGTTTTGCGATATGTTGAACAAAAAAAACTTCAAGCTTTGTGAAGCTCTCTGCAAAGGCTCCTTTTTGTACTCCAAGGAATTCGGTCAAGCCCTCCATGTGTGCTCCAATCTCCAAGCTTTGCAAATGGTGATTCAATGCTCAAGGGTTTGTTTCCCTCTCACCTTGGATGACTCTTCATGTGCTAGCATTGGAAAGATTTGCCACAAATCTTCCTTGTTTCTTCTTCTATTTCTCGGCCAAGCAAGAAAATGAGAAGAAAATTGGCTTCAAAAGCCGAGAGGGAGAGGAGGGAAAAAAAGGGTTCCCAAAACCGTGAGTGTTGCAAAAAGGGAGAGAGAGAATTTGTGTTGTGTATTTGGTTATTTAATTTCCAAAATTCAAATACCAAAACCATTACCATTTTTCCAAAAAGATACAAGACTTTTAAAGTCTTCCAACCATCACTATCAATCACTCAAAAGTGACTAGACATCACATCACTCAAAGTGAAAATAGATCTATCAATTGAATGACTAATGATGTGACGCTTGATGTGACTTGTGGGCCGCACTTGAATTCGAAATGCGAGTGGGCCCGCAAACACTCCCGGGATCGGGTTAGCTAATTCCAAATTAACGAATTTTCCGCTGCGACGTAATTAAATCAAATTTAATTAAATAATTATACCTAGCAAAATTAATATTTACGTCGCTAGCGAATTAATTCTAAATTAACTCGTTTGCCCGAATTAAAATCTAATTTTAATTCCGCGTCGAAATCCAATTTCGTATAATATATCGAATATATTATTTATCGATTAATTCCAAATTAATCGTTCTCTCTCTATAAATAAAATTTTATCCTAGATAAAATATCTCCGTAATTAATACCAGATTAATTTTCTCTCTTTATTAATTAATCCCAGATTAATAAAGTGCGAGGCATTCGTCATCGGTGAATCTTCGGGAAGCGACCCATGAGATCCTCGGATATATTGGCAGTAAATCCAGTCGTCGGACTATCCGAACACGTACGTACCTAGTACTACGCTTTTACCGATTTACAAGACATGGTTGGCTTTTAGCAAAGCACCGTGCCTGCCCAATTCTCCAGACATGGTTGACCTTGGAAAGCTTCGTAATCGATGTCGATGGACAAGAAGTGATCTGACTTTGGCCAACAAATCACAACTTGGACAAGATACCGATATGGATTAAAGCTTTCATGATTCAAAAACATCTGTGACGGAAAAAGGTCTTGACTTTGGCCAACAAACCAGTGCCAATCTTGGATCTTGAGAAAGAATCACTCAATGGAAGGAAAAACGCTTAATATATGTTGAGGGTTTTTCGCGTAATTGGCAACCAATTAATTATCTTTGTTAGGTCTCATCATCATACACTATTAAACATGCATTCTAAAAACATAATAAGGCGCGTATAAATAAAATAATAATGATATGCAGATGGATACTTAAACACATTGTTCCTAGAACAAATCTCTCTTTTTCCTCTCTCCCGCTAGCACAAGTATTACTTCTACCCAATTACATAACACTTCTAAAGAAACCTCATTTACATTGAGGGGAATAGGTGAGAAGAGAAATACAAAGAGTCAAGAGGTAATAGGCTGGACACGCAGGTCCAATTAATAAATTCTAAATTTATTACAACAATTTCCAAAATTGCCATCACCCATCTAATATCCATCCGATATACATTATTCATACATCGCATCTATGTATTCACACAAAACATGTTATCAATCAATCTAATCCAATTAATTAATCTGAAATTAATGACCATCAAATGTTCAAACAACGATTTGATTTTGCGCGAGTCAAACTCATTTTACGAATAAGTACTTAAAGTACGAATTCTTGAATTATATTAAACTACAATATTAAATCCAATTTAATTTGTATTTAATACTAATTCTATATTTAATTCTAAATTAAATAATTACACTTTTTAATGTGCCTTTACGACTTAGATTCCAAATATAATCGGTACGGGTCTCAAAGCCCAATTAACATCCAATGTCAATTTAATTAAAGTCCAATGGACTTTCAATTAATTTCATAAGGCATGGACTTTGGTCAATATGGGTCAAACCCAAATACCAAAGCCCATTTAAGGAATCACCCTTATTTGCCAAGAAATCAATTTAGGCCCATTAGGCCCAATTAATAATAAAGGTCCATTTTATTATATTTGGACTTTATGGATATGGTTTTGGGCACAATTGGATCCAACCAATTAGCCTAAACCAAACTTGGCCCAACCAAGCCCATTAAGCCCAAATACAACTTTTACAAGCCCAATTCCAAAATAAGCCCAATTAAATTAAATTACAAAATTCCAAATTTCACAATTAAATTAATCAAAGTGTATAGCCATAATTAATTAACCAAATTAACATTTCCAAAACACCAATTTACTCAATTAATTATGCTTATCATCATCAACTTATGTCCAACACAATTGAATAAAAAAATCAATCATTTTCCATGCTAATGCTCACGATAATTAGGGGATTTTTGTCCAATTCCAAATTCAATCCAATTGAATCCTAAATCAACAATTCCCAAGTCATTCAAACTCATCCAATGATTCAAAAAATAAAATTACCATGACATTTAGGGTAGTCCAACTTTCGGCCAAGCCTATGATTTGGGGAAAAATTGATCCAATCCAATTTCTATCAAATTGATCATGCATAACACCATGTTATCATCATTCAAGCATATATCAACAATCAATTTCATCAAAACATGCTCAAATCACTTTTACCCAATTTTACCCTAATTCCAATTTCATGCTTAAACAAGGCTCAAGATACCAATGTTGGGTTTCTAGGTTAGTCCCAAGATCGATTTAAGCATAGAAATCATGTGTAAATACTCATAAGAAGTATGGCGGAATCATACTTACAAAGATCGATTTTGTGATGTGTTGAACACAAAAATCTTCAAGCTTTGTGAAGCTCTCGGCAAAGGCTCCTTTTTGTGCTCCAAGGAATTCGGTCAAGCCCTCCATGTGTGATCCAAGCTCCAAGCTTTGCAAATGGTGATTCCATGCTCAAGGGTTTGTTTCTCTATCACCTTGGATGACTCTTCATGTGCTAGCATTGGAAAGATTTACCATAAATCTTCCTTACTTCTTCTTCTATGTCTCGGCCAAGCAAGAAAATAAGAAGAAAATTGGCTTCAAAAGCCGAGAGAGAGAGAGGAGGGAAAAAAGGGTTCCCAAAACCGTGAGTGTTGCAAAAGGGAGAGAGAGAATTTGTGTTGTGTATTTGGTTATTTAATTTCCAAAATTCAAATACCAAAACCATTACCATTTTTCCAAAAAGGTACAAGACTTTTAAAGTCTTCCAACCACCACTATCAATCACTCAAAAGTGACTAGACATCACATCACTCAAAGTGAAAAGACATCTATCAATTGAATGACTAATGATGTGACGCTTGATGTGACTTGTGGGCTGCACTTGAATTCGAAATGCGAGTGGGCCCGCAAACAGTCCCGGGCTCGGGTTCGCTAATTCCAAATTAACAAATTTTCCGTTGCGACGTAATTAAATTAAATTTAATTAAATAATTATGCCTAGCACAATTGCTATTTACGTCGCTAGCGAATTAATTCTAAATTAACTCGTTTGCCTGAATTAAAATCTAATTTTAATTCCACGTCGAAATCCAATTTCGTATAATATATCGAATATATTATTTATCGATTAATTCTAAATTAATCGTTCTCTCTCTTTAAATAATATTTTATCCTAGATAAAATATCTCCGTAATTAATACTAGGTTAATTTTCTCTCTTTATTAAATAATCCCAGATTAAAGAAGTGCGAGTCATTCGTCATCAATGAATCTTCGGAAAGCGACCCATGAGATCCCCGGATATGTTGGCAGTAAATCCGGTCGTCGGACTATCCGAACACGTACGTACCTAGTACTACGCTTTTATCGATTTACAAGACATGGTTGGCTTCTAGCAAAGCACCGTGCCTGCCCAATTCTACAGACATGTTTGACCTTGGAAAGCTTCGTAATCGATGTCGATGGACAAGAAGTGATCTTAACTTTGGCCAACAAATCACAACTTGGACAAGACACCGATATGGAACAATGCTTTCATGATTCAAACACATCCGCGACGGACAAAGGTCTTGACTTTGGCCAACAAACCAGTGCCAATCTTGGATCTTGAGAAAGAATCACTCAATGGAAGCAAAAAGGCTTAATATATGTTGAGGGTTTTTTTGCGTAATTGGCAACCAATTAATTATCTTTGTTAGGTCTCATCATCATATACTATTAAACATGCATTCTAAAAACATAATAAAGCGCGTATAAATAAAATAATAATGATATGCGGATGGATACTTAAACACATTGTTCCTAGAACAAATCTCTCCATTTCCTCTCTCCGCTAGCACAAGTATTACTTCTACCCAATTACATAACACTTCTAAAGAAACCTCATTTACATTGAGGGGAATAGGTGAGAAGAGAAATACAAAGAGTCAAGAGGTAATAGGCTGGACACGCAGGTCCAATTAATAAATTCTAAATTTATTACAACAATTTCCAAAATTGCCATCACCCATCTAATATCCATCCGATATACATTATTCATACATCGCATCTATGTATTCACACAAAACATGTTATCAATCAATCTAATCCAATTAATTAATCTGAAATTAATGACCATCCAATGTTCAAACAACGATTTAATTTTGCGTGAGTCAAACTCGTTTTACGAATAAGTACTCAAAGTATGAATTCTTGAATTATATTAAACTACAATATTAAATCCAATTTAATTTGTATTTAATACTAATTATATATTTAATTCTAAATTAAATAATTACACTTTTTAATGTGCCTTTATGACTTAGATTCCAAATCTAATCGGTACGGGTCTCAAAGCCCAATTAACATCCAATGTCAATTTAATTAAAGTCCAATGGACTTTCAATTAATTTCATAAGGCATGGACTTTGGTCAATATGGGTCAAACCCAAATACCAAAGCCCATTTAAGGAATCACCTTATTTGCCAAGAAATCAATTTAGGCCCATTAGGCCCAATTAATAATAAAGGTCCATTTTATTATATTTGGACTTTATGGATATGGTTTTGGGCACAATTGGATCCAACCAATTAGCCTAAACCAAACTTGGCCCAACCAAGCCCATTAAGCCCAAATACAACTTTTACAAGCCCAATTCCAAAATAAGCCCAATTAAATTAAATTACAAAATTCCAAATTTCACAATTAAATAATCAAAGTGTATAGCCATAATTAATTAACCAAATTAACATTTCCAAAACACCAATTTACTCAATTAATTATGCTTATCATCATCAACTTATGTCCAACACAATTGAATAAAAAAATCAATCATTTCCATGCTAATGCTCACGATAATTAGGGGATTTTTGTCCAATTCCAAATTCAATCCAATTGAATCCTAAATCAACAATCCCAAGTCATTCAAACTCATCCAATGATTCAAAAAATAAAATTACCATGACATTTAGGGTAGTCCAACTTTCGGCCAAGCCTATGATTTGGGGAAAAATTGATCCAATCCAATTTCCATCAAATTGATCATGCATAACACCATGTTATCATCATTCAAGCATATATCAACAATCAATTTCATCAAAACATGATCTAATCACTTTTACCCAATTTTACCCTAATTCCAATTTCATGCTTAAACAAGGCTCAAGATACCATTGTTGGGTTTCTAGGTTAGTCCCAAGATCGATTTAAGCATAGAAATCATGTGTAAATACTCATAAGAAGTATGGCGGAATCATACTTACAAAGATCGGTTTTGTGATGCGTTGAACACAAAAATCTTCAAGCTTTGTGAAGCTCTCGGCAAAGGCTCCTTTTTGTGCTCCAAGGAATTCGGTCAAGCCCTCCATGTGTGATCCAAGCTCCAAGCTTTGCAAATGGTGATTCCATGCTCAAGGGTTTGTTTCTCTATCACCTTGGATGACTCTTCATGTGCTAGCATTGGAAAGATTTACCACAAATCTTCCTTACTTCTTCTTCTATGTCTCGGCCAAGCAAGAAAATAAGAAGAAAATTGGCTTCAAAAGCCGAGAGGGAGAGGAGGGAAAAAAGGGTTCCCAAAACCGTGAGTGTTGCAAAAGGGAGACAGAGAATTTGTGTTGTGTATTTGGTTATTTAATTTCCAAAATTCAAATACCAAAACCATTAC
The DNA here is from genome assembly GCA_019454045.1 of Zanthoxylum bungeanum. NCBI lineage: Eukaryota > Viridiplantae > Streptophyta > Magnoliopsida > Sapindales > Rutaceae > Zanthoxylum > Zanthoxylum bungeanum. The sequence goes on from SKCR01025206.1 coordinate 132,362, forward strand.
CATTTTTCCAAAAAGGTACAAGACTTTTAAAGTCTTCCAACCACCACTATCAATCACTCAAAGTGAAAAGACATTTATCAATTGAATGACTAATGATGTGACGCTTGATGTGACTTGTGGGCCGCACTTGAATTCGAAATGCGAGTGGGCCCGCAAACACTCCCGGGCTCGGGTTCGCTAATTCCAAATTAACGAATTTTCCGTTGTGACGTAATTAAATCAAATTTAATTAAATAATTATGCCTAGCACAATTGCTATTTACGTCGCTAGCGAATTAATTCTAAATTAACTAGTTTGCCCGAATTAAAATCTAATTTTAATTCCGCGTCGAAATCCAATTTCGTATAATATATCGAATATATTATTTATCGATTAATTCTAAATTAATCGTTCTCTCTCTTTAAATAATATTTTATCCTAGATAAAATATCTCCGTAATTAATCCCAGATTAATTTTCTCTCTTTATTAATTAATCCCAGATTAATAAAGTGCGAGTCATTCGTCATCGGTGAATCTTCGGGAAGCGACCCGTGAGATCTCTTGATATGTTGGTAGTAAATCCGGTCATCGGACTATCCAAACACGTACGTACCTAGTACTACGCTTTTACCGATTTACAAGACATGGTTGGCTTCTAGAAAAGCACCGTGCCTGCCAAATTCTCCAGAAATATTCTTAGAGGAATATATGATCTTTATCAGACGTAGTAAACGTAGTATTGTGTATTTCAATCCAGCATCGGATGGCACGTGCTAGGCCTGAGGCTGGAATTGTGTCTGTCCCGTACGAAGCACATATCGGATCTCTGGTAACTAGTCTCTATAATTGGATAATCATGACCTGGTCATATTATCCTTATGACTGCAGTACATAAGAGCACCAGTTCCGTATCCTACGTGATCATCATCTCCACTATGACTGGAGTGATACTTCCGTCTTTACATCACACCCAATACACTACGATTCTCAATATACCCAGAAGAGGTGTACACAGAACCTGTTAAAGCCCTGGACGACCAAAACCAAAGTATATTGATTGTCGCAAGTATTAGCGGTGCAAGTCTCAGGTTAAGACCAAATACACCTATCCTGATTCAGACTTCCATAGACACATAGTCATACTACCAATGGAATTTTGTTGGGTCTATCCTGAGCGAAGCTGGTTCCGTACCATCGGTAAACACAACCTCCTATTACATTTGCATGAGTATCCAATACCCAAATATATGAGAACTATGCAGTTATGCTCCCACAACGCGCACAAGTGTAATACTAGTCTTTTACGCATTATCGATGTCCAATCTCGATAATACTCCGACTAGGGATATTTAATTATTAAACCTTCGTGGATTGATACTGTCTCATATCATCTCAATCCAGAACTAATTATAAGGACCTTCTATCATTTATACATCTTGGTAATCTAATTACAAATGATAAAAGAGCAATTTCATTTGTCACACAGTTAATTTGTACAACAACACCATGATCTGTACAAATAGTGATGCTATGGGTCATAATTGTCCAACAAGAATGTGATTAATTTGGAATTAATCGGTAAAGTAAATTTAATAGTGAAATTGGATTTTTCAATTTAATTTATTTATTTGGGCTAAAATAATACATTGGATATATTAAATGAAATCAGATTTCAAAGCGGAATTAAGTTGGATTTTAATTCTAGTGAACGAATTAATTTAGAATTTATTTCGTAAGCGGATTTAATTACGTCGCAACGGAAAATTCATTTAATCTGATTAAACGAACCCGAGCCCGAAGTGTGTTGAGCAAGCCCACTTGAATTTTGAATTTAAAGTGGGGCCCACCAACTTACATCAAATGTCTTCACAAGATTGATGGTGGTAGTTGAAAGCATTTAATGAATCTTACACAACACACTTTTGACTTTTGCTTTTTTGAAAAGTATATACACTTTTTTGGAAAAAAGAAATTGAAAATTTTGTTTTTGGAAAACAAAACACAAAACTCTTCTCTCTCTTTTCTCTACCATGGCCGAACACTTTTCTTCCTTGGAGGGCAAATTTTTCTTTCAATTTTTGTTCTTGCTAGCACATAAGGAGTGAAACAAGGTGATAGAGAAACTCACCCGAGAGTTTGGAACTCGATTTCAAGCTCCGAAGCTTCCATTACATCCAACAAATGAGGAATTTTTGAAATCCTAAATCTGATCAATGTGAGTATTCCGCAACTCCCCTTTAATAATTCACTCACGAATCACTCTTAGACGATCTTGGCATGTTCAAGGAACACTTACACCAATTGGATTGGATTTGGAATCCATGTCTAAAAGGCACTATTAAAAGTGTAATTATTTAATTTGGAATTAAAAATTAATTAGTATTGGTTACAATTTAAATTGGATTTAAAATTATAGTTTGATATAATTCAAGAATACGTACTTTGAGTATTTATTCTTAAACGAGTTGGACTCGCGCAAATCAAATCGTTGTTTAAACATTGGATGGTATTTAATCAAAGATTAATTAATTGGATTAGATTGATAGACAGCATGCTTTGTGTGAATACATGGATGTATTTGTATGAATAATGTATATAGATGGATATTAGATGGGGGCAATTTTGAAAATTGATGTAAATTTGGAATTTATTTAAATTGGACCCGTGTGTCCAGCATTTCACCTTCTATTCTCCTTGTATTTCTCTTTTCACCAATTCCCTCAATGTAACTAAGGTTTCTTTAATGTATTATGTAATTGGGTAGAAGTATGTACAGTGCTAGCGGGAGAGCGGAAATGGAGAGATTTGTTCTAGGAAAAAATTGTATTATATATCCATCCGCATAACATTATTAATTTTATTTGTGCCTTATTATGCTTTTAGAATGCATGTTTAAGGGTGTATGATGAGACCTAATCAAATATATTAAATTGGTTGCCAATTTACGCAAAAAACCCTCATTAAATATTAAGCGTTTTTCCTTCCATTGAGTGGTTCTTTCTCAAGATCCAAGATTGGCATTGGTTTGTTGGCCAAAGTCAAGATCATTGTCCATCGCAGATGTATTTGAACCATGAAAGCTTTGTTAGATATCGCACGTCTTGGGCAATTGTGATTTGTTGGGCAAAGTCAAGGTCACTTCTGTACATCGACGTGGATTACGAAGCTTTCCCACTATCAATGGGTCGCGCTTAACTGGAATCATTAAGCTTGTTGAACCAAAGCCAAGGCTTAGTTGATTCAGAGGAAAAATATTAGGAAATATATATTGGATATATATCTTGGACTTGGAGGTCCACCTACCGGATCTAGGAATTGGATAGGATCCAATTGATCTTAGAGATCTACCTAGTTAAGTTTCATACAACTTGTTGGCCAAAGTCAAGGTTGTATGTTATTTAACGGGATCCTAGCCCACTAGGAAATTGGGTTTCCTGAGTACTCCACAGTGGGTTAGAGGCTCGCCGAAAAATTGTGGGAGGCCAGTATTAAATTTGCTATTTCGTTTAATACTGGCTTAACGCGCTCTTTTATTTTATTTATCGTTGTTATAAATATATTAATTGGACTAATATTGAATATTGCTTTCTTTGAACAGTTAGACTGTACAAGACACTACTCCACTTGTAGTTGGTTATATAGTTGGACTATAGTAACCATTACATTTTGAGTGTACCCAAAATTGTTGATTGGATAGTTGGACTATTGCAATCGAGATGGCTGGAAAGATTAGCGTTAGGGACATCATCATTGGCGATAATATTAACGGCTCCAATTTTCCAAATTGGGAGATGAATCTCATGATAGTCCTAGAAGCCGAGAAATTGCTCTATGTCATAGAGATACATCTCGGGCCTGAGCCCGGAGTTGAGAAAACAGTAGAGCATGAGCTTTGGAAGACTCATTGTGATGATAACTATAGGGCTCAATCCGTCATGCTTGCCACAATGACTCCTCAATTTCGTCGTCAGAATAAAGGATTGGATCCTTATAGTATGATGTTGAAATTGAAGGATCTTCACAGATCTAACCTTAGATCTCAGAAGTATGAATTGGAAAAGAAGCTCTTTCGCTCGCGTATGTCAGAGGGTACGTCTGTCGAGTACTATGTGTCGCAGATGATTGCTGACATCGAACAGCTAGATCAGCTGGGCATAACCTTCAAGGCCGAGACTTCCATGGATTTGGTCTTACAGTCTCTGCCCGACTTCTGGGGCGGGTTCGTCATGAACTATAACATGATGAACTAAGATAAGACTCTTGGAGAGTTAATGGTGATCCTGAAAGAAGCAGAGCCAGAGCTTCTGAAGGGCAAGAAGCGCAAGACGCACCTTACTTCGACATCCCAGATGGCCAAGGCTTGGCCGAAGGCTTCTGGGGGTGTGAAGAAAATGAAGAAAAAGGGCAAGGCTAAATCATCACAGTCTTCTGGGAAGACTAAGGACATATCCCAAGACGTCTGCCTACATTGTGTCAAACGGGGTCACTGGAAGCATGACTGCCGTGAGTACAAGGCGGAGTTGAAGGAAGTGAAGACGGGCAGGGCTCCGGCATCAGGTATGTTTGTTATAAACATGTCCACTACTAGTTTTAAAAATTGGATTTTTGATTCTGGATGTGGTACTCACATATGTACTGATGTGCATGATCTGCTGATTAGCAGGATACTGGCTTCAGATGAGATCGACCTACGAGTAGGAAATGAGACGAGAGTCGCTGTTTTGGCCGTTGGGACCTATTTTTTGTATATGCCCTTGGGGCATGTAATTACATTAGGTGACTGTTGGTTTGTACCTAGTTTGACTAAGGAACATCATCTCTGCATTTTGTTTAACCCGTTACGAGTATACCTTTGTAATCCGGAACATTGAGTGTTTTGTATATAAAGATAACATTTTGATATGTACAGCAGATGTTAATAATAGTCTTTATATTTTAAATATAAATGAATCTCAAACATATAATATGACAAATAAAAGGGCTCAAATTGAGTAACACAAATGAAACTTATCTGTGGCATCATTATCTGGGACATATTTACAAGACTCGTATATCCACACTTTCGAAGAGTGGATACTTGGACAGATTTGATCCTAATTCAAATGATGTCTTCGAATCTTGTTTATTAGGTAAAGTGCCTAAAACACCTTTTAGCGGTAAAGGTGTACATGCCACCGAGCTGTTAGCCCTCGTTCATGGTAACGTATGTGGGCCCATGTCTAGCTAGGCTAGAGGTGGTTATGAATACTTTGTAACCTTTACGGATGTTGCATCGTGTTATGGTTATGTGTATCTTATGACACACAAGTCGGAAACTTTTGAGAAATCCAAAGAGTTTCGACACGTAGTAGAAAAACAGACCGGCAAAAGTATTAAAACATTACGATTGGACCATGGTGGAAAATACTTGAGCAATAAGTTTCTCGATTACTTGAAAGAGTATGGTATTCTTTCACAGTGGACTCCTCATGGAACACCTCAATTGAGTGGTTTGTCCGAACGGAGAAACCGAACATTGTTGGACATGGCAAGGTCAATAATGAGTCGCACTGAGCTACCAATTTCCTTATAGGGATACGCATTGAACAGTGCAATACTTATTTTGAATAAGGTTCCGTAAAAGTCTGTTGGACAGACTCCATATGAAATATGGACAGGAAAGAAACCGGGTTTCTCATTCCTGAAGATTTGGGGATGCTGGGCATATATTAAACGTTTGGATGGTACCAAACTAGAACCCAAATCGGATAAGTGCCTATTTGTAATTGGTTATCCTAGGGAAACCAAAGAATATTATTTCCACAACCCATAAGAGAACAAAAATATTTGTTGCTCTCTATGCAGTTTTCCTCGAAAAGGAATTCATAAATGCAATGGTAAGTGGGAGGAAAGTAGAACTCGGTGAAAATCAGAGTGATACTATTCCTAGCACCGACCCCCCACGGAACACCAACAGTTCATCAGGGATAAGCCTGTTCCACAATCTTCTAATACATAAGAACCGCGTAGGTCGGAGAGAGTCAGAAAACAACCTTAGAGGTATGGGTTTCTGATCTCACCTCATGAAGATATTAATCTTACTGAGGAATACAAACCGACTACGTATGAGGAAGTGATACAAGGTATCAACTCCTCTTTATGGCAAGATGCCATGAAGTCCGAAATGGATTTCATGTATACCAACCAAGTTTGGACACTGGTTAATGTACCAGAAGGCATTGTGCCTACTGGTAGCAAATGGGTCTTCATGGTGAAGACAAACATGGATGGCAACATACAAACGTACAAAGCTAGGCTTGTATCGAAATGGTATCGTCATCAACATGGTGTCGATTACGACGAAACCTTTTACCCGCTGCCATGATTAAATCTATTCAGATAATGCTTGCTAATGCTGCATATTTCGATTATGAAATATGGCAGATGGATGAAAAAATCGCTTTCCTTAACGGAAACCTTTTGGAGGATGTTTATATACAGCACCCTGACGGTTTTATCGTGCCAAAACATGCAAACAAGGTTTGCAAGTTCAATCGATCCATTTATGGATTGAAGCAAGAATTGCGTTCTTGGAACCAACATTTTGATGAGATCATATTACAATATGGTTTCATTCAAAACGAAGATGATTCTTGTGTATATAAGAATGTTAGTGGTAGCGCACTGACATTCATTGTCATACATATTGATGATGTATTGCTTCTTAGCAATGGCATTCCCATGCTAAAATTGGTGAAAGCTTGGCTTTCATTAAAATTCTCCATAGAAAAAATTGGGAGAGGCAACCTTAATTCTAGGAATAAGGATCTATTGGGATAGATCTAAAAGTTGTTGGCACTCTCCAAGAGCTCGTACTGTGACAAACATGTACGCGACCTGATGCCTCATATGCTTTGAGCATCTGAAGTCACTATCCGGCCGATCAAGGTGATGGTCACTGGATTGATGTTAAGAACATCCTTAAGTATCTTAGACGAACTAAGGATGCTTTCTTAGTTTATGGGGAATGAGAACTTGAGGTGACTAGGTTCACCGATGCAAGTTTCCAATCTGATAAAGACGACTGTAAGTCGCAATCAGGGTACATATTTTGTTTGAACAATGGAACAGTGAGCTGGAAATCTTCCTAGCAAGATACTGTTGCCGATTCAACAACAGAAGTGGAATACATTGCTGCGGCTGAGGCAGCAAAAGAAGCATTTTGGATCTATAAATTCCTAATTAGATTAGGAGTAATTCTGTTAGCATTGAGCTGGGCTACAACGGCGGCTAGGAATTACGGTCTCATCAATGATCCAAGTATGTATTTCGACAGTTTCATTTGATTCATGAGATCACACATCATGGCGATGTGAAGATCGAAAAGATATTTTTAGATGATAACCTTGCATATCCGCTGACAAAAATGATATCTCAGCATAAGTATGAGCAACCCGTACATAGTTCAGGTGTTGGACATTTGAGTGATTGACTATAGGCCAAGTGGGAGATTGTTGGACAATAATAACCCATAACATCACTATTTTTAAAGACCATGGTGTTCTTGTACAAATTAACTATGTGACAAATGAAATTGCTCTTTTATCATTTTGTAATTGGATTAATTGGATATATAAATGATAAAAATCCATATGCTTAATACTGGATTAATAAGATATGAGACGATATTAATTCACAAAAGGTTTAATCATTCAAAATCCATAGTCGTAGTATTATCGAGACTGGACATCGATAATGCGGAATAAACTAGTATTACACTTGTGCGCATTATGGAAGCTTAACGACATAGTTCTCATATATTTTAGTATTGGATACTTATGCAAGTGTTTTAGAAGGTTCTGTTAGTCGTTGGACCGGGAACAGCTTCGCTCTGGATAGACCCGTCAGAGTCCCATTGGTATTATGACTATGTGTCTATGGGAATCCGAATTACGGTAGGTGTATATAGTCTTAACCTGAGACTTGCATCGCTAATACTTGCGACAATCAGTATACTTTGGTTTTGGTCGTCCGGAGCTTTAACAGGTTCTGTGTACGCCTCTTCTGGGTATACTGAGAATCGTAGTGTATTGGGAGTGATGTCAAGATGGAAGTATCACTTCAGTCATATGGAGACGATGATCACGTACGATACATAACTAGTACTCTTAAATGCTGCAACTATCAGAATAGTATGACCAGGTCATGATTATCCGATTACGGAGACTAGTTGCTAGTGATCCGATATATGCTTCGTACGGGGTAGACACAATTCCAGCCCTAGGCCTAGCATGTGACATCCGATACTGTATCGTATTACGTAATACATTGTATACTACACCTGATAAAGATTATATATTCCTCGTTGAATATTTCTGGAGAATTGGGTAGGCATGATGCTTTGCTTGAAGCCAACCATGTCTTGTAAATCGGTAAGAACGTGGTACCAGGTACGCACATGTTCGGATAGTCCGATTTCCGTATTTACTGCCAACATATCCATGGATCTCTTGGGTCGCTTCCTAAAGATTCACCGATGACATTTGACTCGAACAAAATTAATCTGGGATTAATTATTAGAGAGAAAATTAATCTGGGATTAATTATGACAAGAATTAATCTGGGATTAATTATGACAAGAATTAATCTGGGATTAATTATGAGAGAAAAAATTAATCTGGTATTAATTGCGGTAAGAATTATTCTAGGATTAATTCTTCTATAAGAGAGAACGCGATTAATTTGGAATTAATCGACAAAGTGAATTTAATAGTTAAATTGGATTTTACTATTTAATATATTTATTTGGGCTAAAATAATATATTGGATATATTAATTGAATTGGATTTCAATACGGAATTAAAATTAGATTTTAATTTATATGGACGAATTAATTTGGAATTAATTCGTAAGGGACTTTGTAACAATTTTGCTAGGCATTATTATTTAATTAAATTGGATTTAATTACGTCGCAAAGGAAAATTCGTTTAATCGGATTAAATGAACCCAAGCCCAAAGTATGTTGTGTAAGCCAACTTGAATTTTGAATTTAAAGTGGTGAGACTCACTTTACTTACATCACTAGTCACTATTGGTGATGAAAGTAGTTGGGCTTTGTTAAATGTTGCATTTAACACACAACACACATGTTTGGTAACAAGTGGGACTTACTATTCATCTTCTCCCTTGACTTTCTCTCTTGGCCGAAGTGAAAATTTTCTTTCAATTTTTTTTTCAATTTTTGGACAAAGCTAGTACTTTGGGAGTCATAGAAAGGTGATAGGGAAACTCACCCAAGAGTTTGGAACTCAAAAGGAGTGCTTGAAGCTTCTACATCCATGGGAAAGTTTTGAACTTCAACCAACTAATGTAAGTATTATGTAACTTTCTTTGGTAAATTCACACTTGAATCAATGTTTAGGATCATTGGGCAAGTCTTATAGACACTAACATCCTTGTCATTATTTCCTATTACTCATACGTTACACCCATTAACCCTTGTTTGTACATTACGTCCATAAGCCTTTACTCGTGCATTATTGTTCATTACTCGTACGTTACGCTCATCCATCGGTCTAGCGGCTCTAGGTTTCTTGTAGGGCTTACACCATCTGTACATGTGCATAAGATTCAGTAGCCTTGACCTAGATAATCGGGTCGGCATACCGAGGTAAATAACAGTAAGATCTTCCCGGCTTCTTTACCAGGTCGGGAGAGTAGTAATGGACAACCTCTGTTATGTCATCACAGATGCACATACTGCCAAATATGATATTTTCTTATCAAATCAGGTCGATATGCTGAAACTCACGGTGCTTGGTCTGACCTCATCTATTTTCCTCGACCGGGTCTGATTTGCTGAAGTCGATTCTGACTTCAGAGGCTGACACGAGGCTCTAAATGCCGAGACTGCCCTGAGAGTCTAATGTCAGACACGACCTAAACACCTCAGGTCAATCTTCGCAAGTACTCTAGTGCCCTCTAGCCTGACCTCCTCGGTCCTGACCATATCGAACTTGTACCTCGGGCTCAGGCCCCTCGGTCCGACCTCTTATCTTCATAATGACTTTGGGCTTTTACCCATTAACTGCAATCCCCATTCTACCACTCCTAGGGATTCTGACTTATTGGGAGCTGAAATCCACCATCAACAAGTTGTTCGTAGATGCTGGTACAAAAATACACAATTGTATTTCTAAGAAATTAGTATGCATTATTCTTCTTATGCTATTCGTTATCCTTACTTGCTCCATGCAGTGTTGCAGCAACTACAATATTTAGGTAGACTTTTCTAGCATTTGTGTCTTTCATAAATTCTGTGATAAGAGTATTTTTATAATCTTAAGCTGGAAATAAGTGTCATTAATTTGCGGTTTCCACTATGACACTTTTTCCTGGTGGCAAGATTCTCCCTTAGAGGTTCGAAATTTTTTCTGTCAAGATGCCAACAGCTTCTTAGTTGTATTTTTTATAGTTGCTCTTTTTGTTAGTTCTTGTGATATAATACATAGATACATATATATTTTTATAATACATACATACATACATACATATATATATCATTTGGTACTGCAGTGGTGCTACCACTTGGCAGTATAGAGGATGGTTAAAATACTTTGAAATTTTGAAATATTTGTTACATTTAGTAGGTAAATGAACTTGATTTAACTTTGAAATACTTTGTGTATTTAATAGGTAAATAAACTTAATTTAATGAATTTATTAATAATTTCCAAGAAGTGAATATTTATCATTTTTATGAGGTGAATGAATTTGATTTAATAAATGTATTTATAATTTTTAGGTGAATGAATTTGGTAATTCAATTAGTGATTTGAGTTCAATTTATTATCACTATGAATATAATATATGTAGATACTTTTTATTTAGGAAAGAAACAAATGAAATTTTATGTACTCTTCATTTGGTTCTCTCTTTTTCTTTTCATTATTTGTGCAATAATTATCCTATATCTTTTGTGGTATTACTCGTTGTTATGATTCTCTGATAATTGAAGAGTGTTTTTTAGGAAAAATCGATTCTATTACTACAAGACTAGAATTTACAAGTATTACAAACTTGTAACGACCGATAGTCTCTACTACTGTTACATTATACACTACAAAAAATATGGCCTTTAGCGTCGAAAACAATCGACGCCAAAAGTCAAAAGTTCGACACTAATAGTAAGTAACGTCGACACATTTCGAAACCAAACTTAGATGCTAAAATGTGGACGAGAACGATAACTAGCGTCGAATAGAGGTTATTGACGTTAAAACCTCTTAGTTTACGTCCAATTTATTTCGACGAAAAAAAAGAGTTCCGACGTTATAGTTCATATATTGCGACGAAAGTATTCGACGCTAAAAATGAGACTTTTAGCGTCGCTTACCTTCGACGCTAAAAGAAATAAAAAAAATAATATTTGTATACTTTTAGCATCGAACGTTCAACTTTTAGCATCGCCTATATTCGATGTTAAAATAAATAAAAAAATATTTTTAAACTTTTAGCGTCAAAATATTCGACGATAAAAGTATATAAATAATATTTTATTTATTTATTTTAGTGTCGCCTACATTCGACGCAAAAAAGAATAAAAATATTTTTTAAAAAATATTATTTTACATAATTTTGCTCAAAAATATTCAATTTAATATTTTAAAAAATATTATTATTTCAAAAAAATTACTGATTAATAGCACAATTAGGAAATATTCTAATAATTATTTTATTATTATAATGAAAATTCATTAAAAAATATACATAGTATATTAAAACTATCTATTCTGAATGTTTATACAAATGGAAAAATTTATTGCTGTTGTGATGGGGGGCGCTCGAGCCCGATACATCCCGGCCGAGTGAGGCCTCCAATATCTCTCGAAAAGCCCATATTTGCTGGTTGAACTGCTCTAACTTTTTTTCGTGGTCCATCTTGACCTGTAGTAGCTCCTCCTGAGTCTTCTTCAATAAATTTTGATCATTTCCACCTAACACTAGTATGTCATCACTAACACTATGACCAAGTTGTGAACCTTGTAAGTCATGCAAAGCATCGATTATCTCATCGTTTGCATGTTGATTGTAACTGCTGTTCCTTTCACCGGAATCAATAAACCGTGATTGAGAATTATACTGCTCACCATGATAAATCCACGTATGGTAAGTTGGTGATATTCCCGATATGTATAAATGATTATGAACTTGATCTAATCGTTTCTTTTTCCTATTCAAATCATTTTTACATGGACACCGAACACGACCTTCTGCATCAATGTGTTGCTTTGTCGATTCCATGAACTCATACACTCCATTACGGTATTCAACACTCAATCTATCCACCGAGCTCATCCAATTTCTATCCATTTCAGCCAAATATCTAAATATAAAAATATAATTATTAGACATCATATTACACTCATCAACATCACCAATTCATTAATTATTTATTTAAGCAAACACATATATATATTACGTTAATTAATTAATTAGTTTACAAAATAAAATATATTTAGTTAATTAACTAATCTACATATATGCATTATAAACCACTAACACAAAGTATGTAATAAACATAATTATAAAAAATGAAAACCATAATTTTTTACAAAGATTAAACTGAAATACTTAAGTGAGATATATAATTATTTTTTGCAAATATAAAGAAAAATAATAAAGATATATGAAAGAAGATTTACCTTATGGAAAAAATAATTATAGTTTTATTGAAAATTTGTAGGAGAGTTGTGAGGTTGTAAATGAGAGAGTAAGATTGCAGAGGATGAGATTGAAGCGGATGAGAGAAAAAGCAGAGGGGGAAGAAGGGTTGGTGGCATTCTGTATTTTAATATAGTTTTAGCATCGAAGTCCTCCGATTCGATGCTAAATGTCCGATTTTTAGCATCGAAATTAAATTTCGACGCCAAAGGTTAACGGACTATCGGTGGTATCGTCATAAACCTTTAGCGATGTAATTTAGTCGACGTTAAATGTCAAATTTGTAGCATCAAATATGTTTTCGACGTTAAAAGTATAAATTTTAGCGTCACAATTTATATCGACGCCAAAGATAATGGGAATAGTTGAAAATCTTTAGCGTCGAAAATTTTTCAACGCTAAAATTATTACTTTTAGCATCGTTTTTAATATTCGACGTTAAAAGTAGACAATTTAGCGTCGGATATTATTTTTGATGCTAAAATGTTGAAATTTGGAGTCGAATATTATATTCGACGCTAAAAGTTATTATTAGAGTTGAAAATAATTTTGACGTTAAATATTTGAACGCAAGAAGTACATTTTCTTGTAGTGATAGTGCCATGGTGTTATGGAACGAAGGAAACATAACATAAATTATGTTGGGACACAAATATACTTATGGGATGACTTTGGGGACAATCGGTAAATTCTTCGAAAGTCCGATACGAGATTCTAAGATATTCCATTCCGAACAGCTCATGATATTTGGGGCATAACTTTATATCATCGGAAAGCTAAGATCTAGATCTACAACTTTTGCATTGAATAGTTTTCCAAATTCGAACTCGAAATGGGCTCAAAATGCAGATCAAAAGTTTGGATGACTGGTAGCCGATGGCATTCTAGTAAATTCTATAAGTCTCTCCAAAATTCTACACATTTCCTTATTTTAAAATGGCCAAGTATATAAGGGAACTATTCATGTATCCCTAGAAATTAAAAAGAGAAAGAAATGCGAGGATGAGGAGGATGAAATAAGGAAGAAGAAAGAAGAAGAATAAGGAAAAATGAAGAAGAAAAAAATGCTAAACAAATATTCTTCAAACTAAGAATAAGACAAGCTACCATGGAGGCTTGAGGAATGAAAAAAATCAAGAGAAAGAAAGTAAAAAGACTTGACCCATAAACTTGTTTTGTTAGATTTTAGAAGCATGATGTTAGAATAGGGATGTTTGGATGATAAGGATTGCATAATGGTAATTGATAAGTCAAGAAAGTGATTGTTAATTTAAAATACCCAAACTTTGGAGGATTTGAAGGTTTTGTGCAAAACAAGGATAATGAGACTTGGAGAATTGGTTAAGGATGATAATTAAATGTAGAATTTGTGAATTGGAAGTTAAATAAGTTTGTTTATGCAATAATTTTGTTGTGAAAAGTGCCTGTGGTAATTTAGGTAGAAGATGAACATGGAGAAGCAAAAACATAATCCTGAAAAACTGATTCGTGTCGCGATGCTAAAGGGTTGTGCGTCTTGATGCACAAGGGAAAAATGGCAGCAAGCTTCTGGTTGTTGTGCGTCGCGACGCGCATGGACTGTGTCGCGACGCGTGGTACAAAATCATTCCCAAATCAATTTTAAACCATCCCAGTTCCATCCTAGCATGTTAGAGGCCGTCTTATTGGTCTCGTATCAGTTCGTATTCATAACTTCCATCAAGTCACAAACATGTTAAGCCTTGTAGCTAAAATATATTGATACAATAGTAAGCTTAGTTAAGTTCCGAAGCTCATTTTACAACGTATATGCTAATCAATTTTCCGATCATAGATTATCCATAGGAACATAAATTTTCTTCAATGAAAGGAAACAGTGTCAGTTAGATTCCAAAATAGTGAGTGGACACTTCTCTTTTAAATTCACATTTCGTTTTGTTATTTTTGTAACCGACTTACTTTTGTGCTTTAGGGCGTTAGATCATTTTTATTACAGTTATTTCATAAAAGTTTACGATTTGAGTTTTATTTGAGAAAGAAATGTTTTCATAATACGATTTATGTTTTCGAGGCATGGGGAAAAAACCCCACCTCAGTATGTAACTTTATTCAGATATGGAATTGACGGACAATAAATGTGCACAAGTAGAGGAATGTGGGGACGACGATACGTAACGCCCCCAGATCATAGTTCAGGACTCGTGATGACAAATTCCCATAGATCCTAGATTCAGAGCTTGGAGGGTAGTATTGATCCGCACCCCCAGTTCTAGTTCAGTAGCTTAGGGGACGGCGATACATAACCCCCCAAGACCACTAGTTTCAGAGACAGTAGTGGCATGCTTTGGGGGACGGTGATATGTAATGCCCCAAAGTCATGGATTTTCACTCATGTCTCTAGTTAGGCGTATGGGGGGACGGCGATACGTAACGCCCCAATACGTCAGGTTTTCAGAGACATATACAGTTTACAACAATAGTTTTCATATGCAGATTTCAGAAAAAAAATTTAGAAAAGAAAGTTTTCAGAAAATAACAGTTTTATAAAAAAAAATTCAGGAAAGATAAGTTTTATAGAAAGATTTTCAAATGAGACTTTCGGAAGAGAGTTCAGAATTCTTCAACAAGAATAAAGTTTTCATACGAAGTTATCTCTGGAATTTTGTTGTAGGACCAATTTTTTTAGTACAATATTTTAGTTTTTATCATCCACACACTTAGATCGTACAACGTCTAACCCCCCACTCCCAGTTTTCTGGTTTTACAGGTTTTCTCAGAGGACGAGCTCGAGAGAACAGATACTGATGCAGTCACTAAGTTATGGAGTCCACCAGTTCAAGTCAGAAAGAGTAAGTCTAATCAGAGTCGGTTAGAAGTCATGTATTAGTCTTGAGTAATGTGATAGTCATTGTAAGCAAATGTTTTTAAGTTTACAGTTATTATTATTGAGTTTATATTTCATGCTGATGAGTTTGGGCATTAGTCTCATGCATAAGATTTTTATTGAGAAAAGAATATTATCATAGTTCATGGTGATAAAGTGATGAGCGGAAAATATATCAATATTTACCTCCCCTTTTACTTAATATTTTGTTTAGTTTCTCGGGTTGATGAACGTTTTGATGTGTTTTAGTTTATTTTGCAGATAAAATAATATTGGGACACAATGAAATCATTTAGGACGAAATGTGGGTCAAATAAGGGCAAAAATTGGACTTGACATATTAATTTTGGAGATTGGAAACTTGAAAGGGCGTTTTAACGAAGTGCAGTTTTGGAAATTCCAATTTTGCGCATGTGTCGTAGTTTGGGCATAACGTTTTACTCCAACATCGGATTGAGCTGATTCAAGTTCTAGATTAAAGAAGACTCAAAGATCTACAACTTTTAAAGAAAATATAATTTCGAATTCTGAATATTTCATGCCCGAAAGTGATGAACCATCCAGAAGTGTGTTGTGTGTAATTATTAAAGTCACTTTCAATCATTTTCAAAGCAAAAAAATAAATTAATAAATAAATAATAAAAATTATCAAATCATCACCAAACATGATAAGAGATTAGTGGAACAATTAATAATGGATTTGGTGGAGCAATTAGTGGAGCAATTAATAATTGATTTGTGGATGATTTGATGGAGGTAAAATTTTGCCTATAAATACCAAGCCATTTCATTTGTAAAATTCATACTTTCTTCTAAGGAATTCCTTAAGAATACTAAGAAGATTGTATCTTGTTTGTTTATTTATAGCTTTCAGTAATTAATTTCCGCTTTCGCACTTTCTTTTCTTTACTTTTCAGTTTTTACTTTCCGCAATTTACTTTTACGCACAGTACTTTTCTTTCTTTAATTTTCAGTTTTTACTTTTCAGTAATGAGGAGGTAACTCTCCTTTGTTGGGGTAAAAGGTAAAACTTTTATTACTAATATTTAGATTAATCTCCCTTAATTATAATATATAAACTAGTTAAAACCTGACTTAACGAGGATACCGCCATATTGGTCGGTTGGTAATTATTTAAAATTTTTCAACCTGACTAAACTGGATACCGCCTGATTGGTCGGTTGGTAATTAATTATTAATTTGACTTAATCTGGATACCGCCTATATGGCTGGTTGGTAATTATCATGCAAAGTTAATATATTATAATAATGGAGATATTTAAAATAGAAGTAATAAAAGTGGATTTTTTTACCTCAACATTTCTTTTATTGTAATTTTACTTTATTTACTTTTCAGCAATTTACTTTCAGCAATTTACTTTTTAGCAATTTACTTTTCAGCAATTTACTTTCAGTAATTTACTTTTCAGCAATTTACTTTTCAGCAATTTAATTTTCAGTATTTAATTTTCAGTATTTTACTTTATGTCTTTTATTTTATTTAAGTTTTTTTACTACCCGTAAATATGTGTCGTAACTAAACCAGTTATCTGGGGTTGTGATGAAATCCAATATCACCAGTTTATAATGGGTTATTTTATAGTTTGGGTAATTTAAATGTTTACTTATTAAGTCTTAAGCTTAATGCGTCTTGTTAATTGGCCACTAATAAGATTGATGTGGTAAATCTAAAATAAACTTGACAAATGAATTTTAGGTTTCAACCTTAGACTTAATAGCTCACGATCTTCCTTGAGGATAGATAACCCTTTAATAGATTTCCTTACAGGATAGACATATACCTGTCGGGCGGGGGTAGCCATAATTGGAACTTAAACTTAATGAATCCAGATAATTTGGTTGACATAGACATATGATTCAATTGGGTTAAACTGGGTATTTGCGTCTGACCATCGACAAAGGCTTTTGCATAATTTAGTGTTCCAGGTTAGTAAACCGATTTATTACCAAACATAAAATAACCACTTCATCTTTAAAATGATATTGGAAGAAATCACAACCCTATATAGTTTTTAATATTGAATTTTCTTAAACCTATATTCGTGCAATTTTATTTACTTGTTTTTAAATTTAGAATCATCACCATTTCAAATAAATCAATCAACCTGTTAGATACTAGTAATCATTTGACCTCATATAATTAATAGATTAGGTATTAAGTCCTCGTGGGATCGATACTTTTTATACTACTTGAACGATATGTGCGCTTGCGTTATATGCGTGTGTAAGCACCGGTCAGAAAGTCACATGCTCAGGGGGATAGTACGGCCTTTTCCCTGCCGGTACCATCTCCCTGATTTGGGGATGTTACAAAGTTGGTATCATAACAGAGATGGACTTTCAAGGTTGCCTCAAGATACTTCTAGGAATAAGTGAAAGTATAGTGAAAGTGGATCAGAACTTAAAACCTTCAGACATGCTTTAATAACGGAATATAAATAAGTAACAGCTCTGAGTAAAAGAGTTAGAAGAGAAGTTGTTCAGATGGAGTTGTACAGAGAAGAAATAGTAGTCAAGTGATGACGGAGGTACAAGGAAACAAAATTAGAATGTAATAGTGGATATGTAAATGAAGAATATATCCCTCAGATAGGAAGACAGAGAAATAGACCAAGGAAGTTCTCAGTATAGAATAAGATAAAGTAGAAGATGAAAAGAATACCGAGGAAAAGGTGTGGAAGTGAAGCCGTCAAGGTGCAACAACGGTAGGAGAGAATACCTAATAAACAAAGACAAAAGTGATTAGAAATAAGGTATCTTAGTATCAGAATGAAACCAAAGATCTTTTACGTATTAGCTTACGTAAAGCACATACCCAGCCCCAGTCTTAGTTGAACAAACCCCTATGGGTTAGGGATGGCCTAAGCCATGTGTATCTGTGGTTTGGTAGATATATAGTACACCATGGAATCGAGAAGATAAGTTATTGTAAAGTTGCAATTAGCATAGCGAATGAGCCTTTAAGGTACGGTATATTTGCATGTATTTAAGAAGCGACCCTTGACGACATTGGACTATAGAGAACAATGTCAGTTTGGAACACCGTAACCAGACTTGGTAGCAATGGAAGTAAGGGTGTAAAGAAAGTATGAACTGTAACTAGACCTGAAGCGTCATCGTTAGCGTCAATAACAAAAGTGAACTTTAAGCAAAAATATACTTATAGTTAAGCCCCAGAGAATCTACCAGAACCAACCTCCTTAGTACCAACTCATTGGGTAATCAACAATAGTAAACAAAAGGTACATAAAGAATCTGACTCTGCACTACAAGGTCCTAAGTTATACAGATAAGCAGAGGCACGAAAAGTTTGTAGAGCGGTACTGATAAACATCTTGGTATGAATAGATGTATGTATATACCTTCCAGAGTTATGGTATGAGTGAAGAAACTCATTACAGGACACACAGTTCCTTCAAAGATGAAACAAGTAAAGGAACCCGGTTACCAAAAGAACAAATACTCATAGAGATTAAAAAATTTCCTTAAGTTAAGGTGGAAAAGCCTAGCCTAATAGTTATGCAGAATAAGTTAAGAAAGTGTTGAGTGCTCAGCAAGAGGACTTTTAGAATACGTCTTCTTGTAGAATAGATATTAGAAGTCTAGATAGTCAAGAAATAGAAGGTATGGGGAATAGGCTGGAGTAGGTGGATTTAACGAAAGATCTAGGAATGAGGCTTCTTTGATGGACTATAAGAGCTGTAGCATAGCTGTAGTGCAAAGTAATCAGCAAGAATTTTATAAAAAATAGGATGAGGAGTCCCCTCTTGATCAAGAATTTAAGAAGCATAAGGTATGAAATAGAAGTTAAGATAAGAGAAAGACTAAGGCGTACTTATTAGAAAAATGATGAACGATCAATTTAGCAAAGCTTTTAGTCTCCAAGTCATAGTGAACCCGGTTAATGTGAGTTAGTTGCAGTAAAATAAGAGTCCTAGCAGATGGAAATAAAGATGATTACGATTATAAACTCAGTTTAAACTATAGATTAGAAAGAAAAAACCCCCGAACACTGTGACCTATGGTAATATCCTAAGTTTAAAGAGGATTCGAGGAAAAATCCTATTTAAGGTGGGAGAATTTGTAACGGCCGGTTGTCTCAATTATTGTTACATTATAGTACCGTGGTGTTACGGGATAAAGGTAACATAACATAAATTACGTTGGTACACAAATATACTTATGGGACGACTTTGGGGACAATCGGTAAATTCTTTGAAAGTCTGATACGAGATTCTAAGATATTCCATTCCGGACAGCCCACGGTATTGGAGCATAACTTTCTCATACGAACTCTAATTTTTATGAATTTATATTGTCGGAAATATGAGATCGAGATCTACAACTTTCACATTGAATATTTTTCCAATTCGAACAAGAAATAGGCTAAAATGCGGATAAAAATTATGATGAATAGTACCCGATGGCATTCTAGTAAATTCTATATGTCTCTCCAAAATTCTACACATTTCCTTATTTTAAAATGACCAAGTATATAAGGGAACTATTCATGTATCCCTAGAAATCAATAATAGAAAGAAACGTGAGGATGAGGAGGAAGAAGAAGAAAGAAGAAGCAAAAGGAAAAATGAAGAAGAAGAAAGTACTAAACAACCATTCATCAAACTAAGAAGAAGACAAGCTACCATGGAGGCTTGAGGAATGAACAAAAATCAAGAGAAAGAAGGTAAAAAGACTTGACCCATAAACATGGTTTGTTAGATTTTAGAAGCATGATGATAGAATATGGATGTTGGGATGATAAGGATTGCATAATGGTAATTGATAAGTCAAGAAAGTGATTGTTGATTTAAAATACCCAAACTTTGGAGGATTTGAAAGTTTTGTGAAGAACAAGGATAATGAGACTTGGAGAATTGGTTGAGGATGAAAATTTAATGTAGAATTTGTGAATTGGAAGTTAAATAAGTTGGTTTATGTAATAATTTTGTTGTGAAAAGTGCTTGTGGTAATTTAGGCAGGGGATGAACATGGAGAAGCAAAAACAGAATTTCGGAAAACTGATTCACGTTGTGACGCTAAAAGGTTGTGCGTCGCGACGCACAAAGGAAAAATGGTAGCACGTTTCTGGTTGTTGCGTATCATGACTCGCAAAACTTGCGTCGTGACGTGTGGCACAAAATCATTACCAAATTAATTTTAAACCATCCCATTTCCATCCTAGCATGTCAGTGGCTGCCTTATAGGTCTCATATCAGTTTGTATTCATACCTTCCATCAAGTCACAAGCATGTTAAGCCTTGTAGCTAAAATATATTGATACAATAGTAAGCTTAGTTAAGTTCCGAAGCTCATTTTGTATATGCTAATCATGTTTCTGATCATAGATTATCCACAAGAACCGCAATTTTCTTCAATGATGAATCCAGTGCTAGTCAGATTCCAAAACAGTGAGTGGACACTTCTTTTTTAAATTTACATTTTGTTTTGTTATTTTTGTAACGGACTTACTTTTATGCTTTAGGGCGATAGATCATTTTTATCACAGTTATTTCATAAAAGTTTATGATAGAGTTATATTTTAGAAAGAAATAATTTCATAATATGGTTTATGTTTTTCGAGGCATGGGGAAAAAAACCCACCTCAGTATGTAACTTTATTCAGATATGGAATTAACGGACAGCACATGTGCACAAGTAGAGGACTTGGGGATGGCGATACGTAATGCCCGTAGATCATTGTATAGGACTAGGGATGACAGATGCCTCTAGATCCTAGTTTCAGAGCTTGGATGGTAGCATAGATCTGCATCCCCAGTTTTAGTTCAATGGCTAGGGGGACGAAAATACGTAACGCCCCAATACCACTAGTTTCAGAGACAGTGGTGGCATGTTTTGGGGGAGGACGATACGTGACGCCCCAAAGTCATGGATTTTCGCTTCTGGCTCTAGTTAGGCGTATGGGGGGACGGTGATACGTAACGCCGCCATATGTCAGGTTTTCAGAGACAAATATAGTTTACAGTAATAGTTTTCAGATGCAGTTTTCAGAAAAAGTTTTTAAAAAAGAAAGTTTTCAGAAAATAACAGTTTTATAAAAAAAAAATTCAGAAAAGATAAGTTTTATAGAAAGATTTTCAAATGAGACTTTCAGAAGAGAGTTCAAAATTCTTAGACAAGAAAAGAGTTTTTATACTAAGTTATCTCTGGATTTTTACTGTAGAACCAAATGTTTTAGTACAATATTTCAGTTTTTATCGTCCACTCACTTAGATCGTACAACGGTCTAACCCCCCTCTACCAGTTTTCTGGTTTTACGGGTGTTCTCGGAGAACAAGCTCGAGAGGACGGATACTGATGCAGTCACTAAGTTATGGAGTCCACCAGTTCAAGCCAGAAAGAGTTAGAGTCCAGTCAGAGTCGGTTATAAGTCATGTATTAGTCTTGAGTAATGTGATAGTCATTGAAAGAAAATGTTATTAAGTTTACATTTATTATTATTGAGTTTATATTTCATGTTGATGAGTTTGGGCGTTAGTATCATGCATAATACTTTGATTGAGAAAATAATATTATCATTGTTCATGGTGAGAAAGTCAGAGGCTCAGGGGGATAGTACGGCCTATTCCCTGCCGGTAGCATCTCCCGGATTTATGGATGTTACAAAATTGTACAAAAAACTCACTCTCTAAGTTTTCTTGCCTTGAAGCTTAATGTTTTTGGGATGCTTGAGCTCTCAAATGAGCTCTCAATTTATAATGAAACTCAAGATCACTATTCCAACAAACTCAATAAATGCACGTAAAGCTATTTTGGTGTTTTGCATCATTTTCAAAAGGTGTTGCACCATTGTCAAAAAATGTGATCCCACTCTTTGACAATGGTGGCATTTTTCATTGTAGCTGGACATCACAATTCTCTCCCTCTAGTTGCATCCAAAACAATTTTCATCTAACGGCTATCTCGGCTATGTCTCTGCGCAACTCTAGCTTGTCCCGAGTAACCACCTTTGTTAACATGTCGGCTGAATTCTCATTTATATGGAACTTCTCTAGTCTCAGCAGTTGTTGATCCATCACTTCGTGTATCAATGATAGTGAATATTGATGTGCTTCATCCGGGAATGATACATTGAATTCTTGCTCAAGTCCATAACACTCTGGCTGTCACAATGTATCTTGTATTTTGTATGCTTGATCCCTAATTCTTGTAGAAAATGATTTAATCACAATATTTCCTTTCATGCTTCCGCTGCTGCAATATACTCAGCTTCTGTTGTGGATAATACAATACACCTCTGCAATCTTAACTGCCATGACACAGTTCCCCCTGCAAAAGTGTAGAGAAAACCTGATGTAGATTTTCTACCATCAGGATCTCCTGCCATATCTGAATTTGTATAACCTGCTAAGATTGGATCAACCCCCCCATAGCACAAACATAACTTCGATGTACCCTTGAGGTACTTGAGAATCCATTTGACTGCCTCACAATGTTGTTTTCCTGGGTTACAGAGAAAACAGCTTACTACACCCACTGCGTGAGCAATATATGGCCTAGTATATACCATATCATACATTAGGCTTCCAATTGCTGAAGAATATGGTATCGATGACATCTCACTATCACTTTCTTAGATGAGGGACACAAACTCTTGCTCAATTTCAAGTGGTGCGCTAGTAGAATGCTGACAGGTTTGGCTTTCTATATATCAAATCTCCTCATTATTCGTTCAATATAACTCTCATGTGAATGCCACAACCTTTTGTTCTGTCTATCTTGAACTATTTGCATTCCAAAAATCTATTGAGTTGGTCCTAAGTCATTCATATCGAAAGACTTAGAGAGTTCCTTCTTCAGCTGGCTGATCTTCGCTGCATATTATCCAACGATCAAAATGTCATCTACATATAGTAGAAGAGTAATGATAAAAAACCTTTGAATGTAGACACACTGGTCTGCTGTAGTTCTTTTATAGCATTAAGTCATAACGACCGAGTCAAACTTCTTGTACCACTGTAGACAACAGAACCTGGACGACGCTGTTCTAGGCTCGCGGCCTAGTTGGGAGTACGAAATAACATGGAGTCGCCACCCGGTGTGAACCGGGACAAAGATTTAAGGCCGCACTCACCCCTCACAAGGGAAGACCTCAAAACGTTGGGTTCAGAATGGTCCCTTACTTATGTCACTTGTGATGATATGATTTGTGCAATAAACTAACCGAATCTATTCAACATTCATGCTCAAGGGTACTTAGATCTAACATGCTTTCATCCAAATAACTCCACGCAATATAACACAACGAGCATATTGAACCATTAAACCAAAGTAAACAAATAACTAATTAAACATAAACATAAACTAAACGAAACATCATGCATAAAGAATGAAGAAACACATGCCTAAATAACACAATCATGCTTTGAAAATTAAATAACAAGACTAAATTAACTCATGCTTAAAATAATAAATAAACGGCCTAGAACTATGACATGCTCAAATACAATTTGGATGAGACGAGATACGTGCATCTTAAGTGGTACGTGGCGTTGTATCCCGAGTGCAGACCGCAATACCGTCCATTCGGAATCGGTTACGGAATTTACGTCCGGGTTTCCATCCGATATACCACAAAAGGGAACACACATCCCGCCCATCCAACAATCACATCATGCCTCAAACGACTCTCATGCAATAATATTTTAAAATAAATAAAATAAAACGAAAGAAGATAAGTAAGAAGGTGCCCTCAGGTCTAACCTCTTTTGTAGTCTCACGAAATGGCGTTACACGTCCGTTGGAATGGTGAATGATCCGCAACTCTTTTGGTTCACTAATCCAACCTTTTCCTCGCTGTTTCGCTGTTTGGGGGCCGCTGTTTTCACTCCATTTCGCTGCTGTTTTTGTTGTATTTTCGGGTCAGTGTTTTTGGTAATTAGGGGACTGTTTTGAGGATTATTTGGACTGGTTTGGGGGCAGTTTTTGAAGGGTTTCGGGGGCAGTTTTCGTTACTATTTGTGGCAGGTTTTGGGGACTGATTTGGGCGTGCAGAGAGGGGTTTTATGCGGCAGTTTGTGAGGCAATTCAGGGACGGTTTATGGTGTGGTATACGGCAGTTGGGTGCAAGGGTTTTGCGGCAAATTGGCTAGTGGCGTTTTGGTGCGTGAGGGGGCTCTTGATGTAAAAGGGGTAAGGGGCGTTAGTTGGTGTGGTGGCTGGCTTATGTGTGTGCGTTAAAGGGAGGCTTGATGTTTCGTGATCAGGGGCTTGTGGCACGCAGGCTGAGTGAAGGGTTTGAGTGAAGGCAGTTTATGCGTGAGTGGCTGTTGAGTAGGTAAAGGGCGTCAGTGGTGTCAATTGGGTAATGGGCGTGAGTGGTGTTAATTGGCGCGTGAGTGGTGTCAATTGGGGCTAGTGAGGGCAGTGTTTACGTGAGGGTGAGTGGAGCAAAGGCTCGTGAGGGCTTATTGCGTGAGGGAGGCAGCAATATGTCGCCGAGGGATATGGGGCTGTTCAAGACTTAAGTTATTAGGGTTTTCTTCTGGTGGATATGTGAGTAGTGCGGCAATATGAAGTGAATTTTGGGAGGCTTTTGGGCGTGAATCAGCTATGCAATTTCTTGTGATTTTGCGTGAATGTGCCAGCTAACCAGCCAGGGTTTGGTTTGTGTGGAGAAGGGTTATTTTTATAGGCCAAGGGAGGGATTTACCTTGTTGGGAAAGGAATAGGATTTGTGTATTAATTAGAGATATCTTTTAATTTAGTATGTGATAAGGAAATCTTTTAATTAAGGGAAGTGATTTGATTTATTCTTTTTAGTTAAGGATAAGATTTATTTAAATTGGTAGGTGATTTAATTAAATTAGGAATGTTATTTATGGAATTTATTTGAATATTTTAATTTGGGAAATGAATTTTAATTTGTGACATGTGTTTTATTTAATTTAATTGGATTTATTTAGTTTGTGACATGTATTTTAAATGTTTTAATTATTTAATTTGTGAGATGTGTTTTAATGGGTTTGGTGTGTTTTAAAACAGAGGTCCAATAAGCGAACCCGAAGCGAAACAAGCGAGTTAAATCTGACAAAATACTAATTTCCAATTTTACCCTTCCAACGTCCGTTTCACGCGGCTTTCACAACTAAAGAGGTAGTGTCTCCATACGAGACTCATCATCAGGCTGATATGCAAAAATGCGATGCCTACAGTCGCCCCCACTTTGATGGGACTTGTGTAGTGTGTGACAATGACAATCCTATCAAAGTACGTGCAATGCATTTTTACTTACCTGGCTCGCCAGCTGTCACCTGGTCTGCCTGCTGTGCTGAGTTGATAATGCTAAACCCCGTACCTAGGGCGTCGCGGTTGCGTCTCCGTACCTAGAGTGCCGCAGTGATGATGTTGGTTGTCTGGATGCTAACCCCGTACCTAGGATGTCGCAGTGACGTCTCCGTACCTAGAGAGCCACAAATATCTGAATAATCCACATGCCGTACCTGGCGTGCTAACCCCGTACCTAGGGCGTCGCTGTGGTCTGAATGCTAACCCCGTACCTAGGGTGTCGCAGTGACGTCTCCATACCTAGAGAGCCACAAAATGTCTGAATAGTCCACATGCCGTACCTGGCGTGCTAACCCCGTACCTAGGGCGTCACTGTAGTCTGAATGCTAACCCCGTACCTAGGGTGTCGCAGTGACGTCTCCGTACCTAGAGAGCCACAAATGTCTGAGTGCTAACCCCGTACCTAGGGTGTCGCAGTGACGCCTCCGTACCTAGAGTGCCACAAATGTCTGAATGCTAACCCCGTACCTAGGGTGTCGCGGTGGCGCCTCCGTACCTAGAGTGCCACAAATGTCTGAATGCTAACCCCGTACCTAGGGTGTCGCGGTGACGCCTCCGTACCTAGAGTGCCACAAATATCTGAATGCTAACCCCGTACCTAGGGTGTCGCGGTGACGTCTCCGTACCTAGAGTGCCACAAATGTCTGAGTGCTTACCCCGTACCTAGGGTGTCGCGGTGACGTCTCTGTACCTAAAGAGCCACAAATGTCTGAGTGCTAACCCCGTACCTAGGGTGTCGCGGTGATGCCTCCGTACCTAGAGTGCCACAAATGTCTGAATACTAACCCCGTACCTAGGGTGTCACGGTGACGCCTCCGTACCTAGAGTGCCACAAATGTCTGAATGCTAACCCCGTACCTAGGGTGTCGCTGATATGATGATGGTCCATTTTCAAACCGTGCTCCATTTTCAGAGTGCCATTTTCGGCGAGTGATGATATTATGGTCCATTTCCGAACCGTGCTCCATTTCCGGAGTGCCATTTTCGGCATGCTAAACCCCATTTCGAGGCATCGCTGATATGATGATGGTCCATTTCTGAACCGTGCTCCATTTCCAGAGTGCCATTTTCAGCATGCTAAACCCCATTTCCGAGGCATCGCTAATATGATGATGGTCCATTTCCGAACCGTGCTCCATTTCCGGAGTACCATTTTCGGCATGCTAAACCTCATTTCCGAGGCATCGCTGATATGATGATGGTCCATTTCCGAACCATGCTCCATTTCCGGAGTGTTACTGTGATGAGGTGTGATGAGGTCCATTCTCGAACCGTCACCGTGTTGTGGTCCATTCCCGATCCGATCTCCATTCTCGGAGTGCCATTCTCGACGTGCTCATTCCCGAGCTGTCCATTCCCGGACTATATCTCCATTCCCAGCATGCCATTCTCGGCGTGTCCATTCCCGGACTAAACTGATCTGATGTAATGTGGGCCTCGCCCCCAGAATGCCATACCCGGCAATGCTGATATTGATGTAATGTGGGCCTCCCCCCAGAATGCCATACCCGGCAAGACTGATACTGATGTAATGTGGGCCTCGCCCCCAGAATGCCATACCCGACAAGACTGATATTGATAAAGATGTGGGCCTCGCCCCCAGAGTGCCATACCCGGCAAGATTGATACTGATGCTAATACGGGCCTCGCCCCAAACTGATGCTGATGTGGGCCTCGCCCTAAACTGATGCTGATGTGGGTCTCTCCTAAACTGATGTGGGCCTCAACCCCGGGACTCATCCCCAAACGAATACTGATATGGGCCTCGACCCCAAACTGAAACTGATGTGGGCCTCGCCCCCATACAGACACTGATGTGGGCCTCACCCCAGACTGATACTGACGTGGGCCTCACCCCAAAACTGATACTGATATGGGCCTCAACCCTGGGACTCATCCCCAAAACTACTACTCAAATGTTGCTGATTCTGGTTGGCTTGTCTTTGCCGCTTTCTCTTTTTCTTCTTTGAAACCTGTGAATAAAAAACAAACACAAAAAAGAATGCAAAATATGTTACGTGTATGCATGCATGCATGAATGATTTTCCTATCCCACTGGGTTAGGTTTTTCGCCAGTTCTCCAGGTGATTGCTCGGCCTTCTCTCTAGTCTCCTGACCCAATATCTTGTTATGTCCCTGATTCACGATGTAGTATACTGGTCACCCCCAGTCTTGATTTAGCTTTCTGCTCTCTGCTGTTTTGTACTTGATCAAGATGAACCACATGGTGGGGCCTTCCATATCATCATTCTATATCACATTCTACGAAATAGTCCCTATAGTTATACATATCATTGTCCTCAAAGAATGCTCAGTAATGAAACCAGAGAACCTTCAAAACACCCAGTGTAACTTAAATCCAAGTCTTTGGATAAATGATCTAAGCTAGACTCAAAGTGTGTGGTGCAAAGGTTCTTTCACAGCTTAATCCTCAGGTAAGCTAACTCGATGATTTCATTTCAAAAATTGGGATCGATGGGTCAAACCAACCTAGATGTCTCATTTAGGCTCTGCAATTGCTTTTTCATGCTCAATGTGATATGGTTTTATTTCTCTTTTATCTCTTTCTTTTTTTCTTTTCATTTTGAACTTCTTTTTTTTTTTTTTTTTTCTTTTCTCTTTTTTTTTTCAACACACCTACCCTTTAAGGTAGCATTTCTCCTTATGGTGGTCCTAATACTCGCCCATGGGTAGCTTCACGCTTATTGGTTATAGGTGGTTTAATTCTTTTCTTTAGAGACTTTTCTTTCATTTTCAACCATACCACACATCATAACATAAGCAAATCAAGATAGACATCTAAGCAAACGGTCATTCACCGACCTACAATTTCTTCAACTAGTCACCTTGCTAACTACTCAGGTTTTCACCGCTAAGAACCTATAGTGAAGTGCTTACGAGTCTATCATAGATCAATCACTCAAAGTATCAGATAAAAGTACATCAAGAGTTTATCGTTTCTAAGGTTTCACCTTAAAGCAATCAATTTCATCATCGGACTTATGTCTAACTATCAAGGACTAAAAACAAACATATTTTTTTTTCTTCTTTTTCCTTTTTTTCTTTTTTTTCCTTTTTTTTCTTTTTTTTTTCTTTTTTTTTTTGAAGGCCCCCCAATGGTCTTTCTATCATTTCAGTAAAGTTTTATGTTCCTTGGTTTCCTTTTCCACGATATCCATGTTTGCTAAACTCCTATTTGACAAGTCTTTTTTTTTTTTCTAACCCAACGGATATCTATGATGGCTTTTAAGACACGAGGGTTAACATGATGCATGTATGGATGAGATGCATGAGATGTATGAGACATAATATGCATGGGGTTATCAAAAGCATAAAGGGTGGCCTCAATAGGTCATACAACTATGGTTCACATGTGGGTTTACGGGAGTGTGGACAAAGGCTCTCGTTTGACGAAGGATTACCCACAACTAGGACTCCCCACTCAAGGGTTCAAGCGACCAAGTGAGTGCACCTTTTTTATACCTTACGGTACGTGCCAATGAGTTACGATGTGTGACTAAATGTCGAATGGATTTCCCGTTGTAGATTCCCCAGAGGGAGGGTGGAGCGAGGCTCTCTTAAGTACCCAAGCCCCTTAGGCTCTTATCGCTTGGTGTCAGGAATAAACAACGAGTCCTCCCAACTAGTTTGTCACAACGAGCTACAAGTAATGATTATCTCAGTGTCTTCACAGCTTTTCCTTATAAAAAGGCAGTGAGTGAAGGAAGACATCGAACCATTACCTAGCCTTAACAATGCCTTTGATTAACCCCTTTCTACTCACTATAGAAACGATTAACTAAAGCACAAATCATAAACATCACAAGACATGATTTCGGGGCCGATTCAAAATGTCCCCAGTGGAGTCGCCAGACTGTAGACAACAGAACCTGGACGACGCTGTTCTAGGCTCGCGGCCTAGTTGGGAGTACGAAATAACATGGAGTCGCCACCCGGTGTGAACCGGGACAAAGATTTAAGGCCGCACTCACCCCTCACAAGGGAAGACCTCAAAACGTTGGGTTCAGAATGGTCCCTTACTTATGTCACTTGTGATGATATGATTTGTGCAATAAACTAACCGAATCTATTCAACATTCATGCTCAAGGGTACTTAGATCTAACATGCTTTCATCCAAATAACTCCACGCAATATAACACAACGAGCATATTGAACCATTAAACCAAAGTAAACAAATAACTAATTAAACATAAACATAAACTAAACGAAACATCATGCATAAAGAATGAAGAAACAACATGCCTAAATAACACAATCATGCTTTGAAAATTAAATAACAAGACTAAATTAACTCATGCTTAAAATAATAAATAAACGGCCTAGAACTATGACATGCTCAAATACAAATTTGGATGAGACGAGATACGTGCATCTTAAGTGGTACGTGGCGTTGTATCCCGAGTGCAGACCGCAATACCGTCCATTCGGAATCGGTTACGGAATTTACGTCCGGGTTTCCATCCGATATACCACAAAAGGGAACACACATCCCGCCCATCCAACAATCACATCATGCCTCAAACGACTCTCATGCAATAATATTTTAAAATAAATAAAATAAAACGAAAGAAGATAAGTAAGAAGGTGCCCTCAGGTCTAACCTCTTTTATTGTCTCACGAAAGGGCGTTACACGTCCGTTGGAATGGTGAATGATCCGCAACTCTTTTGTTCACTAATCCAACCTTTTCCTCACTGTTTCGCTGTTTGGGGGCTGCTGTTTTCACTCCGTTTCGCTGCTATTTTTGTTGTATTTTCGGGTAAGTGTTTTTGGTAATTAGGGGACTGTTTTGAGGATTATTTGGACTGGTTTGGGGGCAGTTTTCGAAGGGTTTCGGGGGCAGTTTTCGTTACTATTTGTGGCAGGTTTTGGGGACTGATTTGGGCGTACAGAGAGGGGTTTTATGCGGCAGTTTGTGAGGCAATTCAGGGACGGTTTATGGTGTGGTATACGGCAGTTTGGGTGCAAGGGTTTTGCGGCAAATTGGCTAGTGGCGTTTTGGTGCGTGAGGGGGCTCTTGATGTAAAAGGGGCAAGGGGCGTTAGTTTGGTGTGGCTGGCTTATGTGTGTGCGTTAAATGGAGGCTTGATGTTTCGTGATCAGGGGCTTGTGGCGCGCAGGCTGAGTGAAGGGTTTGAGTGAAGGCAGTTTATGCGTGAGTGGCTGTTGAGTAGGTAAAGGGCGTCAGTGGTGTCAATTGGGTAATGGGCGTGAGTGGTGTTAATTGGCGTGAGTGGTGTCAATTGGGGCTAGGGAGGGCAGTGTTTACGTGAGGGTGAGTGGAGCAAAGGCTCGTGAGGGCTTATTGCGTGAGGGAGGCAGCAATATGTCGCCGAGGGCTATGGGGCTGTTCAAGACTTAAGTTATTAGGGTTTTCTTCTGGTGGATATGTGAGTAGTGTGGCAATATGAAGTGAATTTTGGGAGGCTTTTGGGCGTGAATCAGCTATGCAATTTCTTGTGATTTTGCGTGAATGTGCCAGCTAACCAGCCAGGGTTTGGTTTGTGTGGAGAAGGGTTATTTTTATAGGCCAATGGAGGGGATTTACCTTGTTGGGAAAGGAATAGGATTTGTGTATTAATTAGAGATATCTTTTAATTTAGTCTGTGATAAGGAAATCTTTTAATTAAGGGAAGTGATTTGATTTATTCTTTTTAGTTAAGGATATGATTTATTTAAATTGGTAGGTGATTTAATTAAATTAGGAATGTTATTTATGGAATTTAATTTGAATATTTAATTTGGGAAATGAATTTTAATTTGTGACATGTGTTTTATTTAATTTAATTGGATTTATTTAGTTTGTGACATGTATTTTAAATGTTTTAATTATTTAATTTGTGAGATGTGTTTTAATGGGTTGGGTGTGTTTTAAAACAGAGGTCCAATAAGCGAACCCGAAGCGAAACAAGCGAGTTAAATCTGACAAAATACTAATTTCCAATTTTACCCTTCCAACGTCTGTTTCACGCGGCTTTCACAACTAAAGAGGTAGTGTCTCCATACGAGACTCATCATCGGGCTGATATGCAAAAATGCGATGCCTACAACCACTGTCTTGGTACTTGCTTGAGCCAATACAAGCTATTCTTCAGCTTGCAAATAAGGTTATCATTTCCTGAAATCTTGAAACCTTCTGGTTTCTCCATGTAGATTTCTTCATTTAGATCACCATGAAGAAATGTTGTCTTAATATCCATATGTTCAAGTTCTAAGTTCAAACTGGCTACCAATCCTAGGATAACTCGGATTGAAGCTATTTTTACAACTGTTGAAACTTTTATTATCAAAGTCGATTCCCTTTTTCTGTAGAAACCCTTTGACTACTAACCGAGCTTTGTTTTTCACCACATTTCTATTGTCATATTTCTTCAGCTTGAACACCATTTTTTCTTCAGTGCCTTCATGCCTTCTGGGAGCATGACTATCTCATAGGTATTATTCTTCGGCAGAGATTCCATTTTATCATGCATTGTGTGTAGCCATTTTCCTGTGTCTTTATGGGATACAACTTCCTTGAAAATTTCTAGCTCCCCCTCGTTAGTAAGCAAAATATAGTCAGATCTTGAGTATCTGTTTGATGAAATCCAGCCTTGTTCAGATCTTCATACTGGAGGTTCAATGATTTCTGGAGGTCTGTCGTCATCTACATTTGTGGATGACTCTGTAGATTTTGATGGAGCATTGCAGATCCCCCTGCTCAACATCATCTTCCTCATCATGTTTTGTTTCTGACAATACATGCACTCCATCACTATCTATGGCCACTCATGTTGGTGTTGGGGTTGTGTCTAGATTTGAATCAGTTTTGTCGGTATTGGAATTAGAAGATATTTTAGGCTTTTCAATATCTTCTATAGTCTGGTCTTCAAGAAACATTACATCCATACTTCTGATGGCCTTTTTTTCCTTCAGGTCCCATAACCTGTATCCAAATTATTTGTCTCCATAGCCTATAAAGATGCATGGTGTAGTCCTGGCATCGAACTTCTCCTCGGATACGTGTACAAAGGCTAAACAACCAAATGTTCTAAGGTAAGAATATGAAGGATTCTTACCAGACCACCATTTACCCGGAATCTCAAAATTCAACAGTACAGATGGTGATCTATTGATCAAGTAGCATGTGGCACGAACAACTTCTCCCTAGAATGGCTTTAGTAGTAGCCTAGCCTCGCTGATAATGCTTCTGACTTTCTCTATAATGGTGCAGTTCATTCTTTCAGCAGCACCATTATGTTGTGGAGTGCGTGGAACAATCATTTCATGTCAAATGTCTTAGCTTCTGCAATAGGCATCAAACATCAAACTATTTGGAAGTGTATTCGCATCAATTATCTGTGCAGAGGCACTTCAATTTCTTCCATGTTTCATGTTCTACCATGGAATGGAACAGAACAGTTTGAAGTAATCCAAGACCTGTTCCTTTATTTGTAGAAAATACAACAATACTTTCCAAGAAGCATCGTCAATGAAAGTCAGAAAGTATTTGTTACCGCCTAGTGAATTAACCTCCGAGGGACCACAAACGTCATAGTACACCAGACTGAGCAACACTGATCTTCTCGTGGAAGAGAATTTAAAGGAGACTACATGTTGTTTACCGAATAGACAGTGATTGTAAGGATCTAGAGCATCATTTTGGGAGACAATGATTAGATCCTTCTTTATCAAGGTAGACAACCTTTTCTCACTCATGTGACCAAGTTCCTGGTGCCACAGATTTTGAGAAGCCTCATGTTCAGTTACATTGAGGCTTTCTGCACATATCTTCATATGAGTCTTGTATAAAGTGCCACAAATATATCCTCAGGCGATGACCATGACACCTTTTATCATTTTCCATGTGCCATTGTGAAAGTGGCTAGCATAGACTTGTTTGTCAAGGGCTACCCCTGGGAGTAGATTAAGCTGAAGTTCTAGAACATGTCTCACCTCCTTCAGGTTTATTATATACCCTATATTTATCCGCAACTGAATTTCACCAATTCCCACTATCTGAGAGGATTTGGCATTTTCCATCTTCACTGTTCCAAAGTCCCCTACTTTGTATGCTGTGAAGAAGTCACTGTGAGGGGTGACGTGGTAGGATGATGCAGTATCTACCACCCACTCAACATCTTGAGTGTGAAAATATGTTTCTTCCTAGTTGGAGCAGATAGCTACATCTCCTAAGGTAACTACTGGGTTTTCCGAATCGTAGTTCTTCGGCTAGGAATTTCCTTGACCCTGTCTCGTTGCAGCTTTCGATAATTCTTCTCAAAGTGGCATTCTCTGCCACAATAGTAGCACTTGTAGGTAGGCTTTTTTCCATGTGTGGATTTGCTTCTACTTTTACTTCAACCTCTACTTCTACCTCGATTTTTACCATAGGCATGGTAAGTTTGCCTCTTGGAGCCGAATTCCTGAGAGTAACCACTAATGTTTTCCAGCTATCAAGAAGAGAATTGAATAGTAAGAGGGAACTTCATCTCCCAGTTGCATGTCTCTTGGAGACAACTGGTTCACCAGGTTTTGGAACTCTTTGGTGTGTTCTGCAACATAAGTTCCACTTTATAGCTTCAGGTTCACCAAACACATTAAGGCTTTATTCCGAGCTGTCTTGGCCTGGAACATGTCTTCCAATTTTATCCATATTTCTTAAGTATTTGTATCTTGAGCAATGTGGTGGAAGATACTGTGGCTGATCCACTTCCTAATCTGACATAGAGTTCTGTTATTGAGTTTATTAAAGTCATACTCTTTAACAAATTATGGTCTCACTCCCTTCACCTCAATAAGATCGAAAAGATCTTTGCCGTGCAAATAATCTATCATCTGAGGCCTCCAGAGGGAGTAATTGGTTGCTGACACCTTGATCATTGCACCGGAAGAGGAATCTTCTATTTCAATATTCAGTTTTAAAGTTTAAAATGAAAATAGTATAAAATTTGGGCTGATTTCACAAATCGGAGGTTACCATTATGTCCAGAATGGTCGAAAATAGTGGATTAGACACTTCATTTGTCCAAATCCGACTTAGAGGTCGATTAGTAAATTTCTAAACTTTTGGGGCTAAAATACAAATTTCAAAGACTTGAGGGGCTCAATGAAATTTACCAGGTATGCTGACGTGGTTGACATGTGGACGATGATGTGGAAAAATAGAGCCGAAATATTGAAATGGCAGATGACGTGGTGATGACGTGGCAGATGACGTGGCACTGACTGTGTGTTGATGTGGTGCTGACGTGGTCGTCTTCAACCTTCAGCAAGCGCATGCAACGTGTGGGCGCGTGAGCAGCTACTCTACCATCGCGTGCAGGTGCGTGACACTTCCTTGGACCTCCGTTCGTTGGCCAAAAAATACCACCGTACTCGTCTCGACGTGAACAAGTTGATGGTATGCTTAAAATTGATTTTTGACAATTTTCTCGAAACCATAATTTTCTGAACCGAGTTCCGTTCTTCAATTTTACTACTCCGATGTATAACCAAAGCTACTGATACCACTTTTTATGATTCTCTGATCACTGAAGAGTGTTTTTGAGGAAAAACCGATTCTATTACTACAAGAATAAAATTCACAAGTATTACAAACTTTACAAAGAACCTCACTCTCTAACACTCTCTAAGTTTTCTTGCCTTGAAGCTTAATGTTTTTGGATGCTTGAGCTCTCAAATGAGCTCTCAATTTATAGTGAAACTCAAACTCACTATTCTAACAAACGCAATAAATGCATCTAAAGTTATTTTGGTATTTTACACCATTTTCAAAATGTGTTGTACCATTATGAAAAAATGTGATCTCACTCTTGACAATGGTGGCATTGTGGATCGTAGTTGGATATCATACCTGCATGTCTCTTTAGATTATGTTTTTTTAATACTAATCTTCTATAATCGCAAATACACTTGGATACTCATATAGTAATTCTTGTAAAGGATAAGACCATGTTGCATTTCTCCTAGTTGGATGTTCTCTCATTTAGTTACATATATTTTGAGGTCTATTTTTTTCCAAAAAAAAAAGAAACAGAAGTGTGATTTTTCTTATGTTAGTAGTGAAATTTGGAAGAAGTCGACATGTGTCTTAATAAGGAAATTGACTAAAATGCCCTTCAAAGAATAGCTTAGGCAATGGAATAATCAAAGATAAATTTGAGAAATATATGGGGACCATCCTAAGAGAAAACCCTTATTAACTTAAGTTGAATACCATGTCACCAATTGGAGAGATCACATGAGAAGGTCAAGAGTCACCACTAAGATGTTGCCATGTTAGCAAAGAAGGATTGCTATTGGTCTAACTTACCAAACCGACCTAAAATATCTCACTCTTTTTCTAATGGCTATATTCAAAAGTAGGGACCAACCTAGACAGAAGCTTCTACTGTATTTTGCACCAATTAAGGGCTGTCACTTATAAAGCAAAGGACAATTACCTTGTAATCAATTGGATCCATCAATGATAGACCGCCATGTAGCAAGCACCAAAAAAAAATATGAAAGGTGTCCAATATTTGAACTTCATTAGAAATCATCAAAATACCCTCACTTAAAAAAGGAAACAACCAATCCAAGTTGGCCACCTACATAAAATGACTAAGATGCCCTTAAAGTTCAAAGTATATATTTATAATTTGGAGCTTAGGGCAAATGATTCATTTTTATCTTATTTTTAAGAGGATTTTAAGATCTCTTTATCTTTTTCTTCTTCTCCATTGATAAACAGTCTTCATTACTCACAAATCTTCCTCATTTTTCTCTATTTTCGGGATCTTTCTCTCTTACTTAGGCTGAGATATTCTTCTCTATATGTTCTTATTATTGGAATTGGTGCTTGTCACGTCTATTTTCCGTTGTATTTTCTTATAAATACATGAGTAAATATATTTTATTTTGAATAAAATAAGTAGTTTCATCAATATTTATTTTTTATATATGGTAAAGACGTAAAAGACCTAAGAATAATTAGCTATGGCATAGTTGCAAAAACCTCGCAATTGACATTGAGTTATACCATAATAGTATCATTCTTAAATAGTTCTCGATCAATGATTACACTTTTGATCAGTAAGTAAATTCGGGAGACCAGTACATATCATATATTGGAATATGGGATTCCAATAGTTTATCTTAATGAACCATGTGTCTCGGGAGACTCATATCGATATGTAGGTAATCATGGTGGATGAATATTGAACGACTCATTGAATATTCCTAATAGATGATGCACCAACATCAATAAGATATCTTCCTAGTTAAGTAGCATATGTGGTTTCCTTGACTTGAGATATCAGAGTGGATATATGAGTTATCATACATACTTTGATGATAGTCACATCAATGATCATTTTAGATCAGACCGTCGCCTGTTCGTTGGGTGTAAAATGATATACGGAGACTATTTAGAGAGGATTCGTCAGTCCTATGTACATGATATATGTATCGTTCATGAGATTGCGATTTGTTAAATCCATACCCAATTACAAGAGCGGAGCTTGATGAACACTAAAAAGTGAACATTTATGAAAAGGAAAATTAATCATTTTACACTTGTAGTTTCATTAATCCCCTTAATTTAGAAAATCTGTGAAATAGTAATCAAATTTATGCTTTTATTTTTATTTTTATTTCTTATGTAGGTGAAATAATACTTTGGATGCAACTAGAAAATGTACGTGACATTTGGATTTTGGAGGCCAGAAACTGGAAAGGGCGTTCTAACAGTGTATATTTTCATAAATTCCAATTTTATGTAATTTTCATATTTTGGCCATAACGTTTTACTCCAATATCGGATTGAGGCGATTCTAGTTATAGATGAAAGAAGACTCAAATATCTACAACTTTTCTCTTATAAGATTTTCTAGTTCTGAGGTTTTCAAGGTCGCAATTGGTGAAAAAGCCAATGTGTGTTGCATGTAATTTTAATTATTATAAAATAAAAAAAAAATTTGAAATATTACAATGTACTTTTAGGTGGATTGTGACAAATATTTGCAAAATGATCAACAAAAATTAAAAAAAAAAGTCAAAAAAATAAAAAGAAAAAATAAATTAGTATAAGTTTATTGTTTGTATTTGATTTGGAAAGTTGTAATTAATAATTGAGTGATGCACACTTCTACCATAAATAGAGGTGCTCACCTATTATTTTCTTCACATTTCTTTCATTTTCTCCCTTGAAGAATTTTGGAATAAGTGTCTTGTGTGTTTTATTTTTTTTGTAATTTCTTTTTCTTTCAGTAATAAAATTATACAAGTTTTTATTC
Organism: Zanthoxylum bungeanum; assembly: GCA_019454045.1. Classification (NCBI taxonomy): domain Eukaryota; kingdom Viridiplantae; phylum Streptophyta; class Magnoliopsida; order Sapindales; family Rutaceae; genus Zanthoxylum; species Zanthoxylum bungeanum. The sequence continues at coordinate 170,516 of SKCR01025206.1, forward strand.
AAATCATGAATAGCTAATTTCATTCTGCTGGGGTAAAGAGTGACTCTAAATATGAGAATATAAATTAATATTACTTATATTATAATATACGAATTGTAATATGAAGACTAATATTTAATATTCTCTTATATTTGCTGGTGTATTGATTCGCTATAGACAATCAAATCTTGGTTGGCACAGTTAATACTTTATCCCATATTATATGAGGAAGTAATTTAAATCAGGATTAATTATTGACAAACTTTATTACCGCCTTTATGGATGGTTTTATTTATTTGGCGTAATTGAATACCTAACTGAACTTGTTATAGACAAATATTATCATTGTCTTATGGCTGGTTTTATATGTTTTGACATAATTAATTCTTGAAGTAAATTACTAGGTAATAATGAAAATTCATATATTATAAAAAGTAATATTTCTCTATATTTGAATTATTAAGAGCATATCCCATAGCCCTAGCATTCTAATTTATTGTTGATGTTCAATTTAAAATTGCTCATCACTTCAAATAATTTAGCCTTTTTTTCACTCGAATTGTTAATTTATTTTACTAAATCTATTCCCTATTGATCGACCTCGGACTTACTGGGTTATTTTATTGTTTCGACATTCTTGTACTTGGTAGCAAAAAACCACTTTGTGAGTGTGTTAGAACTCTTCCAATTGTGCTATATCCCCCCAAGCCAAGTAGAGCATGCGTGAAGGAGTTCAAAACTTCTAGTTGCACCTCATGAAAAAAAAAGACTTCCACTATGGAAATAATAATTCACTTTCTTTAGAAAAAAATTGAAATTTTGTTCTTTAAGTATGCAAATATGCTCCTTTATGCCTTTGCAATCGAGGGTCAATCTTTGTCTGGCTCGAGCAAACCTTTACACGCCTCAGTTACCTTTTAGGAGGCCTACGTCCCATAAAATTGTCTATCTAAGACTGTCTCTTGGCCCATAAGTCCTGGCACAAGGTTCTTTTGATCCAATTTTTTTCTCCTTGTTGGTCCGGAAAAATAATAAAATTTATAATAGTAAATATTCTCTAGAATTTCTCGTAGATTTGAACCCATAGTTGCTGATAGAACTAGAATATATACTTTATGTTTCCTACTGACACGAGTGTTGGAGTTCTACGGTCCCAAGGATCGAATAACAAAGCATAAAATATGTATGAATACAATCGAAGGAGTTGCAGAATACTCACAATGATCGGTTGAGACGATGCGGTGAAGAACAAAAAATTATTTTCTGCCCATTGAGAAGTCACGGCAGTCCACTTTCTGTCCTCCATGGATTCGGCCATCTTGGTCCTACATTGATGCTCGAAGCTTCGTGATGTGATTCCATGCTCATGGGTGGACTTCCCTATCACCTTCACATGACTTCGTAGTGTGCTAGCACTCTTGATTTTGCAACAAAATCATGACTTTGCTTCCCTTCCTTTCTCACGGTTTTGCCCAGAAAACAGAACAAGAAAATGCCCAAATGGGCGTGTGAGAGAGATGAAGAAGAAGAAGAGAGAGTGTTAAGTGTGTTGGTGGTAAAAATGTGTATCTAATACACATTTTTAATTTTGCAAAAATCAATTAATTGATTTCCAAAAAACAAAATAAATACCAAACATTTAAAATATATTAAATGTCAATCAAGCTTTCAAAAAGCTTTCCAACCACTTCCATCAAGTCACATCACTCAATCAATCAAGTGACAAGTTGTCACATCACTCAAAGTGACTAATGATTTGACGCTTGATGCGACTAGCGATTTGACGCTTGAGTTGACTTCTGTGCCGTACTCGAATTCGAAATGCAAATGCGCTCGCAAACAATCCCGGGCTCGGGTTCGCTAATTCCAAATTAACCAATTTTCCGTTGCGAAGTAATTAAATGATTATGCCTAGCGAAATCACTATTCACGTCGCTAATGAATTAATTCTAAATTAACTCGTTCGCCCGAATTAAATTCTAATTTTAATTCCGCGTCGAAATCCAATTTCGTATAATATATCGAATATATTATTTAATCGATTAATTCTAAATTAATCGTTATCTCTCTTTAATGGATATTTTATCCCAGATAAAATATCTCCGTAATTAATCCCATATTAATTTTCTCTCTCATCTAATTAATCCCAGATTAATTAAAGTGCGAGTCATACGTCATCGGTGAATCTTCGGGAAGCGACCCATGAGATTCGGATATGTTGGCAGTAAATTCGGTCGTCAGACTATCCGAACACGTAAGTACCTAGTACTACGTTTGTACCGATTTACAAGACAAGGTTGGCTTCTAGCAAAGCGCCATGCCTACCCAATTCTCCAGAAACATGCTTACAGAAATAAGCGATCTATATCAGGCGTAGTATACGTAGTATTGCGTATTTCGATCCAGTATCGGATGTCACGTGCTAGGCCTGGGACTGGAATTGTGTTTGCCCCGTACGAAGCACATGTCGGATATCTGGTAACTGGTCTCTATAATCGGATAAACATGACCTTGTCATTTTATCCCGATGACTGCAGTACATAAGAGAACCAATACCGTATCCTACGTGACATCATCTCCACTATGACTGGAGTGATACTTCCGTCTTGACATCACACCCAACACACTACGATTCTCGATATACCCAGAAGAGGCGCACACAGAAACCGGTTAAAGCCCTGGACGACCAAAACCAAAGTATATTGATTATCGCAAGTATTAGCGGTGCAAGTCTCAGGTTAAGACCAAATACACCTACCCTGATTTCGGACTTCCATAGACACATAGTCATACTACCAATGGAATTCCGAGGGGGTCTATCCAGAGCGAAGCTGTTTCCCGTACCATCGGTAAAACACAACCTCCTATTACACTTGCATGAGTATCCTATACCAAAATATATGAGAACTATGTCGTTGTGCCCTCACAACACGCACAAGTGTAATACTAGTCTTTTACGAATTATCGATGTCCAATCTCGATAATACTATGACTAGGGATATTTAATGATTTATCCTTTGTGGATTGATACTGTCTCATATCTTCTCAATCCAGGAACAAATCACAGGGACCTCCTATCATTTATACATCTTGGTGATCTAATCACAAATGATAAGAGAGCAATCTCCTTTGTCACATAGTTAATTTGTACAAGAACACTATAATCTGTACAAATAGTGACGCTATGAGTCATAACTGTCCAACAACGAGCCCATATCCTTGCTTTTCTATCAATCTCTAATTCTAATCTTCCTCCCTAATCAAATATTATGGTCAATGAACTTCTATGAAATGGTTTCACAGGATTCAGCCAATCATATTAATCGTGGGATATCATAGAGAAATATGAATATGTGTTTTCAAAAGATTTCCTGCAATTATTACTTATGATTACCATATGTAACATCCCGCTACCGGAGATGCTACTGGCATGCGATAGGCTATCCTATCACCATAAGCGTCTAGCTAACTCTCATGTAAGACTCGTAATATGCAATGTAATGCAACCTAAAGGGCCCAAACACATAATATGATATTGAAATAATGAACTCATGACATAATACAATTGGGCTTCATGCCCGAAAATGTGTATGAACAAAAACTTTTACAACTCAATCTATACAACTTAAAATTTTTTACATTTAAACTTATAAATGACTTGACTCTTATACGCCCAAGACCTGATGACTGGCTGACTGCAACATGTTGGAATTCTTTAAGGTCCCAAGGATAATTATCAAGCAAGAAATGACATGTGAATACATCGAGGAAGTTGCGGAATACTTACATCGATCGGTTGAGGTGATGCGGTGAAGAACAAAAACTTTTTGAGCCCTTTGAACCCTCCGTGAGCTCTCAGCAGTCCACTGGTTTTGTCTCCAAATTCGGTCATCACTAAGCTCCAAGCTTGGTGTGAATTCCTTGCCCACAGATGGGTTTCCCTATCACTTTAGGAAGACTCCATTGTGTGCTAGCACTCTTGATTTTTGCCACAAAAATCACTATTTGCTTCTTCTTGAGCTCACGGTTTTTTACAGAAAACAGAAGAAGAAAATAGGTCCAAGACCGTGAGAGAGAAGAGGGAAAATTGGCTCCAAAACCGTGTAAGGTTGCCAAAGAAAGAGTGTGAGTGATGTCTTAATTGCTTTGTGTATCTAATACACAATTTTTGATTTTCCAAAATCAAATAATTGATTTACCAAATGCAAAAAGTCAAGGCATAAATGCCAACAACCACTCCATCACTATTCACATCAATCAAGTGACAAATTGTCACATCACTCAAAGTGACATGTGATTTGACGCTTGATGTAACTAATGATTTGACGTTTGATGTGACTTGCAAGCCGCACTTGAATTCGAAATGTGAGTGCCCTCGCAAACACTCCCGGGCTCGGGTTCGCTAATTCCAAATTAACGAATTTTCCGTTGTGACGTAATTAAATAATTATGCCTGGCAAAATCACTATTCACGTCGCTAACGAATTAATTCTAAATTACTTTGTTCGCCCGAATTAAAATCTAATTTCAATTCCGCGTCGAAATCCAATTTCGTATAATATATCGAATATATTATTTTATCGATTAATTCCAAATTAATCGTTTTCTCTCTTTAATTAATATTTTATCCCAGATAAAATATCTCCATAACTAATCCCAGATTAATTTTCTCTCTCATCTAATTAATCCCAGATTAATAAAGTGCGAGTCATACGTCATCGGTGAATCTTCGGGAAGCGACCCATGAGATCCCCGGATATGTTGGCAGTAAATCCGGTCGTCGGACTATTCGAACACGTAAGTACCTAGTACTGCGTTTGTACCGATTTACAAGACAAGGTTGGCTTCTAGCAAAGCGCCATGCCTACCCAATTCTCCAGAAATATAATTACAGGAATATTTGATCTGTATCAGGCGTAGTATACGTAGTATTGCGTATTTCGATCCAGTATCGGATGTCACATTTTAGGCCTGGGGCTGGAAATGTGTCTGCCCCGTACGAAGCATATATCGGATCTCTGGTAACTAGTCTCTATATCGGATAAACATGACCTAGTCATTTTATCCCGATGACTGCAGTACATAAGAGAACCAGTTCCGTATCCTACGTGACCATCATCTCCACTATGACTGGAGTGATACTTCCGTCTTGACATCACACCCAACACACTACGATTCTCAATATACCCAACAGAGGCGTACACAGAACCTGTTAAAGCCCTGGACGACCTAAAACCAAAGTATATTGATTGTCGTAAGTATTAGTGGTGCAAGTCTCAAGTTAAGACCAAATACACCTACCCTGATTTCGGACTTCCATAGACATATAGTCATACTACCAATGGAATTCCGAGGGGTCTATCCAGAGCGAAGCTGTTTTCCGTACCATCGGTAAAACACAACCTCCTACTACACTTGCATGAGTATCCTATACCCAAATATATAAGAACTATGCCGTTATGCCCTCACAACGCGCACAAGTGTAATACTAGTCTATTCTTCATTATCGATGTCCAATCTCGATAATACTACGACTAGGGATATTTAATGATTAAACCTTTATGGATTGATACTGTCTCATATCTTATCAATCCGGAATTAATCATATGGACCTCCTATCATTTATATATCTTGGTGATCTAATCACAAATGATAAGAGAGCAATCTCATTTGTCACATAGTTAATTTGTACAACAACACCATGATCTGTACAAATAGTGACGCTATGAGTCATAACTGTCCAACACAACACTGCTAACCGGCTCCTCAAAGCACTGATGCCAATGGTCGACCGATCAGGTCACCATCATGTAAAACTTAAACACTATTGAATAGTGAGTCTAAGACTCAGTAAGTAATTATGCTCATACCTTGAGCGTCAAACACACACAAAGTCTGAATCCTAGTTTTGTATTTATATTTTCATACATCCATAATATACACATCAAATTTCTATATTCCTATCTATTAAGTCAAATCCCATCAAGTTTTCGCTACGCTACTCTGATATCTCACTACTTTCCTATACACTCTTTACTAATCTATTTCAGGAAATTGTTATAACATTTTTACTTTTACTTTCCTGAAATATCATCAAATCGGTATTATTAAAATATTCTTTCTTTATGTAAACATACACCACACAATCATCCATCCACGTAAAAAGAAAATTGAACACGAATTCTATACAGCCAATCACATACCACTTTGGAAAGCTAACCACATAGCACACATCAACATTACTATACTCATAAGATCTATATCCAACTATAATCTTACATATGTATTCTTGTGACAAACATAATATTTTTATACATCCATTTCACAACCGGAAGTGACAGTAATCTTACATGTTCTTATGATGTCGATAGTCTGAAATCTGTCAAAAACCATTTTGAAAATGCATTTAAGAAACCCTTTTACTATAAACAAAATCAGTTTCAAAATTCATTATCGTAATACCATATCGATCATCCAGCATAACTCACTGGACGAAATATAAATGAGCGCCCAATGCCTGAATCGCACACACAGATCGGACAATGAACGAACCGATCCCCTGTCGACAGAGGGTTGGGTCATACCACTTCTGATGGCTTAGACCCTAACAATGACCCACAAGAAACATATGATGAGTCTTAAAAAAAGAAACATAAATGCATACACCGATTGTCAGGACAGAAACATAACAATGATTGATCATCTTAGCGGAAACACATAAAGAAAACATAAAACGATCGCTGAGACGGAAACATATAAAAACATCATATCGTATGATATCAAAAAGTAATGTCAAAATGCATCAAACAAAAATGCAATTCTTTTGAAATCATTTTCCCCCCAAAACATAAATATATGTGAATCAAAAATAAATCTTTGATGCAAGGTTTTCAAAATACATACCGATCGTCCACTGCTCAGTCGCGCGCAAAGACCAGACAATGTACGGACCATGTCGACAGGGTAATGGGCCAGCCATTTTCCGATGGTCTGGACGCCATAACGAGTGCCCCAGTGGTCAATCCGGAACGAGACATATACGATCACCACAGAGGGTCAAAAACATAAAACATCAAACACCATGGCGGAAACACTTTCTTTATCTTTTAGAATTAAATACCAAGTTATCAAAATATGTTTCAAAATATTTCACGATTCAGACTATCAACATCATAGAACTTCTTAAACCTCAAGATATCTTGATTTCACATTACTTATTCACATTCCTAAATAAACCACATACTTCATAAATATCAAAACATATATTCACACTCAAACCAATAGATTTACTACTACAAAATGCACCTCAGCATATTTCTCATACCAATTTAATGATTCCATAACATATTCTATACACATTTATATCTGTCAATACTATACAAACTCAATCCACATACATTCATACCATAAAAAAAAATTTACATGTACAAACATTTTTTTATACTAAGTTACCAATTCCATATTTATGCTTACACAAACAATCGAAGCTCTACTGCTATAACAATCTACACACACATACTCAGACTTCAAATTCTCAATTCTTAAGCTTATTTATGAACACAATTCATGAAACACAAGAACACAAACATAACCCCCCTTCATAAAGGCTAATTTAAGTTTTAGGTTCAACCTATACACATAATTTTATATCACAGTTATAAATCATAGTTTAAGTCCATTTAGAAATTTAACTACCTTCCATGGATATCCTAGTTACTCATACTTTATTCATCTTCCCATGCTCACCATTAACATTCCAAATTCCAAATATGATAACATGGACATATACAGATTAGATTTTCTTTACATAAATTTAAAAAACAATCATTAACATCTTCATAATCTTTACATCTATTATAAATTCAACCAAGGTAAAAGAAACATCACATTTCCATACACAAAACCCATTCAACATCAAGAATATATATACATATCCATATTCTATCTATACCCCCAATTTAACTTCCTAACATATAATTACGTATATACACTTTCACCAAATTACAAATTCCTAAATTTTAGGACTATAACTGGTTCTTACACAATTTCTTCAATCAAATTATTTTATTTCAATTTCATAATTAGAACTAGATTTAAGTACTTTAAATATACTTCTATTTATCATAATTAACCCAAACTTTCCAATTTAATCACTTAGTAAATTTATAAAAAAAAATCCCCAAATTCCTATGGTTATGGCTGATTTAGCCCAAATTTCAATTCTCATTCTCTATCAATCTTACAAGCAAATATGTATATCCTTGACAACAAAACTGTTTTACCTCTTGTCAGATTTCTTCGAGTTGAGAGAAAAAATTTCAGAATTTTGAAGAAAAAGGCATTAAATAATTATAAATCCAAAAATATATTTCAACCCAATTGAGGGAAAATCAAAATTGAATTTCAAGTTTAATATAAATAAACCCATATTTATATATATATATATATACACAATTATTTGTCAGAGAGCCGTCAACCTTACACATTCCTTTATACTTCTTAATCATGACATCTTCCAACATTACATGCATAATTTCGGTTCAGAAGCTGAGTTCATAAGTCTCCCTTGATATAAAACTGAAACTTTTACAACAACATTAAGCAAACCAAGCATTACCTGATGCGAATCAAAATCCTTATACTCGAGCTTCTTTAAACCACTGAACCTCCTAGTTACATACATACACATATACGCATATACACATATACACATTCATAAGCTCATCTTATACATACTTCTAAATCCCATACATATTAAACACTCTGATATTATTCAGGGAAACGAATCACACACACACATGTCCACACGAAAATCAAAAAATCATACCCATCCACACAATCCAGAACAGATCACATACACGTAATCTATATACAGTCAAACGACCTCCATTATCAAAAACAGAGCATGATACAGATTCCTTACAAATAACGCATACATGATCATAAAAAGAAATCACATTATAAGGTTCATATGATCCACTCCACCCATAATCAAAAATAAAATTCTTAATGCACATACCATAAGTCAATCTCAATCATTATTCGACACGGAAAATGGAATGCAAACATTCTTACAAATAAACATGTTCATTAACAGAATGTGAAACCACATTACAGACTCTATATAGTCATTTCTAACGTCATCAGAAATTAAAACACAATAATCAACTTTCGAAAACACAAATTGTTCAAAAACATATCTTTCTGAAAATCAAAAGCATTCGAAATCCAGAATCATCAAAACTAATCAGACGTCCATTACCTAAGTTACGCGCAGGAACAGCGCAATGTTAGAACAAGACAATGTCGACATAGGATAATAACACAACTATTTTCAAATGGTCAAAACCCCAGAACACGATCCACGAAGGGTTCAAATCCATAAAATAAAATCTTCATACGAGCACCATAGTGGAAAATATATTGTATATCATCCAATCAAACCACGTTATCCGATTTATTTTTCCAGAAACTTTCATAAATTCATAAACCAAAAGTATCATCAGAAATATAATTTGAAAATATTAGAAAACACGAAAATCAGAAGTATCTTAAATTAAAATATCAAAATTATCAAAAAAATAGATCAAAATATCGTAAATAACAAAACATAAATATTCATCGTATATCAAAAACGGATCCCTGTAAAAGAAAACAAATTTCAGATTCCTTATTTCATAAAATTTATATTAGACGTCCAGGAACTACTCACTGGACGAAAGAAAATCAGGCGTCCAGTTCCCGAATCGTGCGAACTGACCGAATATTATTCGAAACAGGACCATGTCGACAGTGTTGGTGTAACATCCCACTACCGAATATGTTACCGGCAGGCGATAGGCTATCCTATCACCATAACCCTCTAACTAACTCTCATGCAAGACTAGTAGCTATGCAATACAATGCAGTCTATACTGCCCAAATACATAATATGATGCTGAAATGATGAACTCAACACTTACATAACTGGGGATCCATGCCCAAAAATACATATGTACAAAAACTTTTACAACTCAACCTGTACCACTTAAAACTCTTTACAACTAAATTTGTACTCCCAAGACCTGGTGACTGGCTGACTGCAACACTGCTATCCGGCTTCTCAAGCTCTGATGTCTATGGTCGATCGATTAGGTCACCAACCTGCAAAACTCAAAACATTATTGGGTAGTGAGTCATAAGACTCAGTAAGTAACTATGCTCATACCTTGAGCGTCAAACACACACAACGTCTGAATCTTGTTTCTATATTAAGCTAAGATGACTATGTGACCATGCAATATTCACGGAGTCTGTGCCAACTACTTAATTTTTATCCATTTACAAACATTTTATTTATTACTGATCCTTTTATCTGACCACACACGTACTTTAAATCCTATTTACTGTTTGCACTTTAAACATCTTTAACATTAACATCAAGTTTCTATATTCCCATTCACTGTGTCAAATTTCATCACGTTTCTGTTGTGCTACCCTGATACCATTCTACTTTACTATACACTCTTTGCTAATCTAGTTCAGGCATTTATTATAACTTTCTTACTTTTCCTTTCTTTTTGAAATATCATCAAATCGGTATTATAAAACGTTCTTCTATTCAAATATTCAATACAATATCATCAATCATATATATATGTATATTTAATCATATTATCATGCACTTGTGTTTTACAAAATGCCTCTTCTATGTAAACGTATAACACACACAAACATCAATCATATATATATAGTTGTAATTATGCTATTATGCATTGATGTCAGCTATATGCATCTTAAATAAAATCTAGAGTATATGATTTATATGCGTATCTTGTAAACTGCACTCTACTTTAGCATGCCATGTTTTTAGAAAATACGTTTCTTGAAAACTCTTTCTGAAAACTCTTTTCGGAAGCTCTTTATAAAACATATCTTTCTGAAATTTTATTTTCTGAAAACTGTTTCTAAAATCTGATTTCTGAAAACTTTTTTTTGAAAAAACCCGATATCTCAAAAATCCTTTTTCTGAAAAACTGATATCTGAGTGTCTGCTGAAACACTGACGCATAGGGGCGTTACATATCGCCGTCCCCCCATACGCCTTAGAGCCAGGTATGCAAATCCATGACATTGGGGAGTTACATATCACTGTCCCCTAAAGCATGCCATACCTGTCTCTGAAATTGGTGGTCTTGGGGCGTTACGTATCGTCATCCCCCAAGCCACAAAACTAGAACTGGGGGTGCGGATCTATGCTACCCTCCAAGCTCTGAACTATAATCCAGGTGCACGAACCTATGTCGTCATCCTGGCTCTGAAACTAGGATCTAGGGGCGTTACGTATCGCCGTCCCCCTAGTCCTCTACATGTGCACATGTCGCTGTATCCGTCAATTCCAACTTATCAAGTTACATATTGGGGTGAGTTTTTCCCCCATGCCCCGAAAATCATAAAACTCATGCTTTAAATCTCAAAATTGTATCAAATATTTTCTGAAAACATTTCTTTCAAAAACATTTGTAACTTTTCTTTAAAACTCTTTGAATTTCAAAACCATTCATAACTTCAACTTAACTTCTAGAAATCTTAACACACACATATGCCTATGCATTTCTTATGTTTACACCTACCCTGCAATGCTTTCTTATATGTTTATCTTATATTGTCATACATGTACATGCACATATTCGTGCATACTCATAAATTAATGACATACGAATTCTAATCTTTACATGATTCCATCTATAATTATCTTATGATCTATATGCTCAAAGTATCATTAGTATGCTTTGCACACACTCAGACATACTTAATTAAAATACATTCATACTACCAAAAATATACATATGCATATACTTCTCATACTAACTTACTAATTCCATACTTATATTTGTATACACATTCAAAGCTCTGCTGCTACATCACTCTATGCACATACACTAAAATTACAAATTCTTCAACTTCTCTATCGTATTAAATTCCCAAAGTATAGATACACACACATGTAAACTAGAATTCCAAATCACATACATATATCTATTACCCTACGCAATTCTGATTACACACACAATATCTTTATCTTCCTTCAAATCATTTAAATAACATCTAGGCCTATTGTATTCATAAACTATTCATTCCTTTACTCACATAATCATGCCTTTCATTAGCCTTACGTCACATATCAATAGTTATACAACAAACAACATTACTCACATATATTTACTTATGTGTTAACTCTTCATCGCATATCCTCGCAAATACCGAAACATATGCTCATACTTAATCATATACATACATACTTGCGTGGATATTCATATTCTATCATCTCAACATACATAACTTACGTACCACGCTTTACATTTATAGACTATAAACATCACCAAATGAGCATTCCATTATTCATCATAATATGTTATTACACCAGTTCGCATATGTATTCAACAGTCGAGTCTATTCAGTTAGTTTCCGCATTATACTCAATATACATTTTTATTCTAGTTTCCATATTACAATCTTACATACGATATCTTATTATTTTAACTTACTCGTTATAGTTCCAACCCCTTGTCCCTAGGTTATAATACCTACAACTCCCAAATCCCATTAAATCTATTGTCGCTACTTCTACTCTTATTTTCATTACCGATACTGTTTCTTTTACTTCTACTATTACTACTACTAGTCCAGCCATTCTGTTTCAAATTATATATATAAATATATACATCTGTAGCATTTATTATCCTATTCGTTAAAATTCCAACTCACGCACTTCCCACGTATAACACATCTATTCTAAATTTTCAGTTTATATACACATCTAATTATATTATTTTTATATCAAAATTCTTTATTAATGATACAAATATACAAATAACTTTATACAACTCAAAAAATAAACACCAATTTCTAGGGTTAACTGCCGATTTTTCCCCAATTTCTTCAAATAAATTAATTTCTTTAATCTTAAAACTTCTTCCAATTTCATACTATATATTTAATCTAGGATACTCTCCAACATGATTCTAACTCTTTATCAAACCCAATTTTGAAATTCACTCTAAATCCAAATAATAAAATTAATCAAATTCAAGGTAATCATAGACATAGTATACTTACTGGACTCTCATCTGCCTCTGCTCTCGGATCAGGCATTGAGGACGTGTTGGAGGCTCGTCGGAGGCCAGGGGCAAGGCTGGACATGGCCGAAATTTCTCATCTCCCTCTCTCTCTTCCTCTCTTTTTCTCTCAGTCTTTCTCCCTCTCTCTCGATCTTTCTCTCTTCTGTTTATTTTTTTCATCAGTGTGTGTTTGATTGTTAAACATGTGTGTGTGTTTAATGTGTGTGTGTATGTAAAATATGTGTGTGTATGTATTCCACGTGTGGGTGTGTAATCTGATACACATGTGTGTGTAAATAAAAATCTAGAGTTAGATATATATATATATACTAATTGGTAAATTTCAATTTAACCCCTCAAAATTAATTTTTAATATGTTATAACTCATATCTTGTAATAGTTCCCATATTGCTGTACAAATAAACCTCGCGCTCGGACGCGGCCTCACACGTGAAAAATAAAAATCACGCAAACACGCTAAAATAATCTGGGATATTACAGTTGGGGTTTTGGGCGAAAGGCGCGACGAAAGCGCGGTTCGAGCGAAGTTGTAATTTAAAACTTTTTCAAATTACCGAATAAATTATTCAATATCTAATATGACTAATTTATTCATATTTCACCTAAACTTATTTATTTTATATCAAATAACGACATAAATATATATGAAATGTCGCGAAATCCAAATTTGTTTAATATATCAAATAAACACTTTCCGGAAATTGTTCCAACTCCTAAAACACATCCAATACATTCATATGACATCAAATTCATCACAAAATTTCCAGTTTCATCAGATCTGATCCAGAAACCGAAATTGCTATCTTTCATGCTTTAATCCAAAATTTTCAAGATTAATCTAATTAATCAAGACACCAACCAAAGTCACCACATATGAATAACTCAAAAAAAATTCTAGGTGCCACAAGAGTGGTAATAACACTCTAGAATAGAAACTCATCATCAAATGATCAATTTGGAAATAAATTACACTAATTTCACCCAAATCTACTCTACACATGCTTCATTACTTCCAATTCAATCCATCACAACCAAAAGCCCCAATTTTCAGATTTAAAGGAACCCTAGAACTATTTTAAGAATTCAAGAAAACATGAAACAAATTTCTAAGCTTGGGTTATAGAAGATTACCTTTTAATCTCTTGATTTACAAGCCTTTTCCTTGAATTTTTCCTTTACTTCTTCATCGATTTGATCAAACAAACCCTAGGGCTTTTTTCTTCTCAAGGTTCGGATATGGTGTTAAATTGGATAAAGATGAAAACATTTTTCACTTTTAAAATCCTTATAACCGACTTTTTCAAGGGTAGTTTGGGGATTTTGAAATTTTAATCAAATTAGATTATATTATACTTTATATTAACCAAACAAAATTACACACATAAAGTATAATAAAATCATGCCATGTGAACAAATAATAATTGGACAAATTTCATAACATTTATGAAAAACGTTTATTAATTAATCATTTAAATATTTAACAATTAAATATCCAAATAATCAATCAATATAATTATTATTATATATGTATTTTATTTACAATAAATAACAAATACATATATTTATAGCTTGTGTCAAAATCTCATTTGATGAATAATTAATGTGTATCTAATCGTATTATGTATCAAATACAAATACACAATAATTATTATCGGACAAAATCCCCTAATGCATGTGTTATCGTTTAACTAATTAAACGATCCGAATTAACTCACTTAATCTGGTGAAGTATTATGAATAATCCGTATTATTCATATTGTGTTGCCCAAGTACTCAACAAGTACACTTCATATTGTGGGACTCTCTAAGTTTAGGTTTATCCGTCACGAAATCCAATTTCGTGTTCATAATCCACCCACTCATGGATTATGATGACTACGAATAATCTCGCTAAACTATGCAAGTCAAGGGCATTGCATACGTATAATCCCTCTGTCACAGGCTATCCATATTATTCCTGGGATATAGATGAGAACGTCAAATCCGTTCTGTATAATATAGTCAACTTTCAATTTACGATCTCTAAATAACACTCGGAACTGATTTTTGAAGTTATACAATGGCCATGGATTTACTAGATCGTAAAAACGTGTGGACGCATATGCCCTGAATACAGGACTGACGAATCCTATCTTGATACACACTGGATATCATGAGCATCAGTCCACACCCAACGAACTGGCGGAGGTCTGATCATGAACAGATCGGTGACGTGACTGCCATCAAAATGTGGAGGATAACTCATATATCCCACTGTGGTATCTCAAGTCAAAGGACCACTATGCTCGCTCAACTCGTGAAGATTCCTATTGACATTGGTGTACCATCTATTAGGTAATATTCAGTGGGTTATTCAGTGTTTATCAAATAAACACCTACATGTCTATACGAGTCTCCCGAGACTCATGGTTCATTGGGATAAACCATCGAACCAAGTCACGATATACGACATGTACTGGTCTCAGCGGATTTTACTAACCGGTCCGTGTTAGTAAATCTTGACCAGGAACTTTATTTAAGGATATACATCTTATAGTGCGCTTCCCAATGTCAATTACAAACTACGTTGTAACTGCGTACTATGTTGTAAAACCTAGGGTCTTTGTCTAATATACACGTATCACAAAACCAGATTCAGTTTCGATCTAATCGTAATCAGATATCTAATCATAATTAAGTCGAATAAGTGTATAAAAGACAAGGGTGATACCATTAATTAGTAATATTATAAAACTTAGAATTGCTCATATTTATGAATCGGACATAAATACGATCCAGATTGACACTCTGAGAACCAACTCTAATAATTTCTCCCACTTGCTCTAGTGCCAATCCACGGTATCCTATACACATCTTAATATGTATCGCATACTCATGGCCCTTAAGAGCTCACCTTGCACTCAAAGGTAGGCAACAACAAGTAAACCCGCTTAACAAATTGAGTCTGTCCAACAAACCCAACCGTTTTCCTTAGCCAACATCATTCATATTTTGCAGAATCCAAATTCTACATCAATGAAACTCAGACGTTATATCAGTTCTGTGCTATAGCTACTGAGTTGTCTAAGTATATATGGACCAAATAAAAAACACTATAAGACAACCGCAAGCACAAAACTAATATCAACACTTCTAATTATTGAGGTCACTTTGCAACTTCTTATGTCAATACTTTAAAAGTCGCAACTGATTCCACTAGTGCAGTAGAATCAACGGTGACACTCCCACTACATTTTTTCTGACTTTATATGACATAGACCATCTAATGTCATAATTAGGATCAAAACTAATCTGACCTTATGGTTGCTAACTAAATTCTCCATGAATTAGAAACTCATTCTTAATATCTCTAAGATAACTAAGAACATGTTTCAAGAGCCATCATATGGACTACAACATATCAAAATAACTCGTAACAATTACGATTAAATCGATATCTTTAATCACACATAATATAGTATTCATCATGTCATCATCCTATGATACATAATATTGACTAGACATTCTAATCAATATCACTTTCGACAAAGGAACCATCCTTTACGAAAGATGAATACTATATATATATATAAGACACGTTAACTGTCAAATAGTTATACTAACTGTCATACAGATAGTCTTAATGTGTCCTTTACTAGATCATAACTAACATACGACTAATGGGAGTATCTCACAAGTCTCTTAGTTTTATATCATATATAAAACATTATATCAAATATAACAGAGACTACTCCCACTGCTTTCACGGAGAAAAGAAGACTTAAGTAAACATTTTACTTAACAAACATCTCATTATTACTTTAATAATGATAATGTCGTTAGGATAAATAACACTAAAAAGAAATTTGTACGCTCTCACTGACCCTATTGTCAAAAGTGCATTCTCTATATTTGATAAAATCAGACAATCTGACTGTATCAAAATTAGAGAACAATAATTTTCGGAAAACTTATCTGAGTCTACAATAGGCTGTATAAGCTAGTATATCAAACTGTGATTCCAGCAGAATACAAACTCTAGGGCCATTCTGGAATGAATTCTTCAAACAAAGAAATCATGACGGATCTCTCATTCCAAGAAAACATTCAGGAACGCCACTTTGTATTTTTTAGCCAAAATACATAGTTCAATATCAATATTAACCAATATATCGTTAACTATTCAATTAGAGCAACCAGAGAGAAGTATTCTCAGAATCTACAATAGACTACTGAGGATAACCTTTCTCATTGTCATACTATAAAGGTCAAACCTTTATCAAGCTCACTTTACTTTTGCTGCGCAAACAATTTGCACATTTTATGAACGATTCATAACGAAAGCTCAATCAAGTTCAAAACTAGATTGTAGTAAGCTATGAACAATCCTAGATCTATAGTTCAATGGTAAATTCCGAAATCGATATCAAATATAGCTCCCACTATAAGTTATAAGATAATTTTCTTCAATAAGAGAACAACATAATCAATAAGTATCAAATACTTTGTAAATGATTCTGACATCCTATTGGACTTATACGGAAGTTGACTAAGGGTCATTTCATCTTATTAATTACGTAGTTCCATTATAATTTATCATTCTCACATTTGACTTCGATAAGTCAAGTCTTTTCTGCAATCGTGAACATCCAATGTTAACCACCAAGTAACAAAATAATTTTATCACTCGGGATCGTAGAAAAGATATTCTATCAAATAGAATACAATATTCTATTAAATAGAATAAATGATAAACTTTTACTTGTATAAACTTTTACTTGTACCTCCGAGGCGTAAGTACTTTCAATTATATAAAAGAAAGTTTCAAACCTCAAACATTTCAAGATTTGATTTTTCTACTATACATATCATATACGTATTTGCAAAAACAAATGGAACAATAATTAAAATGATGAATTAGTGTTACTAGAGCATAACCCTAAGAGTATTGAAAACCAATTCGGTAACACTCAATATCAATGACTCAAATCATATAAGATTTAATTACTCCCATTGAATAATTCCATCAAGATGGAATCGTGGAAGTTTAATTGAGTAAGAATCACATTCATTGAATAACTTTAGAACTAATGGCCTTAAATTCACATGTTTGATCATATCAAACATCTTTGAACAATTCAAAAATTCACGATGAATTTTAAAATTATAGTTTTCAACACTTCAAATAGAATATCTTTGAACCATTCAAAATATTTTATCCGTGTTTCATCAGAAACATATTGAAAGTTCTCGAACAATTCAAGACATCCAATATATATTCTTTCAGAAACTCGCAACTAAATCATGACAATTCATTAACTAAGTCATGGAGTAAAGAAAACTAT
The DNA here is from genome assembly GCA_019454045.1 of Zanthoxylum bungeanum. Classification (NCBI taxonomy): domain Eukaryota; kingdom Viridiplantae; phylum Streptophyta; class Magnoliopsida; order Sapindales; family Rutaceae; genus Zanthoxylum; species Zanthoxylum bungeanum. Next base: position 188,940 of record SKCR01025206.1, read on the forward strand.
CTAAGGCAATTACTAATTTAATAAACCACATACATCTAATGTATTAGTCTAATAAATCTTGTGGTCCAATGACGATCATTGGTTAAATAAGATTTAATCACATCCTAAATACAATATTCATTAAATGGATAAGGATATATGGTGTGAACTGATATCAGACCATCATTTACCATAAGGAACAAGCATCTTATGCTTATGTGATAAAATCTCATAAAGCACAGTTATAAGTTATTAAGTTAACCGAACATTTTTTCAATGTTTATCTTTTTATTAATGACACTACTAGTCATATTAAACTATGTAACAATTGTTTATATAGAACAAGTAACTATCCAATAGTCACAAGTTCTGATATCAAATATCAAAACAATTATTAAACATTATTTTAAATAACTAGACGGGAGATCCGGTATCCAATACCTACAGTTTTCGTATTGCGAGAATCGATATTCTTTATATGTAACTATACACATCTCCTTTCTAAAGCTTTATAATTTGCGTTCAATCATTCACAACAGTTGCAAATGATTGATTAGCAAAATGTGTCAGACACGTGACTTCTAAAAGTCACTAAAGCCAAGAAACGTCATTATAAGATAAACAAATCTAATGGGGTTTTCTTAATGCCAGTCAAGAATCTCGAGACATGAACTAATTCGTGTCAATTATTACTGCACAAGAAACAATTCTCTCTAGACAATTATATCCAAAACAGATATCTATTTAGATTACTTAATCATGACTTAGAAACTAAGTCACTAACCATCTTGATTTTTCAAGAAAATCGGAACAGCAGTTCCCGATGGTGTGAACTAATCTAACAATATCTAAGTCTATTATCTTTCTAGAACTTATTCTAGAATTACGCAACCATAAGAAAGTCAGAAAATCTATTCAAGTAATAAGCATACAGTGGATTAGAAGTAAAATTCTATAAACAAAATAGAATAAAAAATGAAAACGAAGCAGAATTTTCCATGAGATACTACTTTACATAATACCGTAATCCCCAACGGACAATGGGAATTCAATAATTAAATCGAATTCCATAGTGAGAGTAGGATCCTATGAATATATTTTGACTCACAGCTTTGGCACGATCTCGCCTACGTATATTCATTAGGTAGATAACTCATTGTCAATCACTCACCAATGACTCCTTATTTTGGTCCTGACCGTTTCTCGTTATGACAGCTTTGGCACATTCACAATGAGGCGTATCAAGGCTTCATTTGTCAATGACAAACTCAAGCTATCGAAGTAGTCCGGACAGCTTTGGCACATTCACGATTTCCACTTTCACTTGAATTTGTCTAGTATCTATATACAACCAGTATGGATAAAATCCCATAACCTACACCTTCACAGCTTTGGCACGATCTCAGATGCAGTTATAGAAAGATACCCATAAACCGTACTAACAAGACGGACTAAGAAACATGTATACAATACACGTCACTTTACAACCTTATTTCTAAGCGGAGATTTTCCTTAGGAAGTAATACTCTACATCAAATGCAGAATTTTAATCTATATCATTTTCTAAACAATTCAATTATACCTATAGAAAACATAACTCAATTTCACAATTAAATTTTCGTTACATTTTCGTTAGCGTAGTACCGAAAAGTTAAGAAACATATCTAGATAACATGCATGTCTGAAGATTAAAATTGGATTATATATCATATATCAAGCATGAATAATGTAATGGATAAAGCATCAGACCCGTTCTGATAACATTTTGGTTGGGGTTTTGGGCAAAAGGCGCAGCGGAAGAGCGGTTCAGGCGAAATCGTAATTTAAAATTTTTTCAAATTACCGAATAAATTATTAAATATCTAATATGAATAATTTATTCATATTTCACCTAAACCTATTTATTTGATATCAAATAACGACATAAATATATACGAAACGTCGTGAAACTTTTACGAAAAATATTTTTCCGCAAAATGACGCAAAACATGTTTTTGACCGAACCGACCACCCGACACTTATGGGGACTATCCAGGTCAGCCCCAATAGTGCTAGGGCAGTTCATGGGCTGCCTAAACAGTGACAAACTCACTGTTTGGATAGCCGTCACCCGATTGGCTCAAAAGTCACCCGGTAACGCCGTTTTTCACCGTTTTCGCTTATTTCAACTCCGAAACACTTTCCGGAAATTGTTCCAACTCCTAAAACACATCAAATACATTCATATGACATCAAATTCATCAAAAAATTTCCAGTTTCATCAGATCTGATCCAGAAACCGAAATTAACATTTTTCATGCTTTAATCCAAAATTTTCAAGATTAATCTAATTAATCAAGACACCAACCAAAGTCACAACATATGAATAACCAAAGAATAATTCTAGGTGCCACGAGAGTGGTCATAACACTCTAGAATAGAAACTCGTCATCAAATGATCAATTTGGATACAAATTACATTAATTTCACCCAAATCTATTCACACATGCTTCATTACTTCCAATTCCATCCACCACAACCAAAAGCCCTAATTTACAGATTTAAAGGAACCCTAGAACTATTCTAAGAATTCAATAAAATATGAAACAAATTTCTAAGCTTGCGTTATAGAAGATTACCTTTTAATCTCTTGATTTCCAAGCCTTTTCCCTGAATTTTTCCTTTACTTCTTCATGGATTTGATCAAACAAACCCTAGGGCTTTTTTATTCTCATGGTTCGGCTATGGTGTTAAATTGGATGAAGATGAAAACATTTTTCACTTTTAAAATCCTTATAACCGACTTTTGCAAGGGTAGTTTGGGGATTTTGAAATTTTAATCAAATTATATTATATTATGCTTTATATTAACCAATCAAAATTGCACACATAAAGTATAATAAAATCATGCCATGCGAACCAATAATAATTGGACAAATTTCATAATATTTATGAAAAACGTTTATTAATTAATCATTTAAATATTTAACAATTAAATATCCAAATACTCAATCAATATAATTATTATTATATATGTATTTTATTTACAATAAATAAAAAATACATATATTTATGGCTTGTGTCAAAATCTCATTTGACGAATAATTAATATGTATCTAATCGTATTATGTATCAAATACAAATACACAATAATTATTATCAGACAAAATCCATTAATGCATGTGTTATCGTTTAACTGATTAAACGATCCGAATTAACTCATTTAATCCGATGAAGTATTATGAATAATTCGTATTATTCATATGGCGTTGCCCAAGTGCTCAACGAGTACACTTCTATTTTGTGGGACTCTTTAAGTTTAGGTTTATCCGTAACGAAATCCAATTTCATGTCCATAATCCACCCACTCATAGATTATGACGACCACAGATAATCTCGTTAAACTATGCAAGTCATGATCATTGCATACGTATAATCCCTCCGTCACAGGCTATCCATATTATAAATGAGATATAGATAAGAATGTCAAACCCGTTCGGTATAATATAGTCGACTTTCAATTTACGATCTCTAAATAACACTCGGAACTAATTTCCGAAGTTATACCACGGCCATGGATTTACTAGATCGTAAACATTTGAGGATGCCTATGCCATGTACACAAGACTGACGGATCTTATCTTGATACGCACTGGATATCATGAGCATCAGTCCACACCCAACGAACAAGTGGAGGTCTGATCATGAATAGATCGGTGATGTGACTACCATCAAAGTGTGGAGGATAACTTATATATCCCACTGTGGTATCTCAAGTCAAATGACTACTATGCTCGCTCAACTCATGAAGATTCCTATTGACGTTGGTGTACCATCTATTAGGAAATCTTCAGTGAGTCGTTCAGTGTTTATCAAATAAACACCTACATATCTATACAAGTCTCCCGAGACCCATAGTTCATTGGGATAAACCATCGGACCAAGTCACGATATACGACATGTACTGGTCTCAGTGGATTTTACTAACTGACCCGTGTTAGTAAATCTTGACCAGGAACTTTATTTAATGATATACATCTTATAGTGCGCTTCCCATTGTCAATTACAAACTACGTTGTAACTACGCACTATATTGTAAAACATAGGGTCTTTGTCTAATATACACGTATCGTTGAAGCAGATTCAGTTTCGATCTAATCGTAATCAGATATCTAATCGTAATTAGATCGAATAAGTGTATAAAAAGACAAAGGTGCTACCATTAAATTAGTAATATTATGGAAAATATAATTACTCGTATTTATGAATTGGACATAAATACGATCCGGATTAGCTCTCTGAGCACCAACCCTAACAGACAGAGGGTAATAAAATGACCGTAGTCAGATGGAAAAAGCCCCATAGTATTAAGAATGCATATTGCAGCAAAAATCTTCTCATATTAAAGT